>CM077153.1:240883181-241029174 GCA_039583875.1 Platanthera guangdongensis
CCCGCCTTGATGCTGGCGTAACACGCAGCGTCATCGGCGTAACACGCTGGTGTCTGGCGAAGTCCGTCGTCGCTGGCCGGGTACTGTCGCGCTTGGCCATAGGAGCGGAGCCCCGTGTCGGGCACTCGTATATATATATATATATATATATATATATATATATATATATATATATATATATATATATATATATATATATATATATATATATATATATATATATATATATATATATATAAATATATATCTTTATTATATAATACAATAGTGATATCTCAAAGCACACCATGGAAAGCATCTGGACCATCCGATCTCCAGGAAATAGATTCTGGCCATTGGATTCATGCATATTGACCTGCAATTAAAAAAATCTCACCCAGGGTTACTGTTCATCCAGAAAAAATCCCGATGCCCCCCTCGTTCCGCCTGCCCTCCAGCCGAACCCCTCTGTCGCCGGCGGCGGAGTCGCCGGCGGCCTGCCCGGCGCCCACCGACGGGTTCGCCGGCCTCCGGCGGTGGCCCGGCCCGCTCGCCGCAGGACAACCCCCGACGGGTTCGCCGGAGGCCGGCGAACCCGTCGGTGGGCGCCGGGCAGGCTGCCGGCGGCTCCGCCGCCGGCGTCAGAGGGGTTCGGCTGGAGGGCAGGCGGAATGGGGGGGGCATGGGGATTTTGGTTTTTTGATTTTTTTTCATTTTTTTATAAAAAAATATAAAAAATAAATAGTTATTATATAATGATTTATTAAATTATAATTTGATTTAAAAAATAATAATTATATAATTATTTAAATTTTTCGGAGGCGGGCGAAGCCCGCTGGAGGGGACGGGCTTCGCCCGTCGGTTCCCGCTGGGGGGCGGGCGAAGCCCGCCGGGGGGTCAAGCGGGCGAAGCCCGCAACGACGTATCGAGAACGGGGCGAAGCCCGTTCGAAGAAGCTAGTATGTATATATATATATATATATAAGTATATACTTATATATATATATATATATATATATATATATATATATATATATATATATATATATATATATATATATATATATATATATATATATATATATATATATATATATATATATATATATATATATATATATATATATATATATATATATATATATATATATATACTTATATATATATATACTTATATATATATATACTTATATATATATATATACAAAAGGCCCGGGCCCAGTAGCCCGGCCCGGCGAAAGCCTTTTTCGGCCCGGCCCGGAAAAAGCCCGGCCCGGGCCGAGACCGGGCTATATGGTTTTAGGGGCTAGCCCGGCCCGATGCCCGGCCCGGGCGGGCCGGGCAAAGCCCGAAAATCGGGCCGGCCTGGGCCCGGAGGCCTGCAGGCAAAAGGCCCGGCCCAGTGGGCCGGCCCGAGCCCGGCCCGGCGAAAGCCTTTTTCGGCCCGGCCCGGAAAAAGCCCGGCCCGGGCCGAGACCGGGCTCAGGGCCCTTACAGGGCCCTGGTTTTAGGGGCTAGCCCGGCCCGATGCCCGGCCCGGGCCGGGCCGGGCAAAGCGAAAATCGGGCCGGCCTCTCCTGCTGCCACCGTTGGAAATCCAACGGCTCTTAGAGCCGTTGGAGCAGCCAGCAGGGCTGCAGCAGCCCTGCTGGCTGCAGTTTTTTGGCCTAGGGCCTAGGCAAAAGCCTAGGCCCTAGGCCATTTTTTATTAAAAAAAAATAAAAAAAATTTTTTATAAAATCCCCCCCCTCCTACCCGATCCCCCCCTCTCTCTCTTCCACTCTCTCTCTCTCTCTCTCTCTCTCTCTCTCTCTCTCTCTCTCTCTCTCTCTCTCTCTCTCTTCCACTCACTCACTCTCTCTCTCTTCCACTCTCTCTCTCACTTATTCTCTCCCTCTCTTACTCTCTTATGGCATATATATATAGATTCGATAATATATTGTGCTCAAAGTTGCTAACTCTTACCGGCAACTATAGCGAGACACGCTAAGTCTGTTTTGCAAAGCAAGCTCCCGATCCATAGGGACAAATATCAGCATCAGGACAAATTTGGACGTACGATCAAGCAAGACAGCGAGACCTACAGGTGAAAAACGTCTATTATATACGCAAAACAAGATTTAATAAAATTTTTGAAACTTCGAGGGACGTGAGTTTAACGAGCGACGTAGGGTATATATATAATATATATATATATATATATATATATAGAGTAAAACGTATAAACCAATGCTCAACGGTGCGTTTTTTCACACTCGATGTGTGTGTCACGTAAACTTATGGTACAGGATATATATATATACTATATATTTATTGTACCAAACAGCGAAGTAAGATTTTCGAAATTTGTGATCGCACAAGGTATATAACCTCAATTTGATATGCCTGTAAGATGGAACTCCACATATAAAATGTTAAAAGAGCGTTTCAACAAAAAACACTTCTTATATAACTATGACAAATAATCATAATTTAACTGATAATGATTGGGACGTACTTTCATTACATGGATTTATTAAAATGTTTTTTATAGGCGTGTTATTATCCCCTAGAGAAAATTTGTAAATATCGCACAAAACTTAACTATTTAAGAAAACTCCGGCTCCTTTAATTGAAGTAATAGAAGAAAATTTTTTAAAATATTATGAGAAATGCCTCCTGCACGCGTTAACCGATGACGTGACGACGTTAGTACCTAAATTAATTCTATTTTTACCGAATGTTTTAATTATTACGACAACTATATGCTCACGACCACACAACCTAGGACAAAAGATTCTTTACAAAAAAAATTTTAGAATTAGCTTCCAGAAAAAACCACGCACATAGATTTACGGAAGAGATCGAAAACGATATCTTAAAGTGGTGGAAAGTAAAGCTAATACCTATCCTATTTTGGCTATATGGCCGTGATTACTAACAATTCAAGTAGTACAGTAGCTTCGGAGTCCGCTTTTTCTCTTAGTGGCATTTGAACACGCGGAGGAGCCGACTAAATGGAATCTCCTGCTACAAGGATATTTGGATGCTACGAATAGAAGCAACACATTTCAGCGTTGGAAGAGCTCCGAGGAATTGAAGAGGAGAGGACAATCTGAATTTATAAAAATGTAATTTTTTTTATTATCTTTTTTTTTCTATTTTTTTTTAAAGGTAATTTTGTTTTTTAAAATTTCAATATTAATAAAATTTTTATTCTAATTTTATTTATTTTTTTTTTTTTAATTTTTTTAAGTAATTTTTTCTTAAGAGGGCCCGGCCTGGGCCCGGCCCGGCCCGGCCCGGCCTCGGGCCCTTCCCGGGGTCAAAGCCCGGGCCCGGCCCGAGCCCGATAAAGAAGGGCCGGGCTCGGCCCGGTTTGCAAACCCGGGCCCGATCGGCCCGGTCCGGGCCGGCCCGAGGTTTTGGGCGTCGAGTGGGCTCGACATGAACAAGATTCGGCTCGAGCTCGGCTCGAGTCGAGGTGTCGAGTCGACATTTTCGAGTTGAGTTTTTTCTCTCCAGCTCGCCGAGCTCTCGAGCCAGCTCCACTCACCTTGCACCCCTAGTTCCCGCAGACAAAGAAGTGAAAATATCTTCACTAAACTACAAGATGAGCCAAAGTTCGATATATTCAAAATTAAGTTAGGAATGCTAAATGTAAAATAATTTATTTTTCTTATATATCATTCCGATGTTAATGTGCTATGTTGCCGATGATACCTGAATGTATCTCTGTTAATTGTTGCAACTTAGTTTAAATAACTAATCTATGATTGTTACTAGAATTTTATTCTGTTAACCCATTTCTGTTAGCTTCTAGAAAACATATGTTTTGTAACATGATAGGTGGATAACCATAATTGTTATCTCAAATTAGCATAAGCCAAACGACTAATTTTCAATGGTTGTCTGTCAATTTAATTAACAGATAGGTGGTAGAGTTCTGCTGAGAAGTTCAACTGAGAAGATTAGCTGTAAAAATCTCAGTTATGTCATGAAGACCGTTGAGAATATGCTCAACGGTATATCTCCTCATCTCAACAATACCGTTGAGACGGCAGCTGTATTAAAACTCAATTATTTTCAGCCGTTGGATGAATTCTCTGTGATCAATCCATAATATGACACTTCACTTTCCATTTAAACCTATTCAAATATATATTAAATCACACACACACACGAGCATCTTCCCACGGGCTACGCCCGTGCCCGATGCTCTCGGGCGACCTTTGGCCGCATGCAGGCGGGCTTCGCCCGTGCTCAATGCGTCGTTGCGGGCTGCTCACACACCCGAATTTTTTTCCAAAACATATACATATGTGTACTTTAAATGACCGAAAAAATATGGAGTACTATTCATATTTTTATTTTATAAAATTTTGCAAATTTTAATTTATAAAGATTAATTTATCTCTCTCTCTCTCTCTTTACCACTCCCCCCTCTCTCTCCTCTCTCACGCCCCCTCCCTCTCTCCCTCTGTCTTTCTTCGTTAAAATTACTCCCTCTCCCTCCCCTTCCCTCCATTCCCCCCCTCTCTCTCTTCTCCATCCTCTCTCTGTTCCCCTACTCTTTTATCTTGCTCTCTCTCATGATCTAATGACCAATATTCAATCTTTGGTATGCCTCCAAATACCTATATTCTCATTTATATATAAGATAAGATAAGATATATATATATATATATATATATATATATATATATATATATATATATATATATATATATATATATATATATATGTGTGTGTGTGTGTGTGTGTGGTGTGTGTGTGTGTGTGTGTGGTGTGTGTGGGTGGGTGTGTTGAAACCGAGAACCGGCTTCTGTGGAGTTCGGACCCTTGGGGAAGGGGTGACCGCACACACACTTCTCCTAACGAGATTGACTGACTGAACGCTTAGAACTTAAAACTGACTCAAGGCTCCAGCACGGAGGTCCCATCACTCACCCGGAAGATCTTATAGCGCTTCCCCTCCTTATTCTGTGCTGAGCTAAGGGCACCTCAGAAAGCACAAGAAGATTTGTGAATTAGAAAACTAGAAAGCTTTTATTCTGAGGTACCTCCTGGGTCTATTTATAGATTTCTGAAAATGGTCTGCCAACAGCTAAACTTCGCTGTTTTGAACTGATATACGCAGCCCAAATCGGTCTGCCAATAACGCAACTCCACTGTTTGGAGGGGATATTGGCAGAGTAGAGCGGGTAAAATGGTAAAAGATGTCACTGGGCGAGTGGTCCGTGAAGTTTCCGCTCGCCTGGGGAGGCGAGTGCTCCATGGGGCTAGCATTCGTCGCCTCTACATGGCCCGAGGCGAGTGCGGGCCTGCCCTGCCCTACTCGCCTATTACTATAGAAAACCAGGGGCGAGTGTGAGCCCACTTACTCCACTCGCCCTGCGCCTGCTTTACCCCAATTTGGCCGAGCCGAGCAACCCTGATACACTCGCCACCCCCCTTCCTGTCTTGCTTGAGATTCGAACTGCGCCAAATGGCTGGGCCAGCTTTTGTCTATCCCGCTCGCCGGAAATGGGATTGTACACAATCCCCTCTCTTTGCGAGGTTGCCCCAAGCTCGGAAAGAATCATCCAACCCAAAGTGATTCGGCGAGTGTGGCAGGAGCTGGAGGAAATCTTTTAGTGGCATCCACAAGCTGCTATATATATGCCTGCCTGCCTGGGAGAGCATTGTCAATTCCCCCACTCTTCTTCCTTTCACCATCATTTCTCTTTCAAAGGAGTTCCAAGAGAGGCTCAACCGTGCCAGGGCGCTCAACTCCTCCCGCGCAGCCGAGCTGAGCCCCTGGCTCTCAAACTTGTCACTGCGCGAGTCACCACGACGTAAGTCTGCCAAAAAGGCCAAACCTGACCCCAAAGCCGACAAGGCCATTCCGGATGATCTCGCCTCTACTATGGATCATGGACTCGCCTCTTCCTCCAATCCGACCACCGAACCCAAAGGGAAGGAGATTGAAAGCATCCCTGCTGATCCTGGTACCCACCTGGACGATGCGGGCACCCCTCCGATGCGAGTCGATTTTCCTCAGACAGACACACGCTGTAATGCCCCAAAAATCATTTTTGAGCTGATCGCGTCCAAAAGAAATTTTGTTGCCTGTATAGGGGTACACAGCCTAGGACACGGGCATGTCCAAGGCCGTGTCTTTCTTTGTGTGTTGGCCGGCTGTGTCCAGAGAAGGACATGGCAGGAAACACGGGTTGTGCACAGTTTTGACACGGGCGTATCAGGGGTGACACGGGCGTGTTCATACCCGTGTCCCCACCCGTGTTCAGCAGCGATGCGACGGTTGTCGTGAAGGTTATATGTGACACGCCCCCGGTCACGGGCGTGTCGAGGACCCGACACGAGAGTGTCAGGTTGAGACACAGACGTTTCATAGCCCGTGTGATTTTTCTATGTTCGACGATCGTGCCTGGATTGAGGCACACAGCCTAGGACACGACCGTGTGCAAGGTCGTGTTCGGCCCAGGTTTGAGGATTTTTGGACAGATCTGAGCCGTTCGTTTTCTTTAAGTAAGATCTGACGGCCCAGATGTGTTCCTGCTCTGTTAAGGCTGGGAATGATGGTTTAACTCCTCATCTCTCCCTTAAGCTTTCTCTTTCCAAGGAGTTAGAGCAAGTAGGAAGAAGGAGGAGGATTCCGGCCGTCGGCGGAGCATCGAAGCACCGTTTAGAGAACTGAGAGCGGATCCGTGGAGGAAATTCCGTTGCGAAGACTTCTATCTGGATAGTTTTCCATGACGCAAAAGCGTACATCAAGGGTAACGATTCTCTACTTGAGCATGTGAAGCTCTCTTCCTTTTTGCATAGGGAAACCCGCTCCCGCGAGTGTGCGGTGAGTGTGCGGTGTTATCTGGGGTTGATGTGAATAGTCCCTCTTGTATTACATATAGAGTCCTGAATCGAAGTATGGACATATGCATTGTGTGTGAAGCCTACCCGGACATGTTGGTCTGGATCGGTGATGTTGCATTTGTTATGGTTTGCCGGAGAAGACTCCGTGCTTTGGGTTTTCTGGTTTCTACGCGGTAGATTGCAACAGGGATCCTTGGGGATTAACTCCAAGGCACACCCGGAAAACTGAGCAGAATTGTTGTTCTGGTAACTTGGCGGTCAGGGAACCGTCCTTGAACATAACTGGGTTATGTGATTGTTTGGAATATTAGGATCCGAGAGAAGCTTGGCTCGTACGTATGTATTAAGGTGAACTACGCGGTGTGAGCAACGGGCAAGTGGAATCAGACCTGAGCTATGTGGTTCGGTACGAGAGACCCGAAAAGGGGACTGGCCGTTGGCATAGTCAGGAGCCTTAGACGGTGGTCAGAAAGGCAAAAATGCTCATGAGGTTGCCTTCCTGGGGGTGGTGGTGAAGACGTTAAAGTGTCAGGATTCACCGATAATGTGGCCTGAGTGCACGGGGTGTTTGGCCGTGCGAGCCTACACCTGTGGCGAAGTATGCTTGTACTATATTGTTTAGCTGGGCTAATGAATTGCAGGGAAGGAGCACCGCTGTCCCGAGTTAGGGGCGGGGTCGTTATAATTTTGCCGGCTTTGGTTGACCGTTGCTTTGTATTCCACCGTGCGGTGGAATGCTTCTTGCAGGTGCTGCGGAGCCGAGTGCAAAATAGCGGGCTGGAGCCCATGTTGCTGAGCTGGCCCTCGAAGGCCCAAGTGAATAGTTGTTCTTTATTTTGTCATGTGTGGCCGGCCTGCGAGCCGATGTATGGAAAACATTATATTGTTAAGTGAACTCTTATAAGGCCATAAGGCCAAGTCCCTTTCAGTGTATTTGTGTTTCATTCCAGTTATAGTGGTTGTGGACATTCGTGATTATTGGATTACAGTTATGGGTTCTTTCAAATGTTTAAAAGCTTCCGCTAGAATGCTCTGTGTTAGGACGAGTAGTATTAATTGGATAGTTTAGTTATTCATACGTAACCCTTCTGACTGTCCATGGTATATGGTGTCGGGTTCCAGCTGGACCTTCTGTTATATGACATACGACGAATGGGGGTGTTACAATTTGGTATCAGACTTCTGGTTACGGTCATGCTTAAATGAATTCGTTGGCGAATTCTTTTAAGCGGTGGTGAGCACATGTGTGCATCATCATTATAACATCAAAAAGAACCCATGAATGTCCACTTAGGAATGAAAAATACACTTATTTTGTGAAACCTGAGTGTTCCAATGATTGCTTTTAGCAATTTGTTTGTCGTCTAATTGTGGGTCTTTGCTATTGTAGGCAGCTAGGAGCGGTGCTGGTCAGTCGGAGCGTCCGCAATCGGCAGAAAGTAGTGCACTGAGGGACGTGCCTACAACACCTCCCTCAGCGGAAACCATCAGGTTGGTGGCTGAAGCAGTCCTTGAGATGATAAATGCCCAACCTGCAGGGTAATTGCACCATGCACCACCTATTGTTGAGCAAGAACCGGTTAGGGAGGTAGAGTCGAGAGTGGTGGAGCGCGCGACAGTGGATCAGGTAAAGCCGAGGAGAGCTACAGAGAGACAGCTCAAGCTTGTAATGAGCTTTAATCCTCCGAGATTCGATGATATTGGAACGCCAGCTCAAGCTGAGAATTGGCTCTCTACGATAAAGAGGGTCTTGACGGCCACGTTAACTGAGGAGTGGCAGAAGACCACCATAATGACCTTCCTTTTTGCTGGTGAGGCGACGCCGTGGTGGGATAAGTTGAAGTGTCATCTCTTAGTGGGAAGGCAGCTTGCTAATGTGCCTATGGAGGAATTCTCAAGATTGTTCTTGGCCAGATATCTACCCTCTGCTCAGAAGTTTGAGATGGAGAATCAGTATCTTGGGTTGACTTAGGGAGCCAGAAGCGTGGCCGAGTATCTCCACGAGTTTACACGGTTGGTTCGGTATGTGGGTGATATGTTTACGGAAGAAGAGAGGAAGACCAACAGATTTTATGAGGGTCTACGCGGCGACCTACAGTTACTCCTTGCTGGGCCTATGGCGCAGGGCTTCCTAGCCTTGGTCAATTCGGCCCGGTCATTGGAAAAAGTTGTGAAGAAAGTGCAAGAGAAGAAGGACCCAAGGGAAAAGAAGGCAAAGTTCAAAGTGCCAAATGCAAAGTCAGGATTCCACAGATGGAACAAGAAGCAGAGGACTTCGAACTCAGCCCCTTCGTCTGGTACATCAGGGGCAACCACAAGTCGAGTACCAGGAGCTTGCTACAACCGTGGGAGGACGGGGCACTTTGCTCGTGAGTGTTGGAGCAGACGTGCAAAGTCCGAGAGGAAGCCCAGAGAGACCTATGAAGAGAAAGGGAAGGCGGTGGAGTCAACCACGTCCCATCATGCTCCAGCCCAACCTAGAGTTTATAATCTTGGTCTGGAAGAGGACATAAAGCAAGCTGACGTGGTGACATGTATGAGTTAAATTTTAGCAGTTTAACTTTATGTAGTTGTTACCTCTTTTTATTCGTTAGCTTGTTATTCTTGGTGTTAGGCTTCATGTTGTTTTTCGATTGTCCGACGAGAGCCCTATTTGATACGGGGGATTCACATTCCTTCTTGTCCGAAAGATTCATGTCGTGCATCTGGGTCCCTTCCTCGATGGCAAAAGACAAGTTGGATATGTTGTTGCCCAATGGGTGATCAGTGTGCGCGGATAAGTTTTGCATGGTAAAGATACGGATTGTGGACCAGGAGTTTGATTTGCGAGCGTTGGTACTACCGTTAGTGGAGTTCGACGTAATCTTTGGTATGGACTAGCTCTCGGAGCAGCAAGCTTATATAGATTGCAACCGAAAGGAGGTTAAGTTGGGGCTGCATACTGAACGGGAGACAACATTTGTGGGCATGAAGGGGTCGGGTAAAGTTTTGATGTCGGCCCTTCAAGTGATCAAGGCAGTTCAGTTTGGTGCAGAGCTGTTTGTCACCTTAGTGCAGGCTTCAACGCCTAGGACAAGTCTAGACAGTATCCCAGTTGTGTCCGAGTATCCGGATGTGTTCCCAGATTATCTCCCAGGAGCCCCTCTTCAGTAGGAGATTGATTTTACAATTGAGCTGGTACCGGGTGCCAAACCGGTGTCACACTCTCCGTATCGGATAGCGCCACGAGAGATGGCGGAGTTGAAGGTGCAACTGCAGGAATTGTTGGAGCAAGGGTATGTGCGTCCAAGTTCGTCACCTTGGAGAGCACCAGTTCTTTTCATTAAGAAGAATGATGGGAGCTTGCGACTCTGTATTGACTATCGGGAGTTGAACAAGCTTACGGAGAAGAATAAGTATCTGATCCCCAGGATTGACGATCTATTTGATCAGTTGGTTGGGTCAACAATATATTCAAAGTTAGATCTGAAGTCTGGCTACTACCAATTGAGGATAAGGGAAAGCGACATCCCAAAGACAGCGTTCAGCATGCGGTTTGGGCATTACGAGTTCACGGTCATGCCGTTTGGGCTGACCAATGCGCCATCCGTGTTTATGGATCTGATGAACAAGACGTTCAGAGAATACTTGGATTGTTTCGTGATAGTATTTATCAATGATATCTTGGTATACTCGCAGTGTGAGGAGGACCATTACAAGCATCTACACATGGTGTTGGAGACGTTGAGGAGGAATCAGTTGTATGCTAAGTTCTCCAAGTGTGAGTTCTGGTTATCCACAGTAGCGTTCCTTGGTCATGTTTTTAGTGGAGAAGGGATAGCGGTGGATCCAGCGAAGATAGTGGCGATTCGGGAGTGGCCTATTTTGACTACAGTGGCGGAAGTCCGGAGCTTTCTGGGGCTTGCCGGCTACTACAGGTGCTTCGTAGAGAACTTCACGCGGATAGCGTTACCACTCACGATGTTGACAAGGAAAGATAAAAAGTTTGTGTGGTCACTGGAGTGTGAGCAGGCTTTTGAAGAGTTGAAGAGGCGGTTAACCACGTCGCCTGTCTTATGTTCACCGAGTGGAACCGAAGGATTTAAAATTTATAGTGATGCTTCGGGCAGTGGTTTGGGCTGTGTTCTGCTACAGCATGGGAGCGTGATAGCCTATGGTTCGTGATAATTAAAGGTTCATGAGAGGAATTATCCGGTTCATGACTTAGAGTTAGTGGCCGTGATATTCGCTCTGAAGCTGTGGAGGCACGACCTATACGGTGTGAAAGTTGACATCTACACCGATCATAAGAGCCTGAAGTACTTGTTAGATCAGAAGGATTTGAATATGAGGCAGCGAAGGTGGATGGAGTTTTTGGGGGACTACACCTTCGAGATATATTATGTACCTCGGAAAGGAAATGCAGTGGCGGATGCATTGAGCCGCAGGGCTCCTGCGTAGGCCAGTTGGTTGTCGGTACATGATGAGAGCTTGGTCCATGATTTGGAGGCATTAGAGTTCTCCTGCGTTGATAAACAGTCTAGTACCGAGGCGATATTGTATTGGATAGAGGTGCTGTATGACTTGGCTGATAGAGTTCGACGGGCTTTGGTTCAGGATAGTAGCATGAAGCGGATCTTAGATGAATCTTTGGATGGGTCAAATTCCCAGTTTGCAGTTGAGGATGGATTGCTAAGGAAGGACGGACATCTATGCGTCCCTAGTGCGGATAATCTTCGGGAGGAGTTGATGTACGAGGCTCATCATACCAAGTACTCAATCCACCTGGGAAGCACGAAGATGTATAGAGACATGAAGAAGTTATTCTGGTGGCCAAGATTAAAGAAGGATGTAGCACTTTATGTGGCCAAGTGCCAAACTTGTGCCTTGGTGAAGGCGGAGTGCCAGAAGCCCGGAGGTCTCCTAAAGTCCTTGCCTATCCCGGAGTGGAAATTCGAAGACATTTCTATGGATTTTGTGCATGGTTTGCCAAAGTCGCAGAGGGGAAACGACGCCATCTGGGTGATCGTAGATAGGTTGACAAAAGTGTCGCACTTCATACTGAATAGGAAGGAAGATCCGTTGGAAAAGTTAGCCAAACTCTATGTGGATAATATCGTGCGATTGCATGGTGTGCCCTGCAGTATTGTTAGTGACCGAGATGGACGCTTCATGTCGAAGGACTGGAGGATGGTGCATAGTTTATTGGGAACTAAGCTGAGTTTCAGCATAGCCTTCCATCCACAGATGGATGGTCAGACCGAGAGGGTAAACAGGCCGATGGAGGACATGCTTCACATGTGCGTCCTAGATTTCAGAAAGCATTGGGAAGATCACCTGTACATGGTGGAGTTTGCATATAACAACTGCTTTCAAGCGAGTATTGGAATGGTACCTTTCGAGGCCTTATATGGGAGGAAGTGTCGTACGCCGTTGTCTTGGTTGGAGATAGGCGAGTCGAAGTTGTATAAACATCAAGCGGTGGAAGACGCCACTTCAATGGTACATACAATTCAAGAAAGGTTGAAGATCACTCAGGACAGCCAAGCAAAGTACTATAACTCCAAGCATAGGAACGTGGAGTTCGGTGTTGGCGACTGGGTATATTTAAAAATGAAGCCGTTCAAGGGTGTTTCGCGGGTTCAACGCTTGAAGAAGCTGAGTCCGAGATACCTTGGACCATTTGAAATCCTGGAGCGTGTTGGTGAAGCAGCGTATAGATTGAAGCTGTCAGTGGAGTTGAGTGGGCTACACGATGTGTTCCACGTATCGGTGTTGCGTAAGGAAATGCAAAAGCCTTCGCAGATATTTGCGGTCGATCAAGTGCCGGTTGATTACAAGTTGACGACAAAGGTCAAGCCTATACGTATAGAGGACGTTGAAGTCAAACGACTCCGCAACAAGGAAATCTGAATGGTTAAGGTTCGTTGGGATAACTGCGGACGTGAG
The DNA here is from genome assembly GCA_039583875.1 of Platanthera guangdongensis. Taxonomy (NCBI): domain Eukaryota; kingdom Viridiplantae; phylum Streptophyta; class Magnoliopsida; order Asparagales; family Orchidaceae; genus Platanthera; species Platanthera guangdongensis. Next base: position 240,895,941 of record CM077153.1, read on the forward strand.
GAGCTTTCATGCGAGCGAGAGCAAACTATGTTGGAGGAATACCCCGAGTTATTCCACTCAGGTAACATTTAATTTTGTGTACCTTTACTTAATTTCAGGACAAAATTCTTAAGGGGGGGGGGGATTTGTAACGCCTCGAAAATCATTTTTGAGTTGATCGCGTCCAAAAGAAATTTTGGTGCCTGTATAGGGGCACACAGCCTAGGACACGGGCGTGTCCAAGGCCGTATCTTTCTTTGTGTGTTGGCCGGCTGTGTCCAGAGAAGGACATGACAGGAAACACGGGTTGTGCGCAGTTTTGACACGGGCGTGTTCATACCCGTGTCCCCACCCGTGTTCAGCTGGGACGTGACGGTTGGCATGACAGTTATATGTGACACGCTCCCGATCACGGGTGTGTCGAGGACCTGACACGAGCGTGTCAGGTTGAGCACGGGCGTGTCTTAGCCCGTGTGGTTTTTGAAAGTGCTGGTTAGATCTAATATACTCTAGAGGGGGGGGGGGTGGGGGTGAATGGAGTATGGTGCTTGCTAAAAACGTTTTACAACTCTTGTTGTATTCCTAAGTGAACAGGGAAGCAAATAACATAAAGTAAACACAACAACTAACTAAACACAGAACAATCACGGAACAATCACAAACCATAGCCAGAAAACAAAAGAAAGTAAGCAACCAGAAGACACAAGGAGCTATAGTGGTTCCCCAATCAATCTGGGTACATCCACTCTTCTACCACCCTAGGTAGGAATCCACTGCAGGATGAGTTGATCAGGTGTCCTGGGCACCAATGAGCTTTTGATAAGGTACACAAAAACCAAACCAGATTTTTTGATCAGGTGTCTTGCCACCACTGAGTTTTGACAAGGTCTCAGAAATCAGCACAAACTTTTGAAAGGAGTTTGATAAACCCTTTATAGCAGAGAGAGATAGAGAGAGGGATGAGATGATCTTCTCTGTCAACACTCAGAGAGAAGATAGTGGATGTTGTCAAAGCTCCCACTGAGATCTATAGTTGTTCAGGAAGTGAAGCTTTGCAGTAGGGTGATATGACTTCAGAAGATTTGATCTCCAGCAAAAGATGATTCCAACAGCAGCTGAAATGTGTGTTGTTTGAAGTCTTGAATGATGATGGCCTTTGAACACTGGAATCAAGAGGGATCTGAAAATTTCAGAATATTGATCTCCTTTTTTTGATGTCTGTTCTTGTAAGAATTCTAAAACTGAGAATGTCTGCAACTCTTTCTCTTTCTATTGTTCTTGTTGTAATAGTTGTTGATGTTGATGATGTGCTGCAGAAAAATGAAAAATGATCTTTTATTCCTTAGATCTGAATAGAATATTTCTCTGTCCAAGATAGCCGTTAGCCTGTCATAAATGACTTCCTTAACTGCATTTTGTCTTCTGGAGGAAGGTCCAATAAAACATTCCTTTGAAAATCCCTTGAAACTTGCTCCAGATTAATTGAAACGGCTACAAGATCCTTGACATAAATGCTGAGAATAATTCCATAACTGTCTGAATTTGAATCTTGAAAAACATCGATCTCTCCAGACAAATGTCGACCTGAGCTCAACTATCGTTGAACTGAGCTCAGAGACTGTACTTAGACTGAAGCAGAAAGCGTCGATCTGAGCTCAACTATCGTCGAACTGAGCTCAGAGATAGGGAAACAAACTAGAGACAAGAACATCGATCTGAGCTCGAAGATTGTCGAATGGAGTTCAACGACTCGTTGAAGTTGAGCTCAGAGATCGTCGAATGGAGTTCGATGATTCGTCAAGGTGAGTTCAGAGATCGTCGAATGGAGTTTGACGATTCGTCGTGCTGAGCTCGACGAAATGACTTAGTCTCCTGAACTAAAATATCTGGTCTTGAGGGCAGCTTTCAAACCTAAATACTAACCCTTAGACTCAATTCTAATTGACCTTTAGATCTATACAAGGAGGTCAAAACAGATTTCCTAAAATACATAGTGATCCTTGCCCAAATCAATAATAAGGTGTTCCAACAATCTCCCCCTATTTGGGTTAGGATTACTATTTACAGATATTGGAAAAATAAAAACATACAAAGCAGAAATGTAACAAACAGAACATTGCAGAAACACAGACATTATCACAGATAGTTCAGAAAACAAAATATACCGTCATCTTACAGAATCATTCCTTTTCCTTGCTCTTTATAAGAACTATTTCTTTGTTGGGGTTGAGAGCTTCCTTCTAAGATCTTCTGTCATCAGCTGCACCTAGAGAAGTTTGATGTTTTGGCCTGGGGACTATAGCTTCTGGATGCAGCTTCATATAACTTTCTGAATCAAAGAATTTTCTGGAGGAGTATCTCTCAATTTCTTTCTTTCTTTGATCTGATAGAGTAGTGATATTTGAAGTATCTTTTCCTTGTTCTCTAGCTTTCTTGATTTGGTCTAGTGCAACCAATTCTTTCATTCTTACTGTCCATGAGGTGGGATTATTTTCTAGGTCTTCAAATGGAATAGGAGGCTCATATCTGTTTGAAGAATTGTCAGGAGGGGCTCTGGAAGAGACTAAATCTTTAAGCTTATAAGGGAAGGGACCAAAAGTAGTGTCAGAGGGACCTTGTCCTTCCCTTTGATAAGGATGTTGCCTGGAATATCCTTTAGAGTACACTTTGAGTTCTCTTTGATTTCCTCTATACTGTCCTCTTCTGGACTGGTGACCTCTAGACTGATTTCCTCTGTACTGTGATCTTCCTTGATGTTGATATGAAGTTTGGCTTCTGGCAGTAGATTGGAAGGCAGAACTTCCACCTGCACCTGCATCAGGTGAAGGAGGAGGAGGAGGATTGAAATGGGATGATTCTTTGTCATACTTTCTTTTCTTCTTCATAGCTTTCAATTGATTCCTGGAGTACTGCATCCATGGTTCTATAATAGGGCAATCATGTAGTATGTAGTATGGAATATCATTTGTATCTTTCACTTTCTCTGGAGGAACTCTCTTCATGGCTTTGCTTCTGGCTTTCCTTTTCCTTGCAATTGTTGCAGAGGAATCATCAGAGTCAGTCATAAACTGATCACTATCTGAGCTTTGTGGATTATCATACACTGCATCAATCCTTTTGAGATATTCTTTCTGTTGTTGAGACTGAGCAGACGAGACAGCAGAAACAGTAACAGGAGCAACAACAGCAGCATCAATTGGAGTAGAAGCAACACTGGCAGAAGGAGCTATGACAGCAGCAGTAATAGAAGCAGTAGAAATAAATGAAACTGGAAAAACAACTTCAGAAACAAAAACAGCAAGCTCAGAGGTAAGTGAAGCAACAGATTCAGAGATAAAAGCAACAGGCTCAACATCAATTGCCTCTATTATATGCACATCCTCAGACACTGAAACAACAACAACAACAACTTCAACAATATTGAAGGAATGTATATAAGAACTTATTAAGCTGGGGTCACAGCTGGAAATAGGCACAATGAATTTAGTAAGATCTTCAGATTGCTGGACTGGAAGGCAGTTGAAGTATACAGAGTCAAAAACTGACAACAGTGACCTGAGGTCCACGGTAATGACTGCAACTGGAGCTATTGGAGCTTGGACTGAAGTTACTTCAGCAGGCAATCTCTCAGCTTCATAAGACATCTCCCCCTGCCTAGATTCAGTGAGAACTGGATCAAGGCACCCATAAGAAGGGATTGCCTGAGGAGGAAGAAAAGAAGATAGCCTGGCAGACAGCTCCTGAACTGTTTTTAGAAGTGGAGCCAAAGAGGTCTCCAGCAATAGTGATAGCCTTGGAGCTATCAGCTCATATAGCCTGTCTGTAATAGCTGGAATGTCTACTTACTCAAGAGGGACTTGAGTAGAGGTAGGGATGGAAGTTGGAGCAGCAGGAGATGTTGGTGGAGAACCTGTGGATGGTGGAAGTGAGGGTTGAGATATTGGAATTGTGGAGATGGAAGATAATGGAATGAAAATGGATGGTGTGAATGAGGGTTGAGCAATGATGTCCTGAAGGAGTTGTTGATAAGAAGTGGATGAAGTTGGTGGCTCAGGAGGGGATGAAGGAGAATCATCCATATAGGAATCATCTATAAGAGTGAAAGATGGAATATGAGATGATGAATCAATATCCAGGTGTGGGTAGTGATGTAGAGGATGGAAGATTTCTTCAGTTAATGGTGGAGTTGGAGAAGGGATTGAAGTTGGAGATGGGGTGGAAATTGTGATGGTGGATGTGACTGTTGTAGATGAAACAAGAGGTGGAGAAGGAGGAGATGAAGCAGGCAAGTATTCTGTAGGGGCAGAAACCTGAGGGGAAGAGACTGAAGCAGTCCTTGTGCCTGAAGAAGAGATTGCAGAGGGCCTGCTGGGCTTTACAATCTGCCTGTCCCATTTCCCAAAGAGGGCACAGGTAAGCCTCTTGGAGGCATTGATGTGCATCCCACTGGAAACAAGCAGTGCAAGGCATCTATTATGAAGAAACAACCCTAAGATCCTCCCAAAATTAACAAAGTTTTTGTTAATTTTCTTCTTGATTAAGTCAAAGAAGACTTCTCCCCAGTTCAGTTATTTCTTGTCCACCAGGGCACCCATCAAGCAGAGCTGATACCTAGATATGGTATTATGAGCTGAGTGTTTGGCCAACACCACTTTTCCAACAACATCAGCAAGAAATCTGTACTCAACAGACAGATTTTTCTTAAGCAATTTGCTAGTGTTTGCTTCTGAATGTCCCATCCTTTCAAGCATATTAGAAAATTCCTCTCAAGAAAGCTCAACAGAATCTTCTCCAGAATTCAATTGAAAAACCTCTGTCAGAGCAGCAGGTGTTAGAGATACCTGAGTTCCTGAGATGGTTCCAACCACTGTATTCTGATCCAGATTGTGGGCAGTATACACCCAATCCTTTATCTCATCTGCAGCCAATTTGATCCTTGTAGTCATTATGGTAACTAGCTGTTGGTCTTTGAAAAGTTCCAGAATGTCCTTGAAGATTTGATCGCTGTTATTGAAAGAATCCATGTCGATATCAAAGCCCGCGTCAAACTTCATTGCGGCCAAGATTGCCACTGAAACTGCCATTGATTACTGCAAAAATGAACAAACAAACGACCAAGTGTAGAGAAAGTTTGGAGGGAAAGAGAAAATTTGCAGAGAGTATGAAAGCGCAAAGGGAGAACGACGGCCGAAAATTGAGTTTTATATTAGGGTTCGAAGCAGAAAAGGAAAGATCGTTGAACTCTATTCGACGATCTGGGCTTCTAAAGGAAACTGAAAGGTCATCAACATCGTCGATCTCCGTTCGACGATAGTGGAGAGCGTCGAGCTCTGTTCGACGATCGCTGAACTGAAGAAAGATTGTTTAGCACTATCGGAGAAGCGCTGAACTCAGGTCGACGATTTCTGAAATCGTCGATCTCCGTTCGGCGATCTTGGGGAAAATTGTCGAGCGCAGTTCAGAGACCAGAAACATACTCTAGACACACAAAAAATCAAGTTGTTTGCCTAATCTTGGTCAATTTTAGAGTTTTTAAAATCTTGGATCTTATTTTAAACTTCCTCCATCTAACATTCCTAACTGATTCAGGAAGAATGTATGTTTCTTTTCATCCAAGGGTTTGGTGAAAATATCTCCCCTTTGCAAATCAGTTGGGATATATTGAAGTTCAATTTTGTTTTTCTCAACATTATCCCTTAGAAAGTGATGCCTAATTTCTATGTGTTTTGTCCTACTATGGAGGACTGAATTTTGTGCAATGGAAATAGCACTAGTATTATCACAAAATATTTTTGACTTCTCTAAGTTGTAGCCATAGTCTAGGAGCTCATTTTGAATCCACAAGATTTGTGAACAACAACTACCTGCAGCCATATATTCAGCTTCAGTAGTTGAAGTTGACACAGATGTTTGTTTCTTGCAAAACTAGGAGACAAGGCTGTCACCAAGAAACTGACAAGTTCCACTGGTGCTTTTCCTGTCTATTCTGCATCCAGCATAATCAGCATCTGAAAATCCAATTAAGTCAAATGCTGAATCTTTTGGATACCAGAGATCTAGATTTGGACAACTTTTTACATACCAAAGAATCCTTTTTACTAAGGTTAAGTGTGACTCTCTAGGGCTCACTTGGAATCTAGCACATATGCATGTAGCAAACATTATGTCAGGTCTACTAGCTGTAAGGTACAATAAAGAGCCAATCATTGCTCTATATGTTGTCTGATCAACAGGTTTCCCATGTTCATCAACATCTAATACAACATTAGTAGGCATAGGTGTTTTCATACATGATGCTTCAGACATACCAAATTTCTTAACCAATTCTTTTGCATACTTGGTTTGAGAAATAAATATGCCTTCAGCATGTTGTTTGATTTGCAATCATAGAAAGAAGGATAGCTCACCCATGCTACTCATGTCAAATTTAGAATGCATTAGGTTGGAAAACCTTCTGCACAAATTTGAATCAGCAGAATCAAATATAATATCATCTATATAGATTTGTACTAGTAGGGTATGAGACTTATAGGTTCTAATAAAAAGAGTTTGGTCTACTCTACCCCTTATAAACTAATTTTTCAGAAGAAAGCATGCTAGGTTCTCATACCATGCTCTAGGAGCTTGCTTTAGACCATATAATGCTTTATGCAATTTAAAAACATAATCAGGATGAGTTGAAGAGATAAAACCTGGGGGTTGTCTGACATAGACTTCTTCTTTGATATCTCCATTGAGAAAAGCACTCTTTACATCCATATGGTATACTTTGAATCCTTTGTATGCTGCATATGCTAAGAAGATTCTTATGGCCTCTAACCTTGCAACTGGTGCAAAAGTCTGGTCATAATCTATCCCTTCTTCTTGAGAGTACCCTTGAGCAACTAGCCTTGCCTTGTTCCTTATAATGACTTCTTGATCATCCAATTTATTTCTGAACACCCACTTTGTTCCAATAATGGAGTGATCCTTTGGCCTTGGTACTAGTTCCCAAACTTTGTTCCTTTCAAATTGATGCAACTCTTCTTGCATTGCAATGATCCAGTGTGGATCTTGCTCTGCATCTTGAATGGATTGAGGTTCAATTTGAGAGAGAAAGCAAGTGTGCATCAGGTTTTGGTTGACCTGATTTCTGGTTTGCACACCAGCTGAGATGTCTCCAATCACTTGGGAGATTGGATGGTCTCTTGATGTTACTAAATTAATAGGAGATGTTGATTGTTCACCAACCCGTGTTGTTGTTTCCTCTGGTGGTACAACAACTGGCTCTTCAAGAAGTTTCTCTTCAAGATGTTGAATGTCTTCTTCATCTTCACTGCTTTCATCTTTTTGAATAATTTATAACCTGTCCAAGTCTTCTGCAAGAGAGTGTACCTGCAAAGGTTCTATGGTAGAAGTATTCTTCTCCTTGAAAGACATGTTAGACTCATCAAAAGATATATGAACAGATTCTTCAATTTTGAGAGTAGATTTATTATATACCCTATAAGCTTTACTGATCATGGAGTATCCCAGAAACACTCCTTCATCAGGTTTAGCTTGAAATTTTGCTAAGTATTTCTTGTCATTATTATGAATGTAACAAATACAACCAAAAATTTTAAAGTAATCTACTTTAGGTTTCTTCCCTTTGAGTAATTCATAGGGAGTCTTGCCCTTCAGTTTATGTATTAAACTTCTATTCAACACATAGTTGGAGGTGTTCACTGCCTCTGCCCAAAAGGATAGAGGAAGGTGAGCATCTGACAATAATGTAGTAGCAGATTCAATAAGGGTTCTATTTTTCCTTTCAGCTACCCCATTTTGTTGAGGAGTTCTAGGAGCTGAGAAAGTGTGTCTGATCCCTTCACTCTGACAGAACTCTTGCATATGAAGAGAATCAAACTCTATCCCATGATCACTTCTGATCAGGGCAATGTGAGTATTGAACTCACTCTGTATGCATTTGAGAAACTCTGTCAAACACTTAAAGTTATCAGACTTCTTCCTCAGAAAGAACACCCATGTGAATCTAGAGAAGTCATCTACAACCACTAAAGTATAAGATTTCCCTCCTAAGCTTTGTACTGTAATGGGTCCAAAAAGATCCATGTGTAATAGATACAAAATCCTAGGTGAATCACTCTTATTAAGTGACTTGAAACTATTTTTGGTTTGCTTGCCTAATTGACAAGCTCTGCAGAGTCCTTCCTTCTTGTAGGGGCCAGAAGGTAGTCCTCTAACAAGGTTATCCTTGGATAGCCTAGCAATGGTTCTAAGGTTTATATGTCCTTGTCTCTTATGCCATAGTTCATTAGGTCTACAAATAAAGTTAAACAAGCAAATATCTACCTTGGTTGAAAGAAAATCTACAAGATAGATGTTACCTTTCCTTTTACCTGTCAACACAGTTGTGTTGTCCTCTGATTTGATCTTGCATAAGGATTTGCTGAAAGTCACTTGGTAGCCTTCATCACATAGTTGACTGATGCTGATTAAATTGTGCTTCAGTCCTTCTACATAGGCTACTTTCTTGAATGTGACTGTGCCAATCTGGACTGCACCATATCCTTTTGTTAGTCCAAAGTTTGAATCACCAAATATTACTTTATGTCCAAGCTTGGCTTTGAAGGATGTGAGGTTGTCCTTGTTTCCTGTCATGTGCTTTGAGCACCCACTATCCAGATACCATTGCTGGTTTGATGTTGGATAGGTCTTCACCGGCATATAAAGCAATTTACTTATTTTTGACCTAGTTTACCTCGGGCCTAGGTTGATAACCTTTGAATTCAGAAATAAAAGACATCCCTGGTTGACTCTTATAGCCTTCAGGATGATATCTCTGTTGAAATTTGTGAAGTGGAAGTGGGTGACGGGACAGGCCGGGCGGCCTGGGGCGGACAGCGTTGGCGGACTAGGCGGACTGGGCGGACTGAGATGTGCGTCCTGGTGGAAGGTCTAGTGGAAAGCCGGCTGTCTTCTGAGCGGCTTGTTGCATGGAGTCCGCGGACTATGCGGCCTGGTTTCTGCGGATAGGGTGTTTGCTGATTGGCTTTGCCAAGGAGCGGCCTGAGCGGATAAAGGCTTGCGGACTGGTGCATTGCTCAGTGGCCGCGGGTGCAAGCTTGTGCTGATAGGTGGTTTGGCTCGTGTCCGCGGGTAGCTTGCGGACTGGAGTGTCCGCGGTGTGGGCTGTTGTGGACTGGGCTTAGAGCTTGGCTGAGGCCTTGTCGAGCTCTGGTGGCACACCAGGCGATTTGCTGTGGAGATCGATTGGCAGACTGGGTTTGGAGTCCGGGGTTGGCTGCTGCTTTGGACAGAAGTGCGAGGAGCTCGCGGACTGATGGCGGTCTGTGCTAGGGTGTTTGGTAGACGGTAATTTGAGTCCGCCATGCTCGCATTTGCCTTTGATGGTTTTGGACTTGGTCACACTTTGTGCCAAGACCATGGTGTCCGCGGTATCCGCCAAGTCCGCTGTGACCGGGCGGACTGTTGCTGTCTGCCTTTGGTCGTGGACTTGTGGCAGATTGAGGTGTGAGTCTTGCGGACTGCCTCGGGTTGGTGCGGACTGCCATTGAAGGAGGTTGCTGTCCTGCAGTGGTTGGAGCTTGCGGGCTGATGCCTTGTCCGCATAGCTTGGGTGGACTGGAGAGGGTTCGCCAATGTTTGCCTTGCTCCTGGCGGTTTTCCTTGGTATCCGGCTAAGTCCTTGTGGACTCAGCGGACGGTATTTTTGCTATCGCGCGGGCTGGGGCGGTATCGCTATCTCCTGGGCGGTGACCACACTCCTCACCTTGTCTATAAATAGGACCCCCCTGACAAACCTAAGTAACTAGAGTGAACAGTAAGTTGGGTTGAGCGAAGTGCTGCGGTCTGTGTTTGTCAGTCCGTGCGAATTGTTTCAGGCTGACGGTTTGCTGTGTGCAGGTCGCGCGGGTAGCTTCAAGGAGCCAGGAGTTTGGCTGTGACTTCGGTCAAGTACTTGGAAGTGTGCGGTCTCTGCGGACTCAGGAGGAGGTCGCTCTGCGGCTTGTCAGTTCTGTTTCATCTTTGCCAGCTTCAATAACCTGTCCGCCGGCTTCAGGCGGGTAGGGGTGTTCCTCAGTTCAGGTTCAGCAGGAGGCGAATAACGGTGTGTCCGCGCGGCCTCGCGGCTTCGGCGGACTCCGTGTCTATTCGGCGAATTGCAGCATAGCTTGGGCGAGCTCAGCGGTCTCGGCGACCTCGGCGACCTCGCGGTCTCGGCGGACTACGGTGCTGTCCGCCCGGCTTGTTTTTTTGGTGATTTTTGTTTTCAGCTGTTATACTAGCGAAATCATGTCTCGCTATGTATGCCTCGCATTGTAAAGAAGTGAATGAATAAAAGACCTGCTTGTGCTTCTATTGTTTGTTGGGTGTTACCTCTATTCCTTGGTTCCGCTGGTTCAACGTGAGAACTGGGTAGTTCCGAAGATATTAATTTGGCGTTTGGGCTATCTTGCTGACCACGTTGAGAAAATTTAACATGGTATCAAAGCGAGGTTTCTGAGGTTCAGTTGCGTGAGCGGAAGTCAGCCAGTGTTGTTACTCAGTGATTGAGTGGTGATCAACCTGTGTTGTTGCTCGGAGCTGCTGAAAGGTTGCCAACAATGTTGCAATGGAAGGGAGCTTTGCAAGGGGTCTGGGCATTGAACTCTTAACGCCGACTAACTTCAAGAAGTGGAAGTCGTGCATGAAGAGTTATCTTCTTGGCGAGGAGCTGTGGGAAGTCGTCGGTGGTGACGACAGGCAGGAAGTCACTGCTGCTTTCGGTACTGCTGAGCAGGTTAGGCTCTGGAGAAGAACAAATGCTAAGGCAGAGTTCATTCTGAAGAGAGCCATGTTTCCGGAACTGTTTGATCACATCGTTGGGTGTGAGTCAGCTGCTGATATTTGGACAACCATTGATGAGTTGTTCAATAGGAAGAATGTGGCGCGGCTTCAGTTCCTGGAGAATGAGTTGGCCAGGGCAACTCAGGGAGACCTTTCCATCTCCAAGTACTTCTTAAAGATGAAGAGCTTGTGTGCTGAGTTGTCGGCACTGGATCCTGATGAGCCTATCTCTGAGGCAAAGATGAAAAGGCACATTATCCGCGGTTTGTGGAAGGAGTATGTGGCCTTTGTTACATCTGTTCAAGGGTGGGCTACTCAGCCGTCGTTGCTGGAGCTGGAAAATCTGCTTGCCTCGCAGGAGAGCTTAGCAAGGCAGATGGCTGGAGTGAACCTGAATCAGGAAGGCAGCGAAGCTCTCTTCTCAGGCAAGAAGAAAGGATGGGAAGGGAAGAAGAAGAAGAAGGTGCAGGCCGCTGGTGAGAAGGAGACTTCAACTTCATATCCACCGGAGAGGAGCAATGCTCCTAAGGACTGGAAGAAGAACTTGAAGTGCTACCGGTGTCATCAGCGAGGGCACTTCAAGCGAGAATGCAAGGTCAAAATGCAGTCTGGGCATGATGCGGGAAAGGAGGAAGCTTGCTCAAGAAGTGAAGAAGCAGAATGGGGCGGAGCTTTTATGACGGGCACTTGTGTCCGGGCCTTGTCTGCTGAGGACTTCAACAGCGAGTGGATCGTGGACTCCGGGTGTGGTCATCACCTCACCGGAGACAAATCGAAGTTCACCTCCATGCAGGCTTACTCAGGTAATGAAGCTATTATCACTGCTGATAATACTGTTTATGCAGTAGAGAAAGAGGGGGTCGTGTCATTGGGTAGTGATCAGGGGCCACTCACGTTAAGGAGTGTGTATCACGTACCGGGCATGAAGAAAAACCTCTTCTCGGTGACCAATGCGGTGGACGCTGGGTATCACGTTCTGTTTGGGCCAACAGACGTGAGGTTCCTTCGCAACGTATCAGCGGTAAAGGCTGATGTTGCTCATGTTGGGAGGAGGGTGAAGAACTTATTTGTTCTTTCCACCAGTGCTTATGTTGATAGAATGAGGGCCAATGATAGCGCTGCTATCTGGCATGAGAGGCTGGGGCATGTTGGCATGGACAAGCTGAAGGCGATGGCGAGTAGAAGTTTGGTGAGGGGGTTGCCGAAGTTGTCCTCCTTTGGTGATGGGCATGTTTGTGCGGGTTGTCAATACGGTAAGGCACATCGCCTTCCGTTTGATAAATCACAAACACGGAGCAAGAAGCCACTGGAGTGTATTCATGGCGACCTGATGGGACCAACGATTACTGCCAGCCTTGGAGGAAGCAGATACATGCTTGTCTTGGTTGATGACTACTCAAGGTATACTTGGGTGTACTTCTTAAAGGAGATGTCGGAAGCCTTCCGTTTGTTTGTGGAGTTTAAGGAGTTGGTAGAAGGCCGGCTTGGCTTGCGGATTAAGAAGCTTAGAACTGATAACGGGGGTGAGTTTGTCTCCTCCGAGTTTTCTAACTTCTGCAGGAAGCACGGGATCCAACGAGAGCTTACTTGTGCTCACACTCCACAACAAAATGGGGTAGCGGAGCGGAAGATCCGTCATTTGATGGAAACCTGCAAATGCTGGCTTCATGCGAAAGATATTCCAAGGTCCTTTTGGGCGGAGGGAATGTCTTGTGCTGCTTATGTTATCAACCGGATGTCACTCAGCCCTATCAACATGAAGACTCCTATTGAGCTGTTGCTGAAGGAGAAGCCGAGTGTTGGACACCTTCGGGTGTTCGGTTCAACTTGCTACGTGTATGTCCCGGATGCTTCACGGACAAAGCTGGATGCGAAGGCAAGGAAACTTGTCTTTGTTGGCTATGATGAGCGGAAGAAGTGATGGAAATGCATGGACCCTGTGACGAAGAAAGTTCGTGGTGTCAAGAGACGTTGTCTTTGCTGAGCTGACGTCATATGGAGGTGGCTCGGTGGAGCTAACCGGAAGTAGCAAGGTTGATGAAGCACCGGTGGTGGCTGCTGAAGGCTTGGAAGAGGAGCTTGCTGTTTCACCAGCAGCTCCTGTTGCTTCGAACTCCGAGGCTGAGCCTTCTGGCTCAGGAAGCAGGGGGAGCACTGCTCAATGCTTGCCCCAGGTAGGAGTGGAGCCCGAAGAAGCAACGGAAGCCGTGAGCAAGGAGCCGTGTCTTCAGAGATCGAAGAGGGTGGTTAAGCAACCGGCTCGGTACTGTGATGGAATGCAGTGAGCTTTGTCTCCTGCTTCTTTGCAGGTCCTCTGGATGAGCGAGAGCCTGCAAACTTCAACGAGGCCACTGGAGTAAAGGAGTGGGATGATGCCATGAAGGAAGAGATTGATGCTCTGAAGAAGAATGAAACCTGGGACCTTGTGCCCAAAGTTGATGGCATTACTCCGGTTACTTGCAAGTGGGTGTATAAGTTGAAGAAGAAGGCTGATGGGAGCATTGATCGGTTCAAAGCTCGCCTGGTCGCAAGAGGATTCTCACAGCAGTATGGAGAAGACTATGAGGAGACATTCAGTCCAGTTGCGAAGATGACTTCTATAAGAGTGGTGATCGCCTTGGCTGCTAGCAAGGGATGGAGATTGTGGCAACTCGATGTGAAGAATGCCTTTCTTTACGAAGAGATTGACAAGGATATCTTCATGGATCAGCCGCTTGGTTTTGTCTCTGAAAAGCATCCGGACTATGTCTGCAAACTCAGGAAGGCTCTCTATGGGTTGAAGCAAGCTCCTAGAGCGTGGTATGGGAAGATTGCAGAGTACTTGCAATTCTATGGATACCTTGCTTCTAACTCGGATTCAAGCTTGTTAGTCAAGAAGAAGGGAGAGCTACGAGTCTTGGTCCTGCTGTATGTGGATGACATGATCATCACAGGGAACTCGGAGGGGGAAGTAGCAAGGCTCAGGGCTGAGCTTGCTATACGCTTCGAGATGAAAGACTTGGGAGAGTTGCATCACTTTCTTGGTCTGGAAGTGGAGAGGAAGGAGTGCGGGGTTCTCATTAGCCAGAAAGGGTATGCTGATCGCATTGTGAAGCGGTTCGGCATGGGCGAAGGGTAAGAAGTGCTCTACTCCACTGGAATCTGGGCTGAAGCTTCGACGGGATGAGGGAAGGGTTCTTCATGATCCCTTGGTGTTCAGGGCTCTTGTTGGGAGCTTGATTTACCTGACGATTACAAGGCCAGATATTGCTTATGCTGTTGGCCGAGTAAGTCGGTATATGGCTGAACCAAGGCAATCTCATCTAGTGGCGGCAAAGGGAATTCTGAAGTATGTCAAGGCTTCTTCTGATATGGGACTCCTCTATAGAAGGGACGCGGAGTTTGTGTTGCTCGGGTACACGGATGCTGACTATGGCGGTGATTCGGATGATCGAAGGTCTACTTCAGGTTATGTGTTCACTTGCGGTTCAGCTAGCATCTCGTGGTGTAGCAAGAAGCAGGAATCGTGTCGGTTTCAACCACGGAGGCGGAGTATAAGGCTTCGGCCTTGGCTGCTCGGGAAGCTGTTTGGTTGAGGAGGCTTATAGAGGATGCTCATGAAGAAGTGCAAGGGCCTACTTTACTCCGTGGTGACAATGAGAGTGCTCTCAAACTGGTTAACAATCCAGTGTGTCACGCCAGGACCAAGCACATAGAGATTGATCACCACTTCATCAGGGAGAAGGTGCTTGGAGGTGTCTCTGCTGGTCGGGCATGTTCGGAGTGAAGATAATCTTGCTGACATCTTCACGAAGCCACTGTCGAAGGGGCCCTTTGAACGCTTGCGCAGCTTGCTGGGCTTGGTCACCACTTCCCACTTCAAGGGGGAGTGTTGAAATTTGTGAAGTGGAAGTGGGTGACGAGACAGGCCGGGCGGCCTGGGGCGGACAGCGTTGGCGGACTAGGCGGACTGGGCGGACTGAGATGTGCGGCCTGGTGGAAGGTCTAGTGGAAAGCCGGCTGTCTTCTGAGCGGCTTGTTGCATGGAGTCCGCGGACTATGCGGCCTGGTTTCTGCGGATAGGGTGTGTAAGACCCCCTTTTTTTTTCTTTTTCGACACCGGGGTCTTAGGACCAGAACCGCCGTTTTGCGGTGACTCCTTCACGCCTTGAAGAGTCATCACCACAAAGCGCCGATTCTGCCGGCCATTTCGATCTCAGAAAAGTAGCATGATAATGAAGTAAATGTAACCCATCAGTCCACAGAGAATCACATGTCATAAGTAATATAACTCCACGAAGGGAGTGTCCACAAGAACAAACAACAGAGTAGCAAAAACGGGCTTATGCCCGGTACATCAAATCCTCACTACAAAAGATCACTCATGCGGAAGCAGAAAGACTACTCAAGGTCGAAACTCACGGTCCCGGCTGTGTGAACTCCGGAGCTAGACTGCCCCACCTCCAAGCGCACCGGTCTCTGGGGCTGCTCCTCCATGCTGGTCTCCACGATCCTCTAAATGATGCGGTTCGAAAACCGTTAGTCTAAAAGACTAAGTCCTATCATCCCCCGCCCCTTCCCCCACGGCTCCTAGGCACCGAGCGGAGAGGAAGAAAGGGGAGGACTTGAAGGTGGAGAATATCAAAAGCAGATGACAGCGATCCTATTCTAGCAAATTCTATAGCATATAAAGATAATAAGCTGAAATATGAAAAGTAACCTTTACTTATGTGAAAACACATAAGCCAAGGGGTCTTCTGCAAGGCTCCCATCGTATAAAAAGTCCCATACCGATTTATACGTTGGGGTGTCGGTTATCAATCAACAGTAGATATATATATCAAAATTAACCTTAATTTATAAACTTGCCCACACAAGCTTATAGACCAAGGGGTCGTTTTGCAGGTCCTAATGTATAAGCGTCCCATTCCACTTATACATTAGGTGTCAGGGGTTAAATGAATCGATTATGCTATGACATGCAAGTGGGTATGAGGGACATGCAAGTGCAACGCACACACCCGACTCTGTGCACACAGACCTTTAGTTCCCCCTTTTTGGAGCCGTAACCTCCCAGGATACCTCCGTAGTGGCAGACGGAAGCGGTGGGTTGGGCCTCGCCCACCTCTAAACCAGTAAAGCACTACCGGTCAGACCTATCGTACGCCTCAACTCTTGGTGCACGAAGCGGACTCCTGCGTACTCTTGCCGGCTGGCGCACCAGACTTCTGTTGGCGAAGTGCTAACCACACTTGCCGAGTCAACGTATTGGCGTCGGTGCATCGACCCTCCAATACCGAAGACCCACCACCTTAATTTCTTTCCTGTTATGCACATGCAAATTAGCGTAATCAAGAATCGAGCCGAAGCTCCCCGGACCAGCACGTCCGGCTCAAACAAACGAGCCGAAGCTCCCCGGACCCAAAGTCCGCCTTTTAACCATCCGAGCCGAAGCTCCTAACTAACATCCGGTGCCATCAGTGTTGTGGAATGTGCAACCCTAATTACTAAGTTACTCTTTTCAGCTTGTTAAAACAGTTTACGTTAACCCAGGACTGCCCCCGGTATTCCTTGTGAAGGACTCTCAAGGGGCACTAGGAACTGTGTTGGGATTACACCCAGCGTTCCCTTTCGCAAGGTACTTATTTTATTATTGATTGATTCTCTTACCCATTATTTCTCATATTTCGATATGCTAATCCTAGGGTAATTTGACTCCAACTCTCCTTGGGTAGGACGATCTTTCGTCGGACCCGAACGCCTATAAACCTAGACAAAACCACACCCTACTCACTCATCTTCCATAGATGCAGCCCATTCCACTTGTCCTTACAGCAACCCATCAAGACCCATCATACGTGCCCTAATTCACATCCAAATGAAATCCTGCAGTTTTGCTATATGCAGATCACTTAAGCTACATGACCCGTAAAAAGGGAAGTACATGAAATACTCATCCAGTACCCTTATGATAATTATCAGAGGGCTAAAAAGACATTTGAAGCATAAATCCAGAAATCCATAATTTTCCTAATTTGTCTGATAATTAATTTATTTATTCTAGTATCCCAAAAGGCCCAGGTTTGAACATGAAGTACCATTTTCAGACAAGATAATAATCCACTAAATTTATGATAATTACAAAATGCCTAATCAACTCTAAATCCTAAGTCTTCTAATTTTTCAGCAAGGTTTAGGCCTTTAAATTTAATTTCAAAGATGCCCTATAATAAGTCATTTTAAAAGATTCTATAGAAAATATACCTCCAAAAATTCAAAGAAAATTCAGGGATGATTATGATGGACTACAAGTACCCTAGAAAAAGTTTCATAATTTATCACTTGGAAATAAGGCTATATTTGATTTTATTATGAACTTTCTAATTTAAGGGTTAATGAACAAAGTATGCTAATTAGTCATCAAATATTTCCACAAAAATTCCCATATGATGACATTGAGCTAAAAATACTATGCAGCAAGCTTCATGATTTTTCAGTAAGAAATGGGCTCTGACAAGAATTATTTAATATGTAATCAAAATAAAGCACTTGTGAAGTAGATGCCCTAAATAGATGTCCAAAAATTCTAACAAAATTCATACAAGATTATTATAGCCTAAAACTAACTCTGCCCATGTTTCATACCCTTTCTATGGGCAGTGAGACCACAATAGCCAAAATATTAATTAGGGCATTACTATTGATTACAAATGAAGTGCTATAAATATTGTCCAAAATTCCTCAAGTAAATTATAAGAGGCTCAAAATACCCTAATCCCCTCACTACCCAAATTTGGTTAAGCTTCAAGATGTTTAGCTAACCTAAACCTACACTACAAGTTTTAGGACCTAAGCTAGGGTTAGGGTTTTGGGGCCCCTATCCTTTTCAAAATTAGCTAATATTTTTAACAGAGGGTTCTATATATCCTAGGAACCTCCTTGCAAAATTTGGAGTTCATCCAAGGTGTTTAGGACTCATACCCTTCACAAGGCCAAAAGGTCCCTCCTTAGGGTTTGACCTAGGAACTTAGGGCAAATCTATTCCTCCCTACCCCATATTCCATGGGAGGTGATAAGTGCTATAACAAGCCAGTGGCCCAAATTTCAGCCTCTGTTGAGGTGATTTGGTCACTCAAAACAAAAGTGCAACTTTTGACCAAAATGCCCTTTTTAGGGTATAGTTAGGGTTGGGTCAAAACCTATTCAAAACACATCCAACTTCAATGAAATTTTATACAGATACCTAAAATGAACCCAGGGACCACTCATCAAAATTTGGGAGGGTTTGGAGGTGTTTTGGGCACCTAGTTAATTTATTTAATAATTATTAAATGTTTACAAAAATTATAGAAATATTTTCTCCAAAAATTCCCATTTTGGACAGGCCCTAGGTATAGCTAGGATAGACTCTCTGCGAAAATTTCAATTAATTTGGGCTAGGGGTGAAGAGTGGGCACTCAATTTAATGACTGCCTAGCCCTAAGGGTATGTCCCACCGAAATGGGCGCCCTGATCAAACCAGGAGCCTAAAGTGGTTCAAACCAATTTTAAAATAAAGTAGACAGAAAGGGCTACAAATCATGTGTTGATCATTTCCTCATACAGAGCATCTAACTATTTTTAAAAATTTAAAACATTAAATGACAAAAGTGTGACAGGATGAAATAAATAGAATTAATTTCCTATGGTTTAATCCTGATGCAGCACGAATCTTGGCGCAAGGATCAACGGCATCTGGTCATCGTCTTTGTTGAGCCGACGGCTGCGATTCGTCCCGCCTGGAGCGATTTCCAAGCCCTGCCGCCGGCGATCCAGCCCCTTCCCCGGCCGGCCACCGCCACCAACACCTCCGTTGAGGTGGTGGCTATCGCCAGGCGGCGGCTCCGCCGCCGGAGAGGCGTTTTCTGGCGGATATAGCAAGAGGATTTCTTGCCGAAACCAGGAGAAATCCAGGATTGGATCGGGCTCAATTGAGCCCGAAACTTAAGCCTAAATAATCCTAAGATCTACCCGCGGGTTAAGGAGAGGAGGAGGACCTTCCTGGCGGCCTGGATGCGAGAGGAGCGGCGGGATGCCATTGACGACGGCGGCGGCGCTCGGCTTCTACAACTGTACAGTGGAATGGCTCGTCTCCTCCAGGTAAACGCTCTAAAATGATCCCCTCGGCTCCCTGAAGGTGTTTAAATGGCAAATGAGGGAGAGGGGAGGCTGGTTCTTCAATGACCATTAACACCATTAAAGGTGTGGCTCGGGTTGTGTGGAGGGGGGCTGAACCCACCCCTTGGTGGCCGGGAACGGCTGGAATCAACTCCTCTCTCCTAGAGGAGTTGATTGCAGCCATAATTGGTGGTTGTTAGCCTTCCTTGGCCGGCCTCTCACTTCCCTTCTTCTTCCTCATTTTCTCTCTCCTCCATTATCATGGAGGGGAGCTACTTTCTCTCTCCTAGTCACCTCTGGTTGACCAGTCAACCTCACAAGCTAAATGCAGCCCACTTGATTATGATGGTCATGGGAATGGATTTAGCCTAAGGGAGAAGTGACTTGGGCTTGGGTTAGCCCTTTTGGGTTAAGTTTGACTTGACCTAAATGAGGGTTGACCTGGTCAATTTGACCATCTGGGTTGACCCCATTGGGTTTTTAGTGGCCCATTGGGCTCCCTTAAGGTCTAGGGTTACTTGAGTAGGGTTGGTTGGGCATCTTGGGGGTCACATGTCCCTTGGCAAGGGCACTTTGACCATTTTAGGGCTAGAGTTGACTTGGGTCAACATGACCAATTGGGTTGACCCCTATGGGTCCTGGGTGACCCATTGGCTTCCCTTAGGGTCTAGGTAGGGTTATGTAGGGTTACCCTGCACTTTGGAGGTCACATACCCTTAGTAAGGGTACTTTGACCAGATTAGGGACTTGAGTTGAATTGGGTCAACCTGGCCTCTAGGGTTGACCCTAATGGGTCCTTTTGGCTCTAATGGGTCTCCCAAAGTATTAGGGGTGTTGTGGTAGGGTCTTGGTGTTAGGTGTACCCATGTTCATCCTAAGCCATTGTTTAGAGTTCTTCTATTTGCAGACCATGATGATCTCCCACCTTTTTGTCCCCTATCTCCTGGCCCATTTCTGGCTTCCTAGGGTTTGTCATGACCTAGTCATGGCCAAAACCATTCTTAGGGGTCTAGTTGGAAATGGGATGTTACAAATCCCAATAAACAAAACAAAGATTTCGTCCCCGAAATCAAGGTTGAGCCTACGGGACTTACTACCGAAGACAAGAACCTTGTAACATCCCAGCATAACGGCTTGTTTGCTAATCTAGGTTAAAAGGGAAACCTAGATCTATGACCACTTCACCCAATCGGCAGACCAAGATCCCAATAAACAAGGATAAGCCCCAATAAACAAAAGATAAGCCTCTATCTGCCTAGAGCAGCCCTTAGTAAATTTAAAGCAGGAAAAATAAATTAACATCTTGAGGGGTCTGAGAGGTATACCTGACTGAATAGCTCGGGGTATCTTTGTCGCATCAGGTCCTGCGGCTCCCAGGTATGCTCCTCCTGGTCGTGGTTCCTCCACAGGACCTTAACTAGTGGGAGCTTCTTGCGTCGTAAGACCCGTACTCCTCGGTCGTCGATCCTCACTGGCTCCAAACGAACCGACCGGTCTGAAGCTACCGGCCCTTCGGTGGTCAAAATCTGCTGCTCCGGGCGTAGCAGAGCCCTCCTCAAAGAAGAAATATGGAAGACGTCGTGCAGCGCTTCCAGCTCTGGTGGTAACTCCAGCCGGTAGGCTAGGGGTCCGATCCGCTCCAGGATCCTGTAAGGGCCCATGTACCTAGGGCTGAGCTTCTTCCTCCGACCATGCACCCGCGAGACTCCATGCATGGGCCGGATCTTCAGAAACACCCGGTCCCCCACCTGGAACTCCACCTGCCGATGCCGGGCGTCATAGTACTTGGCCTGTCTGCTCTGCGCCTCTAGCATCCTGTCTCTGATCAGCCTCACCTGTGCCTCGGTGTCTTCAACAAACTCTGACCCCAACACCTTCGGATCTTCGTTCTGAACCCAAGAAAGCGGGGTCCGGCATCTCCTCCCGTACAAGGCTTCGTAAGGCGCCATCCTGATGCTGGACTGGTGGCTGTTATTATAGGAGAACTCGACCAGGGGTAAGAGTTTCTCCCACGGTTCCCCGCGGTCCAAGATGCATAGCCTCAAAAGGTCCTCCAGTGTCCGGTTGGTGCGTTTTGTCTGCCCGTCTGTCTGGGGATGGAATGCAGTGCTGAAGGTCAATCGCGTGCCTAAGTAAGCTTGCACGGATCTCCACTCCCTGAAGGTGAACCGGCCATCCCGATCCGACACTATCGTCTTGGGCACGCCATGATAACGAATGAACTGCTCCACAAACTTTCACACCAGTACACCCACTGGATCGTCCTTCCTGATCGGTATAAATCGAGCCACCTTGGTCAACCGATCAACGATTACCCTGATCGAGTCGTTCCCTGTCCGAGACCGGGGAAGCCCATGTATGAAGTCCATGGCTATGTCATCAAACTTCCACTCCGGCACCGGGAGTGGCTGCAATAATCCTGCGGGGTTCCTGCACTCCGCCTTCACTAGCTGACATGCCTTACAATGGGTCACGAAGTGAGAGACATCCTTCTTCATGCCCGGCCAGAACATCGTCTTCTTCAAATCGGCTGTCATCTTTGTGATCCCCGGGTGTACAGAATACCGGCTGCAGTGCGCCTCCGTCATAATATCCTCCCGGATCTGGCCTCCCTCCGGTATATACACCCGTCCTCTGAAGCACACCAGGTCATCCCTCAGTGTGTAATCTCATGCAGTGCCTGCCTCCAGAGCTTGGAAGATGGGATCTAACTTGGCATCCTGCCTCTGCCCTTCCCTGACTCGGTCTCTGATGTCATCGGTAACGCCCATCGCGGCCAAGTACTCCTTATAGAGCTCAGGATCATCAGACGACACCAGAGTAATGTGCATGTCCTCTAGTCTCTGCAGCAGCTCCATAGACATCAACTGAGGCTCTGCTCCTGCTGTGGCGGCTCTCCGACTCAGTGCATCTGCTACCACGTTCGCCTTCCCCGGGTGATAATGCAACTCGTACTGATAGTCGGATAGAAACTCCACCCACCGCCTCTGCTGATGTTTAATTCCTTCTGCGTGTCCACGTACTTTAGGTTTTTATGATCGGAGTATATATCACAGTGGACTCCATAAAGGTAGTGTCGCCATATCTTCAGTGCGAATACAACTGCTCCCATCTCCAGGTCATGCACTGTATTCTTCTCATGGGTCTTCAGCTGGCGGGAAGCATAAGCTATGACGTGTCCGTTCTGCATCAGTACTGCTCCATCCCTGATATGATGCGTCGGTGTAGACCTGAAATCCCTCCCTCCCCGAGGGAGAGTAAGAATGGAGCCGAGGTCAGCCGATCCTTCAGCTCCTGGAAAGCTGTCTGGCACTGCGGGGTCCACACGAACGATACTGAAAGATATGGTACCTAAACACCTAGAGGGGGGGGTGAATAGGTGACCTAAACCTTTTTACAACTTTGTTTGCAGCAACACAGTTATTTCACAGATTTCTACAGCTAACAGCAATAATAAAATATAAACTGCTAATCCACAGCACAGCACAGCACAGCAGACACACAAATTTATAGTGGTTCCCCAATCTTTGGGTACATCCACTTTCCCCCTTCGCCTATCTAGCAGTGTACTAGATTCGGCCAAACTTCTCCACTATCTCAGAACCCAACTAGGTTCCTACACCTCAGGCCCAAAGCCTTACACTCAGCCACCAAGGCTACACTCAGCCACCCAGGCCTACACTCAGCCATTAGGCCTACACTCAGCCAATTAAGGCCTACACTCAGAGTTCTTCAACTCCTACACTCAGGCAACCAAGCCCTACCCTCAGCCTTTATAAAATAGGCTTACAATTCACTCAGATCCAATGGATCCTACAAGTTAAAATTGAATTACAATAACTAACTCTACAACTTAGAAAATAAGAGAGGAGTTGAGAGTTTCTTGAAGAGTTCTTGGAAGAACTCAGCTAGATCCAAACTGACTTAGCTTCCTTCAAAGTTTCTTGAGTAGAACTGAATTAGTCTGAATCTCTACAGTTGATCCTTGACCTCTGCTTCTTGAGATCCAGAAGATTCTGAATCCTTCTTCTCAGCCTTAGTTCCAAAGACTGAATTCTTGATTGGAGCTCTCTCTCTCCAACTTCTTAGATCTGCTGTTGGACAGCAAGATCTTCTTGATTTGTATCACTTGGATAGCTTGATCAGCAACCACTTGAACATTCTCTTAGATTAATCCTTTCACAACTTCTGCATTAACAACCACTTTCTGTAAACAGTCTGTGCCTATTTATAGGCCTTCTTCATGGTAACCGGCTGGTCCTGTTCATAACAGACTTCTGACTTCCCTGACTATTGCTGTAGACCGGCTGGATCGGCAGCTGTCATGTCAACCAGTCACTTCTTAAATTTCTCTAACTGTCAGATAGTGTCGAGACTTTCTGTTCTTAAGTGTCGACACTTATAGACCAAGTGTCGACACATGTTGTGTAAGTGTCGACACAAGTCTACAAGGTGTCGACACAACTCCTTGTATGTCTCGACACAGATTCTTCTTCAAGTGTCGACACTGAAGTAAGTGTCGACACAAGTACTTGATCTTCTGTAACTTGTTGAATTCTTCTAAGTGTCGACACATCACCTTTGTGTCGACACAACTTCATGTGTTGAAACTGTCAAGTGTCGACACTGCTTCTTGGTGTCGACACAAGTCTTCAATTTTGTTTCTTCAGCTGAGTGTCGACACATTCCCTTAGTGTCGACACTTGTACTTAGAATATTTTGTAAACTTTTCTGTTCTTTGCTAAGTGTCGACACAGCTCCTTGTGTCGACACTTTCTTCAAGTGTAGAGTCTTCAACTAAGTGTCAACACATTGTGCTGGGTGTCGACACTTTCTTCAAGTGTTGACTCTTCTGGTTGTGGGTCGACACATTGTGCTGAGTGTCGACACATACTTCAAGTGTTGACTCCTTTGAGTGTGTGTCGACACATTGTGCTGAGTGTCGACATATTCTTCATATGTTGACTCTGCTGATTGAGTGTCGACACATTGTGTTGAGTGTCGACACTTGTCCTTAGTTTCTGCAGAATTTTGCTGAGTGTCGACACAACTCCAAGTGTCGACACTTTCTGATGTAGACTCAGTTCTTCTAGGTGTCGACACTTTCTGCTAAGTGTCGACACAGCTTTTCTGCATTCTTCTTCACTGAGTGTCGACACAGCTCCAAGTGTCGACACTTTTTGTCTGGTGTCGACTCTTCTTCTCAGGTGTCGACATAATTACTCCAAGTGTCGACACTGCTTGTCTGGGTGTCGACACAAGCTTTCTCAAGTGTCGACATTTTCCCTCTGGGTGTCGACACATGGACTTAGAAACTTTTAGCTTCAGTCCAGTGAATACCTAACCTGCACAAGTAACTCAAACAAACATCAAATACATTATGATGTATATCATTGAGTTAGGTGAGGCTTCTTCAAATCAGGTACATTTGACCAATGTACCCAACAATCTCCCCTATTTGGAGAAGTCATAACCCTTAGTCAATGATATACACCACTCATAATTAAGAATTAGAAGATGATGTAAAGCAGGTATATGTCAACAGGGTAAACTTAACATGTAATAAAGCACACATGTATACTCATTAAACATTGCAGAACAAACAAGAAATAGACACATGCTTCTGAACAATCATGAGATATATTTATCAAAAATTGTTCTAACATTGTTTTAATACATTTCCATTGTTTTACAACAATATTTCATATGTAAAAGATTACATCAATGTTTCTTAGTCTAATCTTAGTCTAATTCTGATCAGGTTCTTTTATAACATTCCTTTCCCAGCTTGTACTTTGGCCTTTACAGCAGCAGCAGCAGCAGGCTCAGCATCAGCAGTCTTCTTTCCTTTGAGATCTTGCTTATCAGCCTTGATCTTTTGTCTCTCAAAGTAATGATAGGGCTTAGGAAAGTACTTGCTAGGCTCCACAGCTGTAGGAGGTAGCTTTCCTAACTTAGCCTTCCTTCTATGCTGGACAATGGCTTCCTGCCTAATCTCATGCTTCCTCCATTCTGCTTCTGAAACCATTTGTTCCTTTCATGAACATTGTCCTTGCTGCTTTCCAGGCTGTGAGAATGATGTTCCTAGAAGTAGGGCTCCACTGTTCAAAATCTGGATTCTGCTCAGCTAGTTCCCTAAACTTCTTCTTGACAGCCTTGTCTCTTCTTCTTTGTCCAAAGCCTCTTGCATAGCTGCTGTTATAGGTTGAGTAACCTTTTCTAAATGGACATGTCCTTGCCCCAGATGGGCTATACATAGTGCTCACCTCTGCATGAATCATTTCAAAATCTGGTGGTGGATAAATGACTTGAGCTACTTCTTGTGGCTCACCTCCAAATAGGCAGGGTTCAGTCCAGATTCAGCAACTTCATTGTCATCACACAGGGGAGGATATCCAAGTGTAGCCCTGATTGAATTTGAAATCCATTTTGCATGCCAGAACTGGCCTTGACTAACACTCTCTCCCCTTTATGACTTCTTGGCCACATGGTCTCTTACATCATCCTTTTGGAACCTGATTTGGCTGTCCAAGTACCTGATTCCATCCTTAAAATAAGGTCTAAGCTTTGTAAGTTGTTCAGAAATGACCTTCTGTGAATCCTTGATTGCAGTCTTGACAGCAGCAATTTCATCTTGAAAAGCTTTATCAAATTCAGCCTTTGCAGCAGCAGATGATGTTGAAGGTTCAGCAGTCTTATTCTTCAGTTCAGTGACTATAGCATTGTGTGAAGCTGTCAGATGTCATTCATCCTTAGTTGATTTTCCAGCACATAGCCCTGCTTCAATGCTATATCATCTACTTGAGACTTTATCTTCTCTTGGTGGGTAGCCAGAAACACCACAGCATTTCCACCCTTGTGGAAGCATTCATTCATCTTCTTTTTATTCAGGTTCATCTCAAACCTTATTGATTTTATATCTTGAGCTAAATCAAATTGTAAAGACTTTGTCCTTCATTAATATATTTCTCTATAGCTCACCTGTGCTCATCCAGCTTGACTTGCATGGCTACCATTAAGGCACTGTAATCAGGTGATGGAGCTTGTG
Source organism: Platanthera guangdongensis (assembly GCA_039583875.1). NCBI lineage: Eukaryota > Viridiplantae > Streptophyta > Magnoliopsida > Asparagales > Orchidaceae > Platanthera > Platanthera guangdongensis. The sequence goes on from CM077153.1 coordinate 240,921,934, forward strand.
TGACTGAGATTGTTGTGCAATAGTTTGTAGAGCCTTCTTGTAGCTCTGACTTCTTCTCTTGAATACAAATAATTCTTCTTTTTAGCTTGTTCAGCTTCATCTTCCTCAGACTCTGAAGTACTGGCTATATTCACCCTGTCCTTAGGGCTTGATGGTTGGTCAACTTGCACATCAAGTGCTTTCTCACTTTCTTGCCTTATAGGCTCTTCCTGAACTTGCAGTGTCTCCCCCTCAGCAGCACACCCTTCTCTTCAGCAGCAGGTTGCTTGTCCATGTCAAAATCCTCTTGATCTAAATTAAGAAATAGATCTTCCATTGTGTATTCAGCTGGAGACTGTGCAGGAGAAGTACTGGGTTCATCAACTACTTTATCAGGAACAACTTCTTGCACTACTGATGTGTCTTGGAGAACAACATCTGGTACTTGATTTGCTTGCTGAGTTTGCTGATGGATATCAGACAAATCAGAATCTATTACAGAAAAATCTAAAGTATTGAGGTCAGTAAGTACCTCTTGGATAATGATTGTGGCTTGCTCACTGTCCAGAGTAGAGGGTTCTTCTACTGCTGGAAGCTCCCCCTGGCTTGGATCCTTATCCTTGAGGCTAGCTGGAGGCAGCTCCCCCTGGATTTCAGCAGGCTCTTGAGGAGCAGGAGACTTCTCTGCAGCCACATCCTCTTGACTATCAGGAGTGGAAAGCAACTTGTTCTTCACTACCTGAACTGCTGGAGGACTCCTGTGTCACATGAGCTATCTTCCTCTTCTTCTTTGGAGGTGAATCTTTCTTAGAAACTTGCTTCTCTGGGGTAGGCATATCCTTTGACAGCACCCTTTCCCACCTTAAAAGATTCTCATATCCATCTTTCTCATGTGATTGATTTTGCTACCTGCAGCAGTGCTCATTACCTCTGGTATTGTACCAGCCAGGTAGAGACTTAGTATTCTGCCCAGATTGGGCTTCTTCAGACTTTACTTAATTTTCTCATACACAACCATTGACCAGTCTGTTTTTAGGTTGAAGATAATTCTGGTCATAACACTGAACATGGAGGCTGACACCCTGTCATGCCCTCCAGGTTTACTGAGATGACTTTTTCCCACTATTTCTGACAGAAATTTTCCTTGACTGTTCATGCCTTTTCTGTTAAAGATAGAACCTATCTTCATCTTAGAGTCAAGACCACACCAGACCAAGCTTCCCTGGTCTTGGATGTAGAAACTTCTTCTTCTTCTTGAGTCTTAGGTAGCTGAAGTACCTTTCTCAGACTTTTGGGTGATACCTTGACCTTGGTCCCATGCACTCTTGATTTGATTCTGTAACCTGAATCATCTACAGAAGCTCCAGTAAGAATTCAAGAACTTCCTTCTTCCATATTTTTGGTTGGTTCTGAAACCAAGTACTCCAATCCAGAATCGGTGACTAGGGTTACCACCGATTTGATTTCTTGATCGCCATCGTCGAACGCGCCATAAACCAGTTCATAGCCTTCGTTAACATTCTCCTCGAGCTTGGGAGCCATTAGGGTTTAGAGATTTAGTCTTGAGAAGAGAGAAATGTCGACACAGCAGTTTTTGGTCTCGAAACTCTGAAAGCGTGTCGACACACAAAGACAGAATCCTATTTATACCTTTCTGGTTTGAAGACGAACAGGCGGGATGGATTACTAAAGATGTGTCGACACTGGCAATAAGTGTCGACACTGACTTATATGTCTCGACACTCATGTGTCGACACAAGTTTAGTCAACAGATATTATGTGTCGACACTTGGTTATGTGTCGACACAACATAACTCGACACATCGTCGAGACTTTACTTAGAAAAATTCTGAGTAAATACTAAGTGTCGACACCACTTGGGATGTGTCGACACCTACTTGTCATGTGTCGACACTAACATTCTGAAGTGTCGACACTACTTCCTTAGATGTGTCGACACTTTTTCCTGAAGTGTCGACACTTTTATTCTGTGTCGACATAGACTTGTCTATGAGTCGACACCTTTTTACTTAGCCAATTTTTAGTTCTGTAAACTTAGTCTAAGTTTATCATACCTAGTTAAATTTTGAACCTATTGAACTTAGCTTCTTCTAAGGGCTTAGTAAACATATCAGCTATCTGATTATCAATTTTAACATATTCAAGTGCAATATCATTTCTTTCTACATGCTCCCTAAGAAAGTGATATTTAATCTCAATATGTTTTTGTTCTACTATGAGATATAGGGTTTTAGCTATTGAAATAGCACTTGTAGAATCACAGTAAAGTGGAGTTCTACTTACCTGAAATCCAGTCAACTAGCTGATGTTGAATCCATAGAAGTTGAGCACAGCAACTTCCTGCAGCTACATATTCTGACTCAGCTGTGGAGATAGCCACACTAGTCTGCTTTTTGCTGCTCCATGAAATGAGTCTTCCACCTAGGAATTGACAGGATCCAGTAGTGCTCTTTCTATCTTCTTTGCATCCTGCAAAGTCTGCATCTGAATAGCCTGTTAGATCAAAATCTCCATTCCTAGGGTACCAGAGGCCTAGATAGGGAGTGCCCTTTAGATATCTTAAAATTCTCTTGACTGCAGTCAAGTGAGACTCTTTAGGGCAGGCTTGATACCTGGCACAAACACATGTAGCATACATAATGTCAGGTCTACTTGCAGTCAAGTATAGTAAGGAGCCAACTATCCCTCTATACAAGGTTTCATCTACAGGTTTCCCTGCATCATCCTTGCTAAGAGACATACTTGACCCCATAGGAGTCTTCATGGTACTGATGAATCCATACCATACTTCCTTATGAGTTCTAGGGTGAACTTGGACTGACATATGGATAGACCACTTTCAGTCTGTTTAACTTGGAGACCCAAGAAAAACTTCAGTTCTCTCCCATACTACTCATCTCAAATTGACTTTGCATAAGCTTTGCAAACTTTTTGCAAAGGCTACTTTCAGTAGACCCAAATATAATGTCATCTACATATATTTGGACTAGTATGACTTTGCCTCTAGATTCCCTAAGGAATAGAGTCTTATCTATTTTCCCCTTGTGAACTTGTTCTCAATGAGGAAACTAGATAGGGTTTCATACCAAGCTCTAGGAGCTTGCTTTTAACCCATACAATGCTTTCCTAAGTCTATAGACATAATGTGGAAGAGTAGGATCAACAAAACCTGAAGGCTGCTCCACATATACTTCTTCCTTTAGATTACCATTTAGGAATGCTGACTTGACATCCATTTGGTATACCTTGAATCCTTGATAGGTTGCATAGGCCAAGAACATCCTTATGGCCTCCAGTCTGGCTACTGGGGCAAAGGTTTGATCAAAATCAATACCTTCTTCTTGCATATATCCTTTTGCAACCAGTCTTGCTTTATTCTTTATGATGACCCCTTGTTCATCTAACTTATTTCTGTAGATCCACTTAGTTCCTATAACATTGTGGTCTTTAGGCTTTGGAACCAGCTCCCAAACCTTGCACCTTTTGAACTGATTAAGTTCTTCTTGCATAGCTTCAGTCCACTGTGGATCTTGTATAGCATTTCAAATTTCTTTGGTTCTATTTGAGACAGAAAACTTGAATATACTACAGCATTCTGATTTCTGCTCCTTGTCTGAACACCTTGTCTTGGATCTCCAATAATCAGCTCTACTAGATGATCTCTTAGATGCCTGTTGGCTGGAGGCATCCTTACTTCTGGTTGTACTTCTACAGCATCTTCATCATGCTGAGTTCCTTGTACTTCTTCAGCTCCTGGTACATGTAGTTCTCCCCCTGGACATAAGCCATCTTCTTCTACTTGCTGTCTTACAGCAGGTACATCTTCTATGGTTAGCTTGTCCATCTTCTTAGTAAGACCTGTGGGGCTGCACACACTACTAGACAACTCATTGTTAATAAGTTTTGTCTCATCAAAAACTACATGCATAGACTCCTCTACAACTTGTGTAGTCAAGTTATAGACTCTATAAGCCTTACTATTATTGCTGTACCCAACAAACACTCCCTCTTGGACTTGGCAAAAACTTAGTTAAGTAAGACTTCCCATTGTTAAGTATGACATTTACAACCAAAGATCCTAAAATAGGATAGGTTTGGTTTCCTGCCTTTCACAACTTCATAGGGGGTCTTATTTAACCTTTTAGTGATGGTAGCCCTATTTATCACATGGCATGCAGTGTTAACTGCTTCAGCCCAAAAATACTTAGGCAGTGATGTATCACTAAGTAGGGTTCTACCAGCCTCTATCAAGGTTCTATTCTTCCTCTCAGCAATGCCATTTTGCTGAGGTGTTCTAGGTGAAGAGAATTCTTGAAATATCCCAAAGTCTTCACATAGTTTTGTCATGCTTTCAGATTGAACTCAGTACCATGGTCACTTCTAATTTTGACCACAGTACTATTTAGTTCATTCTGAATTTGCTTGACAAAGCTGTAGAAGACACTAGGTGTTTCAGATTTATACCTTAAGAAGAACACCAGGAAAACCTTGAGTAGTCATCAACAACTACAAAGGTATAGACCTTCCTACCTAAGATGTGAACTGGCATTGGACCAAAGAGATCCATATGCAAGAGGTATAAGCACCTCACAGCATCTTTGTTCTCAATGCTTTTAAAAGTGGATTTGGTCTGCTTGCCCTTTTGACAAGCTGAGCAAATGCCATCTTTAACACACTTAACTTGAGGACCATTCCTCACTAACTCTTTGCTAAAGAGTTTGCTAATAGTCTTGTAGTTAAGATGAGCTAGCCTCTTGTGCCACTTGACACAATGAGAGACTGTCTCATCAGCTACAAGACAAATAGGAGAACCATTGTTCTCAATCATGATGTCTAGACAGTAGACATTCCTCTTTCTATATCCTGTCAAAATGATCTCTTGATCACTTGACCTCTTGATATGACAACCATTTTTAACAAATGAGATGTCATACCCTACATCACTTAACTGACTTATGCTTATAAGGTTGTGTTTTAACCCTTTAACATAAGCCACTTGAGTAATGGTAACAAGGTTTGAAGAAATGTTACCAAACCCTTTGATGATTCCTTTTTCAGAACCACCAAAGGTCACTTTAGGACCATTTTTGATTGGAATGTAGTCCTTCAGTAGTCCCCTTGTTCCAGTCATATATCTGGAACATCCACTATCCAAGTACCATGTTTGGGTATGGCCACTTGGATTCACCTGCAAAACAAATTAATGAACCTTAGAACCCAAAGTAAACTTGGGTCCTTGGTGATTGTTAGTTTGCAACATGACATAGCTACCTACTGGCTTTCCACCAGGTAGCTTGCTACTCCCATGGCACTTGCATTATGCCAACAGTCCAAGGCAAAGTGGCCAACTTTGCCACAGCACCAACATTCAAACTTGTTGTACCTTTGCTTAGGTACAGACTTGGCTGTCTTGACTACAGCAGGCTTATTGAATGTTGGGGCTTTGCCCTTGGACTTGGACTGATCCTGAACAGTCCTAGCTGGTTTAATAAAACCCAGTCCAGCCTTTCCTTTATGATGAACAAATTCATCAATCAAGGGTAGCACTGATTTAGGTTTTGAAAACCTAGCAACTAGCTCTCTTTCCTTCTGAAGATTGATCTCCAGTCTCTTAATTTGATCATTTTTATAGGTGATAGTTCCCATCTGAATCACAGTAATGTGTTTCAGCCTGGCTACCTCATTGAGCTTTTGATCAAATTTCTTCTCAAAATCTGTTGCAGCTGCCTTGAGATCAGCAATCTCCTTTGCCTGACTTTTGGCTAGGGTCTTGCTTTTCTTATAGGCTTGCAACAGTACTTTATATTCATCTAAGAGCTGATGAATATCTCCCTCAGATTCAGAAACACTTCCATCATTTGATGAAGATGAATCTGACTCTGAACTAGAACTGGAATCTGAACTTTGAGTTGGACTTTGTACCTGACTAGGTCCTGGCTGCTCCAGGATTTGGTACTTTCAGTCAATGCCATCAGTCCTTGGCACTGACACTCTTCTTGTTCATAGATTGATTCCAAGATCTGCATAAACTCTTCTTCTTCTTCAGCAAATAGCCCTATGTAGGCTTCAGCATCTGTCTCAGTGTCTGAAGAAGAAATGTCTGAAAGAGTCTTCTCATTCTTTGCAACAAAGGACTTCTCCTTCTTTCCTTTGAAGTGAGTCTTCTTTTTGTCACTGGATTCTTTTTCTTCTCTCAGGACAATCTGCAATAACATGACCCTGTCTATTGCAGCAGTAACACACTATCTTAGACCCAGTTGTCTTGCTGGTCTTTGTCTTTTTCTTGTCCTTCTTTGAAGGCTTCTTCTCCTGATACTGGACTTCTTTCCCTTTGGAAAATGAAGGTCTGGACCTCCACTGTTTCTTCTTCAGGAATTTCTGAAAATGTCTGGTGAATGCAGCAAAGTCTTCATCACTTTCACTGCTTGTATACTTTGTGCTAACAGACTCATCAGATTCTGATTCAACTACCTCTGGAGGAGGAGTTGATGACTTAGTCCTGCCCTTTCTAGGTACTTCTGACTTGAAGGCAACAGTCCTTTCCCTGTGCTCAGTCCTTGTTGATTTTTCCTCCTCTTTTTCTCACTGACAGCTGCATCTCATAAGACAACAACTTGCCAAACAGTGTGGGAGGAGGAATTTCTCCTAACTTTGCCATTTCTCTGATGGCACAGATCTTGGTGTCCCAATCTTTGGTTAGGGACCTTAAGAACTTATCATTCAATTCATAGTTAGTGAACTCTCTTCCATAGGACATGAGTTCATTAACAATTCTATAGAACTTCTTGTAGCATTCTGTGATGCTATCTCCTCTTCCTTGCCTAAAGCTCTCATACTCTTGATTAAGCAAGGACTTCCTATCTTGCCTAACTTCTTCAGAACCTTCCATATAGACAATGAGGTATCCCACATTTCTTTTGCTGTTTTACAATGAATTAAGTTCTGAAAAGTTGCATCATCAATGGCACTTACTATTATGTTTTGTGCCCTCTTGTCCATAGTTGCTAGGACAATTTCATCCTTGGTCATCTCAGAGAAATCCTTTGGAGTCCTCTGATTTGCATCCAATACTGAGACCTTCATGGGCACATATGGCCCTCTTTGACTGTGATGTAGATTCTAGGGTCAGAGGCCTCCATAAATAGCCTAACCCTTTCTTTCCAGATTCCAAAAATTCCTTCCTGCATATGGGTAACTTCATGAACCCAACTCTTTGTGATTCTCATAAGAACCCATGTTTCTTGAAGTTCTTGAATTCTTGAATCTGTGTTCTGACTTAGACTGTTTCTGCCAAACAGGATCTCCTTAGACTGTTAGTCCTTGTTTTGAGGAACCTGGCCTCTGATACCACTTGAAAGATATGGTACCTAAACACCTAGAGGGGGGGGGGGTGAATAGGTGACCTAAACCTTTTTACAACTTTGTTTGGCAGCAACACAGTTATTTCACAGATTTCTACAGCTAACAGCAATAATAAAATATAAACTGCTAATCCACAGCACAGCACAGCACAGCAGACACACAAATTTATAGTGGTTCCCCAATCTTTGGGTACATCCACTTTCCCCCTTCGCCTATCTAGCAGTGTACTAGATTCGGCCAACTTCTCCACTATCTCAGAACCCAACTAGGTTCCTACACCTCAGGCCCAAAGCCTTACACTCAGCCACCAAGGCCAACACTCAGCCACCCAGGCTACACTCAGCCAATTAAGGCCTACACTCAGCCATTAGGCCTACACTCAGCCAATTAAGGCCTACACTCAGAGTTCTTCAACTCCTACACTCAGGCAACCAAGCCCTACCCTCAGCCTTTATAAAATAGGCTTACAATTCACTCAGATCCAATGGATCCTACAAGTTAAATTGAATTACAATAACTAACTCTACAACTCAGAAAATAAGAGAGGAGTTGAGAGTTTCTTGAAGAGTTCTTGGAAGAACTCAGCTAGATCCAAACTGACTTAGCTTCCTTCAAAGCTTCTTGAGTAGAACTGAATTAGTCTGAATCCTCTGCAGTTGATCCTTGACCTCTGCTTCTTGAGATCCAGAAGATTCTGAATCCTTCTTCTCAGCCTTAGTTCCAAAGACTGAATTCTTGATTGGAGCTCTCTCTCTCCAACTTCTTAGATCTGCTGTTGGACAGCAAGATCTTCTTGATTTGTATCACTTGGATACTTGATCAGCAACCACTTGAACAATTCTCTTAGATTAATCCTTTCACAACTTCTGCATTAACAACCACTTTCTGTAAACAGTCTGTGCCTATTTATAGGCTTTCTTCATGGTAACCGGCTGGTCCGGTTCATAACAGACTTCTGACTTCCCTGACTGTTGCTGTAGACCGGCTGGATCGGCAGCTGTCATGTCAACCAGTCACTTCTTGAATTTCTCTAACTGTCAGATAGTGTCGAGACTTTCTGTTCTTAAGTGTCGACACTTATAGACCAAGTGTCGACACATGTTGTGTAAGTGTCGACACAAGTCTACAAGGTGTCGACACAACTCCTTGTATGTCTCGACACAGATTCTTCTTCAAGTGTCGACACTGAAGTTAAGTGTCGACACAAGTACTTGATCTTCTGTAACTTGTTGAATTCTTCTAAGTGTCGACACATCACCTTTGTGTCGACACAACTTCATGTGTTGAAACTGTCAAGTGTCGACACTGCTTCTTGGTGTCGACACAAGTCTTCAATTTTGTTTCTTCAGCTGAGTGTCGACACATTCCCTTAGTGTCGACACTTGTACTTAGAATATTTTGTAAACTTTTCTGTTCTTTGCTAAGTGTCGACACAGCTCCTTATGTCGACACTTTCTTCAAGTGTAGAGTCTTCAACTAAGTGTCAACACATTGTGCTGGGTGTCGACACTTTATTCAAGTGTTGACTCTTCTGGTTGTGTGTCGACACATTGTGCTGAGTGTCGACACATACTTCAAGTGTTGACTCCTTTGAGTGTGTGTCGACACATTGTGCTGAGTGTCGACACATTCTTCATATGTTGACTCTGCTGATTGAGTGTCGACACATTGTGTTGAGTGTCGACACTTGTCCTTAGTTTCTGCAGAATTTTGCTGAGTGTCGACACAACTCCAAGTGTCGACACTTTCTGATGTAGACTCAGTTCTTCTAGGTGTCGACACTTTCTGCTAAGTGTCGACACAACTTTTCTGCATTTTTCTTCACTGAGTGTCGACACAGCTCCAAGTGTCGACACTTTCTGTCTGGTGTCGACTCTTCTTCTCAGGTGTCGACATAATTACTCCAAGTGTCGACACTGCTTGTCTGGGTGTCGACACAAGCTTTCTCAAGTGTCGACACTTTCCCTCTGGGTGTCGACACATGGACTTAGAAACTTTTAGCTTCAGTCCAGTGAATACCTAACGTGCACAAGTAACTCAAACAAACATCAAATACATTATGATGTATATCATTGAGTTAGGTGAGGCTTCTTCAAATCAGGTACATTTGACCAATGTACCCAACAGGTAACCTCCTTCTTCGTCAAGGATGTGAGCGGGAGGGCGATTCGAGAGAATCCCTCCACGAACTTCCGATAGTACCGCAAGTCCTAGAAAACTCCGTACGTCGGTGGCTGTTTTCAGCTGCGGCCAATCCGAAATAGCCTGAATCTTTGCCGGGTCCACTGCCAGCCCGGCTCCGCTGATAATGTGACCTAAGAGGGCCACCTCCTTCAGCCAGAACTGACACTTGCTGAACTTCGCATAAAGGCGATGCTCCCGCAGTCTTTCCAGGGTCAATGCCAGATGTCGTTGTGTGCTCCTCCTCCGTCTTAGAATAGATAAGGATGTCGTCTATGAATACTATGACGAACCCATCCAAATAAGCCTCGAAGACCCGGTTCATGAGGCTCATAAACGCCGACGGAGCATTCGTGAGCCCGAAGGGCATCATGATGACTCATACAGTCCGTATCTGCTACTAAAGGCCGTCTTCGGAATATCCTCCTCCTGGATCCGCAGCTGATAGTAGCCTGACCTCAAGTCCAGTTTCGAGAAATAATGGGCTCCCTCCAGCTGATCGAACAACTCGTCTATCCTGGGGAGCGGATAGGTATTTCGGACGGTCAGCCTGTTTAGTGCTCGATAGTCAATGCATAGGCGTAGAGTGCCGTCCTTCTTCTTCACGAATAGGACAGAGCTCCCCCATGATGAGGAGCTCGGCTGACAAATCCTGCTTCCACCAGCTCCTCCAACTGTGTCCGAAACTCCACCAACTCCTTCGGGCCATCCGATAAGGGGCCTTGGATACCGGCTTAGCCCCTGGTACCAACTGAATATGAAAGTCCTTCTCCCTATGCGGAGGCAGTCCTGGCAGCTTATCTGGGAAGATATCGGCGTAGTCACGAACCACCGGAATGTTAGCAATCAGGTCCTTCTCCTCAGTCATCTCGAATAATACTTGATATACCTCGTCCCCTTGCATGTGAGCCTTAACGGCCTGAATAGATGAAAGCAGGCGACGGAACCGGAGTAGTACCTTTGAATGTCGCATAAGTATCGCCGTGTCTCAGCACGACCCTCCCCGCCGGGCAGTCAATCTGGGCATGGTTCCAGACAAGCCATGTCATGCCCAAGACAGGGTCGAAGTCCGGCATTCTCAGGATCGTCGCGGGGCTCCGAGTGTCACCCCGTCTATGATACCTCCAGGAGGCACTTCTCAGTGGACTGGATCTCCATCCATTGGGGAGACGCACCCTCCTGGATAATCCCGTATAACATCGAATCTGGTCCAGATCCTTGATGAAATCCTCCGACACAAAGTTGTGTGATGCCCCCGTGTCGAACAGGGTATGGGCAGGCTTGCCGCACACCATCACCATTCCTAAATCAGTTTTTTTAAGAAAGAACTTTGGTGTAAGGTTTTCTACCTAGTTTGTAGTAGTTCTATCATTACTTAATATGAGCAGGGAATAATTCAAACTAAAATTATTCTCATACCTGCAATAATCCTGTCCGGGTTCCGGGGCTGGGCTAAGTCCAAAGCGTAAATCTGCTCCCCGTTTCTGTCTGCGGTCGCCTCCCTGGTAACCACGTCCTCGGCCGCGTCCTCGGCCTCCGAAATGCTGGGCAGGTGGCCCACCCTATGGTGCTGGAGGTGGTGCCCCCTCATAGGGCAGTCTCTCCGGAGATGTCCCACCTGGTGACAATGGAAGCACTCCGGCGGGGGATACGCCATACCCCGGGTCTCTGCATCTCCTGGATCCGAGAGGTTGAGGGGCAAAACCACCTGCTCTCTCGGCTCCTGCCTCACCTCCTGACGAGGCTGCTCCTCTGTCCTCCTTCCATCTAGTATGGTGCCTCGCCGCTGATCATTTTTTCGGGCCCTCCGGCCCTGGTCCTCCGCTTGCCGTTTCCGCCCCGAGTGGTGTGCCAGTCGGCCTCATCCTCTTCGCCATCTCCAAAATCCGGGAGATGGGCCCGTCGGAGACAAAAAGCAAGGCCTCCCTCAACTCCTCTTTTAGGCCCTTATAAAACCTCTTGACGTAACCTGCTTCGTCCAGCTGATAGGAGCCCACATATCGGGCCAAATGATCGAACTCTCGGTGGTACTCCACCACCGTCCTGGTGCCCTGCCTCAGCTGCAAGAACCGCTCCTCTAACTCGTCCCTGGCCGACTGCGGAACAAAGTGCTCCAGCAGCGTGGCCCTGAATCCTCCCAAGTGATTTCTGCAATCTCCCTATCAGCAAATGTGGTGTCCAACAACGTCTTCCACCACCTCTTAGCATGTGACTCAAGCAAGATACCACCAGGGACACCCTCTCCTCCCAAGGGCATCGTATCCCAGTCAACATCTCGTACATAACATCCAGCCACTCCTCTGTCCGCACTGCCGACTCTGTCCCCAAGTATGACGGGAGAGAGTCCTCGGAAGGTGCTCATCCAGTTGGCCCCTGGGTTTGGCTGCTGGGCTGGAGCCTGCTGGGCCCCGAAGGCCTCAAGGATAGCTGTAAGGGTTTGCCCCATGTCCGACTGAAGGAAAGGAGTGGGGACCATGGGAGGTGGTGCAATGTCTGGAGTATGCTGAGCTCCACCTTGTGGGGTGGGCTGAGCTGGGGGCTGCAAACGAACTACATTAGTACGTAATCAACTCAATACCTAATAAAAGTGGACAATTTACATGTGATCCCCCATATGGGCACACACCACTGCTTCCGCTGCTTAGTTTGTCCCCAAACTAAACTCGCGCGGGGGGTGGCCTAGGGTTGTGGACTGTTACTTTTCGATCGAGTTCTCCTCTGATACCACTTGTAAGACCCCTTTTTTTTTCTTTTTCGACACCGGGGTCTTAGGCCCAGAACCGCCGTTTTGCGGTGACTCCTTCACGCCTTGAAGAGTCATAACCACAAAGCGCCGATTCTGCCGGCCATTTCGATCTCAGAAAAGTAGCATGATAATGAAGTGAATGTAAACCATCAGTCCACAGAGAATCACATGTCATAAGTAATATAACTCCACGAAGGGAGTGTCCACAAGAACAAACAACAGAGTAGCAAAAACGGGCTTATGCCCGGTACATCAAATCCTCACTACAAAAGATCACTCATGCGGAAGCAGAAAGACTACTCAAGGTCGAGACTCACGGTCCCGGCTGTGTGAACTCGGAGCTAGACTGCCCCACCTCCAAGCGCACCGGTCTCTGGGGCTGCTCCTCCATGCTGGTCTCCACGATCCCCTAAATGATGCGGTTCAAAAACCGTTAGTCTAAAAGACTAAGTCCTATCATCCCCCGCCCCTTCCCCCACAGCTCCTAGGCACCGAGCGGAGAGGAAGAAAGGGGAGGACTTGAAGGTGGAGAATATCAAAAGCAGATGGCAGCGATCCTATTCTAGCAAATTCTATAGCATATAAAGACAATAAGCTAAAATATGAAAAGTAACCTTTACTTATGTGAAAACACATAAGCCAAGTGGTCTTCTGCAAGGCTCCCATCGTATAAAAAGTCCCATACCGATTTATACGTTGGGGTGTCGGTTATCAATCAACAGTAGATATATATATCAAAATTAACCTTAATTTATAAACTTGCCCACACAAGCTTATAGACCAAGGGGTCGTTTTGCAGGTCCTAATGTATAAGCGTCCCATTCCACTTATACATTAGGTGTCAGGGGTTAAATGAATCGATTATGCTATGACATGCAAGTGGGTATGAGGGACATGCAAGTGCAACGCACACACCCGACTCTGTGCACACAGACCTTTAGTTCCCCCTTTTTGGAGCCGTAACCTCCCAGGATACCTCCGTAGTGGCAGACGGAAGTGGTGGGTTGGGCCTCGCCCACCTCTAAACCAGTAAAGCACTACCGGTCAGACCTATCGTACGCCTCAACGCTTGGTGCACGAAGCGGACTCCTGCGTACTCTTGCCGGCTGGCGCACCAGACTTCTGTTGGCGAAGTGCTAACCACACTTGCCGAGTCAACGTATTGGCGTCAGTGCATCGACCCTCCAATACCGAAGACCCACCACCTTAATTTCTTTCCTGTTATGCACATGCAAATTAGCGTAATCAAGAATTGAGCCGAAGCTCCCGGACCAGCACGTCCGGCTCAAACAAACGAGCCGAAGCTCCCCGGACCCAAAGTCCGCCTTTTAACCATCGAGCCGAAGCTCCTAACTAACATCCGGTGCCATCAGTGTTGTGGAATGTGCAACCCTAATTACTAAGTTACTCTTTTCAGCTTGTTAAAACAATTTACGTTAACCCAGGACTGCCCCCGGTATTCCCTGTGAAGGGCTCTCAAGGGGCACTAGGAACTGTGTTGGGATTATGCCCAGCGTTCCCTTTCGCAAGGTACTTATTTTATTATTGGTTGATTCTCTTACCCATTATTTCTCATATTTCGATATGCTAATCCTAGGGTAATTTGACTCCAACTCTCCTTGGGTAGGACGATCTTTCGTCGTACCCGAACGCCTATAAACCTAGACAAAACCACACCCTACTCACTCATCTTCCATAGATGCAGCCCATTCCACTTGTCCTTACAGCAACCCATCAAGACCCATCATACGTGCCCTAATTCACATCCAAATGAAATCCTGCAGTTTTGCTATATGCAGACCACTTAAGCTACATGACCCATAAAAAGGGAAGTACATGAAATACTCATCCAGTACCCTTATGATAATTATTAGAGGGCTAAAAAGACATTTGAAGCATAAATCCAGAAATCCATAATTTTCCTAATTTGTCTGATAATTAATTTATTTATTCTAGTGTCCCAAAAGGCCCAGGTTTGAACATGAAGTACCATTTTCAGAAAAGATAATAATCCACTAAATTTATGATAATTACAAAATGCCTAATCAACTCTAAGTACTGAGTCTTCTAATTTTTCAGCAAGGTTTAGGCCTTTAAATTTAATTTCAAAGATGCCCCATAATAAGTCATTTTAAAGATTCTATAGAAAATATACCTCCAAAAATTCAGAAAATTCAGGGATGATTGTGATGGACCAAGTACCCTAGAAAAAGTTTCATAATTTATCACTTGGAAATAAGGCTATATTTGATTTTCTTATGAACTTTCTAATTTAAGGGTTAATGAACAAAGTATGCTAATCAGTCATCAAATATTTCCACAAAAATTCTCATATGATAACATTGAGCTAAAAACACTATGCAGCAAGCTTCATGATTTTTCAGTAAGAAATGGGCTCTGACAAGAATTATTTAATATGTAATCAAAATAAAGCACTTGTGAAGTAGATGCCCTAAATAGATGTCCAAAAATTCTAACAAAATTCATACAAGATTATTATAGCCTAAAACTAACTCTGCCCATGTTTCATACCCTCTCTATGGGCAGTGAGAGCACAATAGCCAAAATATTAATTAGGGCATTACTATTGATTACAAATGAAGTGCTATAAATATTGTCCAAAATTCCTCAAGTAAATTATCAGAAGCTCAAAATACCCTAATCCCCTCACTACCCAAATTTGGTTAAGCTTCAAGATGTTTAGCTAACCTAAACCTACACTACAAGTTTTAGGACCTAAGCTAGGGTTAGGGTTTTGGGGCCCCTATCCTTTTCAAAATTAGCTAATATTTTTAATAGAGGGTTTTATATATCCTAGGAACCTCCTTGCAAAATTTGGAGTTCATCCAAGGTGTTTAGGACTCATACCCTTCACAAGGCTAAAAGGTCCCTCCTTAGGGTTTGACCTAGGAACTTAGGGCAAATATATTCCTCCCTACCCCATATTCCATGGGGAGGTGATAAGTGCTATAACAAGCCAGTGGCCCAAATTTCAGCCTCTGTTGAGGTGATTTGGTCACTCAAAACCAAAAGTGCAACTTTTGACCAAAATGCCCTTTTTAGGGTATAGTTAGGGTTGGGTCAAAACCTATTCAAAACACATCCAACTTAAATGAATTTTATACAGATACCTAAAATGAACCCAGGGACCACTCACCAAAATTTGGGAGGGTTTGGAGGTGTTTAGGGCACCTAGTTAATTTATTTAATAATTATTAAATGTTTACAAAAACTATAGAAATATTTTCTCCAAAAATTCCCATTTTTGGACAGGCCCTAGGTATAGCTAGGATAGACTCTCTGCCAAAATTTCAACTAATTTGGGCTAGGGGTGAAGAGTGGGCACTCAATTTAATGACTGCCTAGCCCTAAGGGTATGTCCCACCAAAATGGGTGCCCTGATCAAACCAGGAGCCTAAATTGGTTCAAACCAATTTTAAAATAAAGTAGACAGAAAGGGCTACAAATCATGTGTTGATCATTTCCTCATACAGAGCTTCTAACTATTTTTACAAATTTAAAACATTAAATGACAAAAGTGTGACAGGATGAAATAAATAGAATTAATTTCCTATGGTTTAATCCTGATGCAGCACGAATCTTGGCGCAAGGATCAACGGCATCTGGTCATCATCTTCGCTGAGCCGACGGCTGCGATTCGTCCCGCCTGGTGCGATTTCCAAGCCCTGCCGCCGGCGATCCAGCCCCTTCCCCGGCCGGCCACCGCCACCAACACCTTCGTTGAGGTGGTGGCTATCGCCAGGCGGCGGTTCCGCCGCCGGAGAGGCGTTTTCCGGCGGATATAGCAAGAGGATTTCTTGCAGAAACCAGGAGAAATCCAGGATTGGATCGGGCTCAATTGAGCCCGAAACTTAAGCCTAAATAATCCTAAGATCTACCCGCGGTTAAGGAGAGGAGGAGGACCTTCCTGGCGGCCTGGATGCGAGAGGAGCGGCGGGATGCCATTGACGACGGCGGCGACGCTCGGCTTCTGCAACTGCACAGTGGAATGGCTCGTCTCCTCTAGGTAAACGCTCTAAAATGATCCCCTCGGCTCCCTGAAGGTGTTTAAATGGCAAATGGGGGAGAGGGGAGGCTGGTTCTTCAATGACCATTAACACCATTAAAGGTGTGGCTCGGGTTGTGTGGAGGGGGGCTGAACCCACCCTTGGTGGCCGGGAAACGGCTGGAATCAACTCCTCTCTCCTAGAGGAGTTGATTGCAGCCATAATTGGTGGTTGTTAGCCTTCCTTGGCCGGCCTCTCACTTCTCCTTCTTCTTCCTCATTTTCTCTCTCCTCCATTATCATGGAGGAGCTCCTTTCTCTCTCCTAGTCACCTCTGGTTGACCAGTCAACCTCACAAGCTAAATGCAGCCCACTTGATTATGATGGTCATGAGAATGGATTTAGCCTAAGGGAGAAGTGACTTGGGCTTGGGTTAGCCCTTTTGGGTTAAGTTTGACTTGACCTAAATGAGGGTTGCCCTGGTCAATTTGACCATCTGGGTTGACCCCATTGGGTTTTTAGTGGCCCATTGGGCTCCCTTAAGGTCTAGGGTTACTTGAGTAGGGTTGGTTGGGCATCTTGGGGGTCACATGTCCCTTGGCAAGGGCACTTTGACCATTTTAGGGCTAGAGTTGACTTGGGTCAACATGACCAATTGGGTTGACCCCTATGGGTCCTGGGTGACCCATTGGCTTCCCTTAGGGTCTAGGTAGGGTTATGTAGGGTTATCCTGCACTTTGGAGGTCACATACCCTTAGTAAGGGTACTTTGACCAGATTAGGGACTTGAGTTGACTTGGGTCAACCTGGCCTCTAGGGTTGACCATAATGGGTCCTTTTGGCTCTAATGGGTCTCCCAAAGTATTAGGGGTGTTGTGGTAGGGTCTTGGGGTTAAGGTGTAGCCCATGGTCATCCTAAGCCATTGTTTAGAGTTCTTCTATTTGCATACCATGATGATCTCCCACCTTTTTGTCCCCTATCTCCTCGCCCATTTCTGGCTTCCTAGGGTTTGCCATGACCTAGTCATGGCCAAAACCATTCTTAGGGGTCTAGTTGGAAATGAGATGTTACAGGGTGTTTTGCTGATTGGCTTTGCCAAGGAGCGGCCTGAGCGGATAAAGGCTTGCGGACTGGTGCATTGCTCAGTGGCCGCGGGTGCAAGCTTGTGCTGATAGGCGGTTTGGCTCGTGTCCGCGGGTAGCTTGCGGACTGGAGTGTCCGCGGTGTGGGCTGTTGCGGACTGGGCTTAGAGCTTGGCTGAGGCCTTGTCGAGCTCTGGTGGCACAGCAGGCGATTTGCTGTGGAGATCGATTGGCGGACTGGGTTTGGAGTCCGGGGTTGGCTGCTGCTTTGGACAGAAGTGCGAGGAGCTCGCGGACTGATGGCGGTCTGTGCTAGGGTGTTTGGCGGACGGGAATTTGAGTCCGCCATGCTCGCATTTGCCTTTGATGGTTTTGGACTTGGTCACACTTTGTGCCAAGACCATGGTGTCCGCGGTATCCGCCAAGTCCGCTGTGACCGGGCGGACTGTTGCTGTCTGCCTTTGGTCGTGGACTTGTGGCGGATTGAGGTGTGAGTCTTGCGGACTGCCTCGGGTTGGTGCGGATTGCCATTGAAGGAGGTTGATGTCCTGTAGTGGTTGGAGCTTGCGGGCTGATGCCTTGTCCGCATAGCTTGGGCGGACTGGAGAGGGTTCGCCAATGTTTGCCTTGCTCCTGGCGGTTTTCCTTGGTATCCGGCTAAGTCCTTGCAGACTCAGCGGACGGTGTTTTTGCTATCGCGCGGGCTGGGGCGGTGTCGCTATCTCCTGGGTGGTGACCACACTCCTCACCTTGTCTATAAATAGGACCCCCCATGGCAAACCTAAGTAACTAGAGTGAACAGTAAGTTGGGTTGAGCGAAGTGCTGCGGTCTGTGTTTGTCAGTCCGCGTGGATTGTTTCAGGCTGACGGTTTGCTGTGTGCAGGTCGCGCGAGTAGCTTCAAGGAGCCAGGAGTTTGGCTGTGACTTCAGTCAAGTACTTGGAAGTGTGCGGTCTCTGCGGACTCAGCAGGAGGTCGCTCTGCGGCTTGTCAGTTCTGTTTCATCTTTGCCAGCTTCAATAACCTGTCCGCCGGCTTCAGGCGGGTAGGGGTGTTCCTCAGTTCAGGTTCAGCAGGAGGCGAATAACGGTGTGTCCGCGCGGCCTCGCGGCTTCGGCGGACTCCGTGTCTATTCGGCGAATTGCAATTGCAGCATAGCTTGGGCGAGCTCAGCGGTCTCGGCGACCTCGGCGACCTCGCGGTCTCGACGGACTCCGGTGCTGTCCGCCCGGCTTGTTTTTTTGGTGATTTCTGTTTTCAGCTGTTATACTAGCGAAATCATGTCTCGCTATGTATGCCTCGCGTTGTAAAGAAGTGAATGAATAAAAGACCTGCTTGTGCTTCTATTGTTTGTTGGGTGTTACCTCCATTCCTTGGTTCCGCTGGTTCAACGTGAGAACTGGGTAGTTCTGAAGATATTAATTTGGCGTTTGAGCTATCTTGCTGACCACGTTGAGAAAATTTAACAATCTCCTTGGAGGTATTATCCATTCAGTATAAGGGTTAAATCTTTGGGATGAAGGACCCCTAGGTTTGAAATTTGATTTTCCTTTGAAAAAGTTTTCAAAACTCTGATCTCTGCTCGACGATCGCTGAGCTGAGTTCGACGATCTTGGGTCAGATCGTCGAGCTCCGTTCGAAGATCGACTATGACAGAGTTCAGGGTTTAGAGATCGTCGACCTGAGTTCGACGATTTAGCCTGAGATCGTTGATCTTCATTCGATGATCGTCTAGCTCCGTTCGACGATTCCTGTTGAACTCTTGTTTTCTTAGGTAAGCCAGAATTCTTCCTAGCTACCTCTACAACTCCCTTGCCTTTATCAGAGATAAACTTGATTGGGGTTGTTAATACTATAGGTTGGTTGGATGAAGCACCCAAGCCCTGTGTACTATTGAATCTTGAGTTCGCTATGCTTGTGATGTCCATTAGCTTGATGCTTCTCTCATTGAGAGATTCTTCAAACTTTTTGGCCTCTGATAGCTCACCTTTCAGTGAGGCTATCTGCTCCCTCCAACATTCCAACTCCTCAGAGAGTTTGAGGTTTTCTGATTTTAAAGTACTATGTTCAGATAATTGATTTCTGAGAGAAATGATTTCCTTCTCAGATTTTAATAAGTCTAAACATAGTGCTTTAAACTCACACTTGAAGTCCTCAGAATTGAAATCAAAAGAACTTATTACCTGATCCTCTTCAGATTGAGTCTCTGATTCTGACTCGGACTCTTCTGCATCAGAACTTTGTTGTGAGGCATTGATAGCCATCATACAGAATTATTTTTCATCAGCATCATCTTCATCATCACTTGAGCTGGATGAAGCTTCAGATTCTTCTTCTATCTCACTCCAAGTTTCAGTTACAAACCCCTTCCTGGTGTGTTTGTTCTTGCTGGAGGAGGGTTTGTCATTGCTGTTCTTCCTGAAGTCTTTGTCTTTTCTTCTTTCTTTCCTATCCTTCTTGTCCTTGTTTTTATTTTCTGGATAGTCAGGCACAATGTGGCCTAGTTTCCTACATCCAAAACAAATAATCTCTTTGTTATTTGATTTGTCATACCTTGGCTTGTCATGCTCTCTGTGTGATCTTTTCCTGAAATCCTTCCGGGCCATTTTGTAAAACCTTTTTGCCAGTAGGCTTAGCAGCTCTTCATTGCCCATGACCTTGTCTTCAGGCTGATCTTCAATGGCTTTGAAAGCTATTGATTTTTCTTTTCTTGTAGCTGGTGAGGCAGCCTTCTGCTCTTCTTCTCTATTCTTGATGAACAGCTCATAAGACTTGAGCTTGCCCAAGAGAGCTTCAGTTGTGATCTCATTTAGGCTTTTGGCATCCTTGATTGGCCAGATCCTTGAGTCCCAAGTGCTTGGGAAGCACATTAGGATTTTATCATTGAGCTCAGTCAATGAGATCTCTTTGTCCAAAGTCTTCAGTTCATTGACTATAAGGCTGAGTCTATTATACATATCTGCTACTGACTCAGCTTCTCCTTTCTTGAAATTCTCATATTGGGTTATGAGGGGTGAGATCTTCTATCTTTTCTGTCATCAGCAGATCCTGAGACTATCTCAGATAGCTTGTCCCAGATGTCCTTTGCTGAGTTGCATTCAGCTACCTTTTGGAATATTTCATCAGACATAGTCTGGGCTAGAATGTTCATAGCCTTTGCATCATCCAATTTCCATTTCTTGATTTCTGCATCTATTCCTGAAGGAGGTGGAACAGTACTTGTACTTGTATTTTCTGGAGGTCTTGGACACACTGTCAAAACAGAACTGAAAATGTCTTTATCAATAGAGTTCATGTACAGTCTAATCCTTGCCTTCCAAAGTGCAAACTTAGATAGATTGCACACTGGAGGTCTGGTGCTAGCATAATCTTTGTTTTGGGCCATGTTTTGTGAAGAAATAATTCTAATAACAAACTTAAAACAAGCAGATCTAACTAGAGGGATCTTTGGGTTCATGTGTTAGCCTGTGTAACCACTAAGGTGTGGTATTTTAACCAACCTGCAAGATGTGGTATTTTTAACCAACCTCCCTCTGATACTAATTGAAAGTGCTGGTTAGATCTGATATACTCTAGAGGGGGGGGGGGGGGGGTGAATAGAGTATGGTGCTTGCTAAAAACGTTTTACAACTCTTGTTGTTTTCCTAAGTGAACAAGGAATCAAATAACATAAAGTAAACACAACAACTAACTAAACACAGAGCAATCACAGAACAATCACAAACCACAGCCAAAAAATAAAAGAAAGTAAGCAACCAGAAGACACAAGGAGCTATTGTGGTTCCCCAATCAATCTGGGTACATCCACTCTTCTACCACCCTAGGTAGGAATCCACTGCAGGATGAGTTGATCAGGTGTCCTGGGCACCAATGAGCTTTTGATAAGGTACTCAAAAACCAAACTAGATTTTTTGATCAGATGTCTTGCCACCACTGAGTTTTGACAAGGTCTTAGAAACCAACACAAAATTTTGAAGGGAGTTTGATAAACCCTTTACAGCAGAGAGAGAGAGAGGGATGGGATGATCTTCTCTGTCAACACTCAGAGAGAAGATAGTGGATGTTGTCAAAGCTCCCCCTGAGATCTATAGTTGTTCAGGAAGTGAAGCTTTGCAGTAGGGTGATAGGCCTTTAGAAGATTTGATCTCCACAAAAGATGATTCCAGCAACAGCTGAAATGTGTGTTGTCTGGAGTCTTGAATGATGATGGCCTTTGAACACTGGAATCAAGAGGGATCTGAAAATTTCAGAATATTGATCTCCTTTTTTTGATGTGTGTTCTTGTAAGAATTCTAAAACTGAGAATGTTTGCAACTCTTTCTCTTTCTATTGTTCTTGTTGTAATAGTTATTGTTGATGTTGATGATGTGCTGTAGAAAAATGAAAAACTGATCTTTTATTCCTTAGATCTGAATAAAATATTTCTCTGTCCAAGATAGCCATTAGTCTGTCATAAATGACTTCCTTAACTGCATTTTGTCTTCTGGAGGAAAGTCCAATAAAACATTCCTTTGAAAATCCCTTGAAACTTGCTCCAGATTAATTGAAACGGCTACAAGATCCTTGACATAAATGCTGAGAATAATTCCATAACTGTCTGAATTTGAATCTTGAAAAACGTCGATCTCTCCAAAAAAATGTCGACCTGAGCTCAACTATCGTTGAACTGAGCTCAGAGACTGGACTTAGACTGAAGAAGAAAGCGTCGATCTGAGCTCAACTATCGTCGAACTGAGCTCAGAGATAGGGAAACAAACTAGAGACAAGAACGTCGATCTGAGCTCGAAGATCGTCGAATGGAGTTCGACGACTCGTTGAAGTTGAGCTCAGAGATCGTCGAATGGAGTTCGACGATTCGTCGAGGTGAGTTCAGAGATCGTCGAATGGAGTTCGACGATTCGTCGTGCTGAGCTCGATGAAATGACGAAATGACTAGTCTCCTAAACTGAAATATCTAGTCTTGAGGGCAGCTTTCAAACCTAAATACTAACCCTTAGACTCAATTCTAATTGACCTTTAGATCTATACAAGGAGGTCAAAACAGATTTCCTAAAATATATAGTGATCCTTGCCCAAATCAGTAATAGGTTGTTCCAACAGTTTTTCTGTATTCGACGATCGTGCCTGGATCGAGGCACAGGGCCTGGGACACGACCGTGTGCAAGGCCGTGTTCGGCCCAGGTTTGAGGATTTTTGGGCAGATTTGAGCCGTTCGTTTTCTTTAAGTAAGATCTGACGGCCCAGATGTGTTCCTGCTCTGTTAAGGCCGGGAATGGTGGGTTAACGCCTCATCTCTCCCTTAAGCTTTCTCTTTCCAAGGAGTTCGAGCAAGGAGGAAGAAGGAGGAGGATTCTGGCCGCCAGCGGAGCATCGGAGCACCGTTTAGAGAACCGAGAGCGGATCCATGGAGGAAATTCTGTTGCGAAGACTTCTATCTGGATAGTTTTCCATGGCGCAAAAGCGTACTTCAAGGATAATGATTCTCTACTTGAGCATGTGAAGCTCTCTTCTTTTTTGCATATGGAAACCCGCTCCCGCGAGTGTGCGGCGAGTGTGCGGTGTTCTCTGGGGTTGACGTGAATAGTCCCCCTTGTGTTGCATATAAAGTCCGGAATCAAAGTACAGGCATAGATATTGTGTGTGAAGCCTACCCGGACATGTTGGTCTGGATCGGTGATGTTACATTTGTTATGATTTGCCGAAGAAGACTCAGTGCTTTGGGTTTTTGGGTTTTTACGCGATAGATTGTAGCAGGGATTCTTGAGGATTAACTCCAAGGCGCACCGGGAAAACTGAGCGGAATCGTTGTTCTGCTAACTTGGCGGTCAGGGAACCGGCCTTGAATATAACTGGGTTATGTGATTGTTTGGATTATTAAGATCCGAGAGAAGCTTGGCTTGTGCGTACGTCTTAAGGTGAACTACGCTGTGTGAGCAATAGACAAGTGGAATTAGACCTGGGCTATGTGGTTCGGTGCGAGAGACCCGAAAAGGGGACTGGCCGTTGGCATAGTTGGGAGCTTTAGACGGTGGTCAGAAAGGCTAAATTGCTCATGAGGTTGCCATCCTGGGGGTGGTGGTGAAGATGCTGAAGTGTCAGGATTCACCGATAATGTGCCCTGAGTGCACGAGGGTGTTTGGTCCATGCGAGCCTACACCTGTGGCGAAGTATGTTTGTACTATATTGTTTAGCTGGGCTAATAAATTGCAGGGAAGGAGCACCGACGTCACGAGTTAGGGGTGGGATCGTTATAATTTGGTCGGCTTTGGCTGACCGTTGCTTTGTTTGCCACTGTGCGGTGGAATGCTGCTTGCAGGTGCTGCGGAGCCGAGTGCAAAATAATAGGCTGGAGACCATGTTGCTGAGCTGGCCCTCGAAGGCCCAAGTGAATAGTTGTTCTTTATTTTATCATGTGTGGCCGGCCTGCGAGCCGATGTATGGAAAACATTATATTGTTAAGTGAACTCTTGTTAGGCCATATGGCCAAGTCCCTTTCAGTGTATTTGTGTTTCATTCCAGTTGTAGTGGTTGTGGACATTCATGATTATTGGATTACAGTTATGGGTTCTTTCAACTGTTTTAAAAGCTTCCACTATAATTCTCTGTGTTAGGACGAGTAGTCTTAATTGGATAGTTTGGTTATTCATACATAACCCTTCCGACTGTTCGTGGTATATGACGTCGGGTTCCAGCTGGACCTTCTGTTATATGCCATACGACGGATGGGGGTGTTACAAATGCTTCCAAACTACCATCGACTCCCGCGTGAAGAGCCTGACACCCACCTTCGAGACCAACAGGATGGGTTTGCTGTCGTCTAACTCACCGTTTCGCGAACACCCTCGGGCTCTTACTTCTGATCCCGCACTCGTAGGCGGAGTTGTGAGGGACATCCCCATCCAGAGTTTTGAACTGGTGATCTCACCAAGCTCTTTTCTTTTGGGTCGCGGAAAGAACCTTATCTCTCCGCTTGTTCGGCCTCTTTAGGGACAACCGAGTTCTTCTCACCAGCCATACCTCTAGGGGGTATCCGCCTTGCATGGTTAGTTGAAGCATTCGCCATATTTAGAACCCCAGGTCCCTTATTTGGATTGATTATCATCGCATGACTTCCTGGTCAATCTAAAGCCTAAGAATCCTCAAACCTGGGACTCTACTCGCCACCTCCCACCCACAGCGCGCTAGAAGGTTTCCTGGATGCCTCCATAGAGCCTGTCGAGATGAGGATACGTACTGTCGGGATCCTCAAGAAGTATGGGCTCGCGCTGCGCAAGTTCCAAGAAGAGAGGGCTATTGACGGGCAGCGGCTCCGCGCGCTTGAGCAGGACTATGTGCTGCTGGAGGACAAGGTGAGGCTTGGCTCGGCTAGAGGAAGACTTCCCCAGGACCACTCATGGATCAGATACAAGAGAATCTGCACTTCATACATCAGGACTTCGAATCGGTCCTGGATCCTGATGAGCCTATCTCTGAGGCAAAGATGAAAAGGCACATCGTCCGACCGCTTGCGGAAGGAGTATGTGGCCTTTGTTACATATTCAAGGGTGGGCTACTCAGCCGTCGTTGCTTGAGCTGGAGAGTCTGCTTGCCTCACAGGAGAGCTTGAGCAAGGCAGATGGCTGGAGTGAATCTGAATCAGGAAGGCAGCGAGGCTCGCTCTTCTCAGGCAAGAAGAAAGGATGGGAAGGGAAGAAGAAGAAGAAGGTGCAGGCCGCATGTTGAGAAGGAGACTTCATACTTCATACTCCCCTGCCGGATTTTTAAGGAGCACATGCTCCTAAGGTACTGTGTTGTAAGAAGAATCTGAAGTGCTTTATTTTTCCGGTGTCATCAGTGAGGGCATCTTCAAGCGAGACTGCAAGGTCAATACTGCAGCCTGGGCATGCTGCGGGAAAGGAGGAAGCTTAGGCTCGTTTTAGAAGTGATAGAAGCAGAATGGGGCGCGAGAAACTTTCTTGACGGGCGACTTGTGTCCGGGCCTTGTCTGCTGAGGACTTCAACGGCTGAGTAGGATCGTGGACTCGACGGGTGTGGTCAATTCATTTTCTCACCGGAGACAAATCGAAGGGCCCCTTCACCTCCATGCAGCCTTACTCAGGTAATGAAGTTATTATCACTGCTGATAATACTGTTTATGCAGTAGAGAAAGAGGGGGTCGTGTCTTTGGGTAGTGATCAGGGTCCACTCACGTTAAGGAGTGTGTATCACGTGCCGGGCATGAAGAAAAACCTCTTCTCGGTGACCAATGCGGTGGACGCTGGGTATCACGTTCTGTTTGGGCCAACAGACGTGAGGTTCCTTCGCAACGTATCAGCAGTAAAGGCTGATGTTGCTCATGTTGGGAGGAGGGTGAAGAGCTTGTATGTTCTTTCCACCAGTGCTTATGTTGATAGGAATGGTCCAATGATAGTGCTGCTATCTGGCATTTTTCCGAGAGGCTGGGGCATGTTGGCCCCATGGACAAGCTGAAGGCGATGGCAAGTAGACAGTTTGGTGAGGGGGTTGCCGAGAGTTATCTTCCTTTGGTGATGGGCATGTTTGTGCGGGCTGTCAATACGGTAAGGCACATCGTCCTTCCGTTTGATAAATCACAAACAAGGAGCAAGAAACCATTGGAGTGTATTCACTGGCGCACCTGATGGGACCAACGGTTACTGCCAGCCTTGGCGGAAGCAGATATATGCTTCTTGGTTGATGACTACTCAAGGTATACTTGGTTGTACATTCCTCCCTAAAGGAGAAGTCGGAAGCCTTCCGTATCCCACATGTTCGTGGAGTTTAAGGAGGTTGGTAGAAGGCCGGCCCCTCTGGCTTGCGGATTAAGGTCCGCCAAGTTTAGAACTGATAAAGGGGGGGGGGTTTGTCTCCTCCGAGTTTTCTAACTTCTGCAGGAAGCACGGGATCCCCAACGGGAGCTTACTTGATGCTCACACTCCACAACAAAATGGGGTAGCGGAGCGGAAGATCCTTCATCGGACGGAGACCTGCAAATGCTGGCCTTCATGCGAAAGATATCCCAAGGTCCTTTTGGGCAGAAGGAAAGAATGTCTTGTGCTGCTTATGTTATCAACCGGATGCCACTCAGCCCTATCAACATGAAGAATCCTGTTGAGCTGTTGCTGAAGGAGAAGCCGAGTGTTGGACACCTTCGGGTGTTCCGTTCAACTTGCTAACGTGCATGTCCCGGATGCCTCACGGACAAAGCTGGATGCGAAGGCAAGGAAACTTGTCTTTGTTGGCTATGATGAGCGGAAGAAGGGATGGAAGTGCATGGACCCAATGTGACGCAAGAAGTTCGTGGTGTCCAAGAGACGTTGTCTTTGACGAGCTGACAGTCATATGGAGGTGGCTCGGTGGAGCTAACCGGAAGTTGCAAGGTTGATGAAGCACCGGTGGAGGCTTCTTCAAGGCTTGGAAGAGGAGCTTGCTGTTTCACCAGCAGCATCCTGTTGCTTCGAACTACCGAGGCTGAGCCTTCTGGCTCAGGAAGCAGGGCGAGGAGCACTGCTCAATACCGGCTTGCCGACCAGGTAGGAGTGGAGCCCGAAGAAGCAACGGAAGCTCGTAAGCAAGGAGCCAGTGTCTTCGGAGATCGAAGAGGGTGATTAAGCCACCGGCTCGGTACTGTGATGGGAATGCAGTGAGCCTTCGAGCTCCTGCTTCTTTGCAGGTCCTCTGGATGAGCGAGAGGGGCCTCGCAAACTTCAACGAGGCTCACCTGGAGTAAAGGAGTGGGATGATGCCATGAAAGAAGAGATTGATGCTTCCCGAAGAAGAATGAAACCTGGGATCTTGTGCCCAAGGTTGTTATGGCGTTACTCCGGTTACTTGCAAGTGGGTGTATAAGTTGCCAAGAAGAAGGCTGATGGAGCATTGATCGGTAACAAGGCTCGCCTGGTCACAAGAGGATTCTCACAGCAGTATGGAGAAGACTATGAGGAGACATTCAGTCGTTGCGAAGATGACTTCTGTAAGAGTGGTGATCGCCTTGGCTGCTAGCAAGGGATGGAGGTTGTGGCAACTCGATGTGAAGAATGCCTTTCTTTACGGAGAGATTTGACAAGTGACATCATAATCATGGATCAGCCTAGGCATTACCTTTTTACGTCTCTGTTGACATCCGGACTATGTCTGCAAACTCAGGAAGGCTCTCTAGGGTTGAAGCAAGCTCCTCGAGCGTGGTATGGGAAGATTGCAGAGTACTTGCAATTCTGTGGATACCTTGCTTCCAACTCGGATTCAAGCTTGTTTGTCAAGATTGAAGGGGGAGCTAAGAGTCTTAGTCCTGCTGTATGTGGATGACATGATCATCACAGGGAACTCGGAGGGGGAAGTAGCAAGGCTCAGGGCAGAGCTTGCTATACGCTTCGAGATGAAAGACCTGGGAGAGTTGCATCACTTTCTTGGTCTAGAAGTGGAGAGGAAGGAGTGCGGGGTTCTCATTAGTCAGAAAGGGTATGCTGATCGCATTGTGAAGCGGTTCGGCATGGGCGAAGGGAAGAAGTGCTCTACTCCACTAGAATCTGGGCTGAAGCTTCGACGAGATGAGGGAAGGGTTCTTCATGATCCTTGGTGTTCAGGGCTCTTGTTGGGAGCTTGATTTATCTGACGATTACAAGGCCGGATATCGCTTATGCTGTTGGCCGAGTAAGTCGGTATATGGCTGAACCAAGGCAATCTCATCTAGTGGCGGCGAAGGGAATTCTGAAGTATGTCAAGGCTTCTTCTGACATGGGACTCCTCTATAGAAGGGACGCGGAGGTTGCGTTGCTCGGGTACACGGATGCTGACTATGGCGGTGATTCGGATGATCAAAACTGAAGGTCTACTTCAGGTTATGTGTTCACTTGCGGTTCAACTAGCATCTCGTGGTGTAGCAAGAAGCAGGACTCGGTGTCGGTTTCAACCACGGAGGCGGAGTATAAGGCTTCGGCCTTGGCTGCTCGGGAAGCCGTTTGGTTGAGGAGGCTTATAGAGGACGTTCATGAAGAAGTGCAAGGGCCTACTTTACTCCGGGGTGACAATGAGAGTGCTCTCAAACTGGTTACAATCTAGTGTGTCACGCCAGGACCAAGAATATAGAGATTGATCACCACTTCATCAGGGAGAAGGTGTTGGAGGGGTCTCTGCTGGTCGGGCATGCTCGGAGTGAAGATAATCTTGCTGATATCTTCACGAAGCCACTGTCGAAGGGGCCCTTTGAACGCTTGCGCAGCTTGCTGGGCTTGGTCACCACTTCCCACTTCAAGGGGGAGTGTTGAATTTTGTGAAGTGGAAGTGGGTGACGGGACAGGCCGGGCGGCCTGGGGCGGACAACTTTGGCGGACTAGGCGGACTGGGCGGACTGAGATGTGCGGCCTGGTGAAAGGTCTAGTGGGAAGCCAGTTGTTCTTCTGGGCGGTTTGCACGGGTTGAGTCCGCGGACTATGCGGCCTGGTTTCTGCGGATAGGGTGTTTGCTGATTGGCTTTGCCAAGGAGCGGCCTGAGCGGATGAAGGTTGCGGACTGGTGCATTGCTCAGTGGCCGCGGGTGCAAGCTTGTGCTGATAGGCGGGTTGGCTCTTGTCCGCGGGAAGCTTGCGGACTGGAGTGTCCGCGGTGTGGGCTGTTGCGGACTGAGCTTAGAGCTTGGCTGAGGCCTTGTCGAGCTCTGGTGGCACAGCAGGCGATTTGCTGTGGAGGTCGGTTGGCGGACTGTGTTTTGGAGTCCGCGGTTGGCTGCTGCGTTGGACAGAAGTGTGAGGAGCTGGCGGACTGATGGCGGTCTGTTCCAGGGTGTTTGGCGGACGGGAATTTGAGTCCGCCATGCTCGCTTTGGCCCTTGATGGTTTTGGACTTGGTCACACTTTGTGCCAAGGCCATGGTGTCCGCGGTATCTGCCAAGTCCGCTGTGACCGTGGCGGACTGTTGCTGTCTTCCTTTGGTCGTGGACTTGTGGCGGATTGAGGTGTGAGTCTTGCGGACTGCCTCGGGTTGGTGCGGACTGCCATTGAAGAGGGTTGCTGTCTTGCAGTGGTTGGAGCTTTGCGGGCTGATGCCTTGTCCGCATAGCTTGGGCGGACTGGAGAGGGTTCGCCAATGTATGCCTTGCTCCTGGCGGTTTCCCTTGGTATCCGGCTAAGTCCATGCGGACTCGGCGGACGGTGTTTTTGCTATCGTGCGGGCTGGGGTGGTGACGCTATCTCTAGGGCGGTGACCACACTCCTCACCTCACCTATAAATAGGACCCCCCTGGCACATCTACAGTAACTAGAGTGAACAGTAAGTTGGGGTGTGCAAGGAGCTGCGGTCTGTGTTTGTCAGTCCGCGCGGATTGTTTCAGGCTGACGGTTTGCTGTGTGCAGGTCGCGCGGATAGCTTCAAGGAGCCAGGAGTTTGGCTGTGACTTCGGTCAAGTGCTTGGAAGTGTGCGGTCTCTGCGGACTCAGCAGGAGGTCGCTCTGCGGCTTGTCAGTTCTGTTTCATCTTTGCCAGCTTCAATAACCTGTCCGCCGGTTTCAGGCGGGTAGGGGTGTTCCTCAGTTCAAGTTCAGCAGGAGGCGAATAACGGTGTGTCCGCGCGGCCTCGCGGCTTCGGCGGACTCCGTGTCTATTCGGCGGATTGCAGCATAGCTTGGGCGAGCTCAGCGGACTCGGCGACCTCGGCGACCTCGCGGTCTCGGCGGACTCGGGTGCTGTCCGCCCGACTTGTTTTTTGGTGCTTTCTGTTTACAGCTGTGATACTAGCGAAATCATGTCTCGCTATGTATGCCTCGCATTGTAAAGAAGTGAATGAATAATAGACATGCTTGTGCTTCCATTGTGTGTTGGGATTTACCTTTGTACCTCTAGTCCTTGGTTTTCGCTGGTTCAACGTGCGAACTGGGTAGTTCCGAAGATATTAATTTGGCGTTTGGGCTATCTTGCTGACCACGTTGAGAAAATTTAACAGTTCCCAAGAGGTCTTCAGCCGACCATGGTTCATCTCCTTAAGTATAATGATCCAATATTTTATTTATTTCAATAATATATATATACACACATATATACATATATAAGAAAACTTTTTCTCCTCCTTAAGCCGTACTTCCTCCTTCTCGAACCAGAGAGGCATGAGCGAGAGAGAGAACGTCCGTTCGTGAATCTTCCGGTGGCCGCCGACGGTGCTCCGGTGCTCGAAATCTGAAACCGATCGTAGATCCTGAGAGATCTCAATGAAAGCTACGTCATCGTGGTAAAATCTTTCCCATTTCTTGAGTTTTCCCGTTAAGGTTTTTGTCCCTAACCTCTAGTTCGACCATTTTGTTCAGATTTTGACTTCCTCCGTCTTCCTTAATCCCGATCTACGCTGTGGTGCGATTTGGAGGTCTTCTCCGAAAAAACCAAGACAAGTGATGGTTTTACTCCCTCTTCCTTCTTTCTCCCGATCTACTAAAATTTCTAACTTCTTGTTGTCGCTATCAATAATAACTTGCTAATTAAAGTGATGTCTTAATCGTTTGTTTAAATACACCTGTATTTACATGTTCTTGATTTTGTTAATCTAATCTTGTAAAGTGGCTTATGTTTTGATGATGTGGTAGAATCTTGCTCTTTTAACCGTCCCTTCACTATTATATAGAACGTGTTAGAGTTTATCTAGGATTGTAAATCCTTCATAAAGGTTGATCAACCGTTTCTTAAATCTAGATGTGTTTAGTAGAATCCGATGTGCCAAGTCTTGAGATTTATATCGTGATTTCCTTCGTAGCGATGCCGTGGGGCGAGACAAGCTGCCAGGCCTAGGAAGGATTATGGTGGGCCTCTGAGCTCTAAACCCGGGTCGTTATTGAATGTGATGGTCATGGTTTTTCTTCATTGCGGGTGTATTAGTGGACAAAACCACCGCCGCAATGAGTGATCCCTCTATTAATACCTTGTGGAACTCTACCGGGTGTTTGGGCATTTACGGTGTATGGTGGAGTATTCAGTCTCCCCGTAATTAGACGGATAATTTATCTGTGGTGTCTATCCAGATGAGTTGACTACCTCGCCCGTGTTGTTTTTGGTAGAGTTGACCACATGTGGCTAATAGAGTTATGCATTCTTCCTGATGATTTAATCGTGATTTTTCCCCTTATAGTTCTGTGCACCTGGGGTCTTTTGTTATACGTGACGATTCACATAAGTGTTCCTTTCAGAGTTTTTGTACCTTACTTTTGTACTTTACTTCAGTATTTTTGATCTCGAGTTGGTACCCCTTCGACCTATGTTTACTTTTGGCTTACTTTTCTGCCGTCACTTGTACTTTTTTGCTGAGGTGTTCTGTCTTTGGAATGCCTCAGGTTCAGAGTTGTACGTGGTAGTGGAGCTTGTTTTGGAGTTCTTGAGCAGTAGTGTTGGTTGTGTTTTTTACCTTGTCGTTGCGAGGTAGTTTGTTGTTTTAGTTTACTTTACCTAGTTCAGACATACTTTTGTTTTATGTGGGTTCGTGTCAGATTGTTGACGCCCACAGAATGGTTGATTTTGGATACTTTTCCTAGCTACTACTTGTTTTCTTTCTGAATGTTTAGATTACTTATTCTCTGGGATGTTTTATGCTAAGATTACATGATAGGTATTTTCAAGTACAAAACTACTATAATTAACTCATGCATTGCAAATTTAAAATGCTAAATCACTATATTAAACGACCGTAAAAGCTACACTTACTTCTATTATAAACCTAGAATCTTGCATACCATGAGTTGTCCTCTGGGGACCTTTATACTCATGTAGGATGTCTAACCTTGTAAAAGAAGTATTCTCCGCAGCGTATAACTATTTTTCTCATGGACTAGATGAGCCACTAAGCCGAGGGAGACAACTAACTGCTTCACTTAAACTGGATTTGTCTCTAAATAACTTAAAGATCTTTCTTTATGTGATACGTAGGAGTTTTGCCCGAGCGTCCGCAGTTATCCCCTACTGACGTGGCATCATGAGACACATTTTTCCTTACTCTGATATATCTTTTAAGGCGGTGAAAATGCGGGTTGTGACAGTTGGTATCAGAGGGAGGTTGGTTTGACAAGTTGGTCGAACCATCCAATATTGTATAGTTTGTTTCCCTTCATTCATTTGCATACACACACCGATGTGTCATCAGTATGTCTTAAATGAAGTATAGTCACTACACTCATAGCATGATAAGAAGTATACATGGCAAATTATGTAATATGAGATGCATAATATGTGTTTGTATATGGATCCACCATAGGGGGCTACATGTGATAGTTATGTAGTATGAGATGCATAACCACCATCACATGGGTGCCCATTAGCACATTTTCTTTTCTCATTGCATGCGATGTTATGTAGTATGAGATGCATAACATTTCATGTGTATGCCGCTCATACATTCATTAAAGCCTTTTTAGAATGTATAGCACTACATGCATAGCATATCATCGTATAAGCACGTGTGCTAAGTTAATGTTTACATGATGACACATGCACACACATGATTTTTCTAAATTGAAATAAAGAATTCATGCATTCATATCATAGGCACATGACTAAATAGGATGAGAGGATATCATCCTAAGTAGGACATAACATCATTATAAAATCACAGAGCAAGTTCGCAACATAAGCAAGTGTCTTTAAGTATGATCTAAACTAGTTGTATGACCTAGTTATAATCTAGGATTTTGATGAGTCGTTAGTTACTTTTCTAGAAATGTCGGCTAGAGTCCTGCGACGAGGTCGACTCCCCAGTCGGAGGGTGAGTCGTTTGGTGCGCAAAGTGATGCAGTGATCGAGAGTTTGCATTAGAGTAACGAGACTCTGTCGAGATAGTTAGTTGCGATGCAATCGCAAATTCAGTCCTTGTTGTCTGCCGCTCCCGCACAATAATCCTTAGTGCAAGATTCTATCGTGGGTCAAGCCGTACCCGATACTCTTGCTCCTCTGGTTCCCCCTGTGACGCTACCGCAAGAGATGAATTTTATTTCGCATTACCAGCGATTGGGACCTCCCACTTATGACGGAAGTGCCAACTTTAGGGTTTTGGATGATTGGATCATCGCTATCGAAGAGATGTTCTCGTATTTGGTGATTGCAGAAGCCCAAAAGGTGATGATTGAGGCCTACCAGCTAAAAGGCCTGACAAAGAGCTGGTGGATTCGGGAAAAGGAGAGCCTGAAGGAAGGATGCTCGTGGGAATCTTTTAAGAAGATGCTGCATAAGAAATTTTTACTTCGATCGAGAAAGACCATTTGATGAATAATTTCCTGCATTTGAAGCAGAGATAACTCACGGTGAGCGAATATGAGATTGAGTTTAGTAAGTTGAGCAGATTTGCTCCGGATATGGTAGCTTCAGAGGCAGGAAGAGTGAAGGGCTTTCTTGGAGAACTAAGAAGCAATGTCCAACAGTTGACATGCAATTATAGAGCTAAAAGCTATGCTGAGGTAGTGGAAGCCGCTCTAAAGGTTGAGGCGATTGAAAATGCTAAGAATTGAGGTGTTGCGGCGAGAAAAGAGAAGAGGAAGGGTGATGAGTATGGAAGCTCTAGGGTGTAACGTCCCGAATCGTTCTAGGCCCATAGTGTGTGTTTTTGAGTCAGGAGGGTTGACTCGAGTCCGGAGAAGTGCAGGGAATTGGACTGCACTTGTGGAGAAGTGGAGAAATCAGTGCAGAGAGACACGGGTAGTGATACGGGTAGTGACACGGGTAGTGACACGGGTAGTGACACGGGTAGCAACACGGGCGTGTCCCTACCCGTGTGTGTCGAGTTACACTCGACACGCCGTGTCGAGTCTGACAAGCTGTGTCGACATCATGTGACACGGGTAGCGACACGGCCGTGTCCCTACCCGTGTGTGTCGAGTTACACTCGACAGGCCGTGTCGAGACTAACGAGCTGTGTCGACATCATGTGACACGGGTAGCGACACGGCCGTGTCCCTACCCGTGTGTGTCGAGTTACACTCGACACGCCGTGTCGAGTCTGACGAGTTGTGTCGACATCATGTGACACGGGTAGTGACACGGCCGTGTCCCTACCCGTGTGTGTCGAGTCGACAATTTTTGATAGATCGTCGAGATGCAACCCGAGAAGGACACGGCCAAGGACACGGCCAGGAACACGACCGTGTCAAATATTGAACCGACAAGGAAACTGTCGTTGCCGCTTCGCCAGGAAGGACACGGGTAAGGACACGGCCGTGTCCCTACCCGTGTCACTTTTTATATATAAGGGGGACAGAAAACCCTAGCCGTTTTCATGTTCATTTCATCCCCTAATTCTTGTGAGAACTCCTGGTGAGAGGGAAATTGCTGGAGCAAGTTCTACCGAAGGAGATCCGCCATCGCCGTGAAAGAGAAGATGCCTCCAAGGAGAACTACGAGATCCATGGCCGGAAATGGTGGTACCGCTGGAGCCAATGTGAGTTTCCTACCCTCTCCCTTGGTGCTAGATCTATAGTTATTTTCCTAGGAGAGACATCGGCTCAAGAGAGTCTTGATGGAGAGAAGAAGTCTTAAAGGTTTGGCCATGCTAGGACTTGTGTTCTAGATTTTAGATCTCTTCAACCACTCTCTTATTCTATGGGATGATTGAGGATGGTTTCGTGAAGAATATTGGCCTCTTGAGGGTGAATAAGGGAGGAGGTTTTCTGGAATGATTTGGGAAGAATCGCCTTGTGGAGGAAGACGAACCGATGCCGTTCATTCCGCCTTAAGATGCGCGCAGAATCTGTATTCTGCGCGCAGCGAACTTCGTGGCCATTTTTAAGTATGCTATGTCTAGATCTGGGCTTTCGGCTTAACACGAAAGTTGAAGCACTTGAAAATACCTTTCCAATGAATGATTGCACGACTTCTGGCGAAGTCGGTAGCCACGGGAAAGTCTAAACGAAAATGGTGTTCAATAAATCCCGTATGCAGAAACTGTGTTCTGTACGTAGCGGACTTCAAGTCCGATTTCAAATAGGATAATTTCAAATCTGGGTTGAGGTCTGAATACGAGAGTTGTAGACCTCGGAAATACCTTTCCATTGTTGGGTTATACGTCTTCACCGGATTCATGTAGCTTCGGGAATCTCCGGTCGAAGTTGCTATCTAGATTCAGCCTGCACCTAAATTCTGGGCTTAATGGAAAAATGGATTTTGATTCGGTGGAATTAATAATGCAAGACACTTGGCTTGGATGAATGATTAATCATTTGTTGCAGATTTCATATTATCAAATTGAGAAACAATATCATTTAAACGAACTGAATTGGTAGGAGTTGAAAGATTGATAATTGTGCACTTCATGTTTATATTATGACATTATCAAATGAAAAGTGAGATAGATCTTTATATGCGCATCATGTTTATATTACATTGTCATCATTTGGAAAGTCATATAGATGAATAGATTATGATCATGGACATGTTTGATTAATGAAATGAGTCTTGTAGTCCAATACTTAGAGAGTCGTCTCCCTACGGGTAGTATTGTGAAGGGATGTAAGTGCGGTGTTGACCGTCACTTGTTTTGGTTGTGTTGAGATAAGGTGTGGATGGATGGTTGGGCGGTGTCCTCATGTTTACTTCCGAGGCCCCTTCCATGATATGTTGATGTGGTATTTGCATGTGGTGTGAGTCGACACGCGGTGTCGTAATCCTGGGTTAAGGATAGTGTGGCAGGTCTACGGGCTCGCCAGTCGTCACACCGACGGGAGTTGGCAGTTAGACTTGGTCGGTTTGGGCTGTGTCCTCGGTGTTCACGTCCCGAGGCCCCTCCGGCCATGTGAACGGTTGGGCCGTGTCCTCGTGCTTTCTTCCAAGGCCCCTTCCGGGTCACACAAGGCCAGTTCGGGCTGTGTTCTTGGTGCACATCTACCCAAGACCCCGCTGGGCCATAGTACGCATGGGCTCCGCTGTTCTGTTCTTAGCATTTAGGCGTACGGAGGCCTAGGTGAAGTAGTGTGATACCCGCCTAGTAGTAGAAGTGCCCGTTCTACTGTCACCGCCTGGCCACGACGGCTGATGCCTGAGAGGTTAGCTACCTGCTCGAAAAGTGGGAACTATAGTCTGTGTCGACATAACAATTGCATGGGTGTGCATGGGTGAGTCATTGCATAGCATTCATAGCATTTCATACATTGCACAACAAGATCCTCATCGTATAAGTTTGTATGGGCACTCCTATACGATGAGTTACTTTATGTAACCCGACCCTTAACTTATAAGTTTGTATGGGCATTCTTATAAGTTAAGTTACTTTCCTGCTGTAGATTTCCTTACACCTGATGATATATGATGTTAGCTGTAGAACTGCTAGATTATACATTATATTCATGTACCTTGCCACCTGCTTATACTCCTTTACTTGCATACTTGTTATATACTATACTCTTGTTCCTTTTCTCCGCCCGGTGCCGAGGAGTCGCCGGGGGAGCGGATGTGAAACCACTTAGTCGTTTCGACTAACGGTTGCTACGTTTACCTTTTTAGGAGGTCACGCCGCAGGTAGAGCAGCCGTAGACTACGCAGCAGGACAGCCAGGCCAGGACGACAGGGCCTGATGTGACGGTGCCGTCGATACCATCGGTTACTGATGTTAGTATTTTGATTACTCTGATGTAGCCCGTTTGGGTAATGATTAGCTGTACTCTGATATTTTGTAGAAGCATGTTTAGCTTCTCATTATTGATGTTTTGGACATTATATATTACTTAGTGTGGATTTTGACTTCTCTTGCTTATTTATTTGGTTGGGTTGGCATTTATATTGATATGGTTGTAGCCGGCGGAATAGGCGTCTTGTGGTACAGGTTAGCCCGTGTGCTAATGCTACCGCAAGGCGGCTGTTCCGGGCATAAGACTCCCCCTTCGTGCCATGTTTTGGGATCCGGGAGGGGGGGGGGGGTCTTACAAATGGTATCAGTTTGCCACGATCCTCAACTAAGAAGTCATTCAACAATGGCCACCCCCGTTTGGTTAGTCAGTTTGGGGACAAACTGACTTAGCGGAAGCAGTGGTGTGCCCATATGTAATTCACATTAAGTTTGTCCAACTTTGACCTTAAGTTTAGCCAACCTGACCACAAAGTTGTCGTGTATGTGTAGGTTCCACCGCATGTTGAGCCGATGGGGGGTACTCCTACCCCTCCCATACCCCCTCAGTTCGAACAGTCTGAGTTGGGGCAGACGCTCACCGCCATTCTTGATGCTTTTAAGGCACAGCAGGCTCCGGTGCAACAACAGGCCCCGAGCTTCAACTGGCTGAGCACCTTCCGGGCTCTCTCCCCTCCCATCTACCTTAGGACGGAGTCAGCCGTACGTACAGAGGAATGGCTAGACACGATACAAGAGTTGTTGGCTGGTATCCGTTGCCCAACCAACATGGCAGTGACATTGGCAGTGTCCGTCTTGGACTTACATGCGAAGAGGTGGTGGAAGTCCCTCATGGGCTCTACCTTCCAAGGCCGGATCTACACTGAGATAAGTTGGAGTGAATTCTCGGGTGTTTTCTTGGAGCACTTTATCCCTACATCGGTCCCGAGATGAGCTTGAGCAGAGGTTCCTTCTACTAAAGCAGGGATCAAAGTCGGTTACAGAATACCAGCGAGAATTCCAGCATCTCGCAAGGTTTGCAGATTCTTATGAGTTGGATGACAGAGGTTATGCCAAGCGCTTCTATAAAGGGCTGCGAGATCCCCTAAGGCAGTCCCTTTTGTTTATAGCGGATGGTAGCTTGGCGGAGATCATTGATATGGCGAAAAGATTGGAGGCGGACCACCTGGGATGTAGTAAGAGGCCTGCGGAGGACGTGATGGAAGCCGGCCCAAGTAATAGAAGGAGACGGGACTTCAGAGGAGGAAGAGGTTATCAAAGAGGTGGAGGGCGTGTCCACCGAAACTATAGGGTGGAGCATCCAGTTCCGCAGCCGCCTGCGTTGCCTCCACCCCCACAGCCTCAGCAATTTCAACAACCTGAAGGGCGTCGTGGTCTGGTGTGCTTCGAATGCAACCAGCCGGGCCACATCCGGCGTTTTTGCCCGCAGCTATATGGGAACGCCCCTCCTGCTCTCCCTCCACCAGCTCCACGAGGGCGAGGATATATGCGTGGTCGAGGACAAGGACCGCCAAGAGGAAACCCCAGACCGGTCCGGGATCAGGTGTACGCGCTTGACATGGCGCAGGAACGGAACCCACAAGATGTGATTGCAGGTATCATTTAATTAATTTACATATTTGCATGGTCTAACTTGAATTGATTAGAACTTACTAGACACTAGCAATAAGTTTTGGTTGTTGGTACTTAGGCACCGTGATTATTGGCGGGAAGACGGCCTATGCGCTATTCGATACCGGTGCCTCACACTCCTTTGTGTCCGAGGATTTCATAAAAGACGTGGAGGGTGTACAGTACTTCACTGGCATAGCCCGACGTGTACGCCTTCCGGATGGCTCGGAGATGATCGCAACCGCCAAGTGCGAGTTGGAGTTATTTATTGATGGGAAGGCCTTTGATACGCCGGCCACGGTTCTGAGAATGCCAGAATTTGACATCATTTTGGGCATGGCATGGCTGGATTGGCACTACGCGAGGATCGACTGCGCGGAGAAGCGGATCTATTTGAGACATGGAGACTCTGACGTCATCTTCCAAGGTATTGGCTTCGCGCCTCGCATGATGTTATCTTCCGTCCAGGTTGTAAAAGCTCATATGAAGGGGGACGAGGTCTTCATGATCTGGTTCGAGTTGAAGGAGGAAGCGTTGGAATTAAAGGATGTACGGGTTGTGCGGGATTTTCCCAAGGTATTTCCTGAGAAGCTACCAGGATTACCTCCGCATAGAGAGGTTGACTTCCAGATCAATCTGGTACCAGGTGCCAAGCCTGTGTCCAAGGCTCCGTACAGAATGGCCCCGAAAGAACTCGCGGAGTTTAGAGTTCAATTGCAAGAACTAGTGGATTCAGGGTTCGTTCACCCCAGCTCATCACCTTGGGGATCCCCTGTGCCGTTCGTAAAGAAGAAGGATGGAACCCTGCGATTGTGCATAGATTATCGGGAACTCAATCGGTTGACGGTGCGGAACACTTATCCACTACCTCGGATCGATGAGTTGTTCGATCAACTAGTGGGAGCACATTGGTTTTCTAAATTGGATTTGCGCTCCGGATACTATCAGTTGAGGATACAAGAAGGGGACATCCAGAAAACGGCCTTCAGTTCGAGATATGGTTTGTATGAGTTCACAGTAATGCCGTTTGGGCTCACAAATGCCCCTTCGGCCTTCATGAGCCTGATGAATAAGGTGTTTGAACCATATTTGGACATTTTCGTCATAGTTTTTATCGACGACATCTTGGTCTACTCAAAGACGAAGGAGGAGCATGTCGAGCACCTGACCTTGGTTTTGAAGAAATTGAAGGAGCACGCCTTGTATGCCAAGTTTAGCAAGTGTGAATTTTGGCTTAAGGAGGTTGCCTTCTTGGGGCATGTGATCAGTGGAGCAGGATTAGCGGTGGATCCAGCAAAGGTGCGAGCCGTGAAGGAGTGGTCTCCCTTGAAGTCGGCGGCCGATGTACGAAGCTTTCTTGGACTTGCTGGCTACTACCGCAAGTTCGTGAAAGGATTTTCCAAGATTGCCCTTCCTCTTACCTCCTTGACGAAGAAGGGTGTGCCATTTGAGTGGACACCTCAATGTGAAGCGGCATTTCAACAGTTGAAGGATAGGCTTACCTCCGCCCCCATCCTTGCACTTCCGTCAGGGAAGGAAGGATTTCAGGTTTATACGGACACGTCATATCAAGGGATGGGAGCAGTATTGATACAGCACGGGCACGTGATCGCATATGCTTCAAGGCAGTTAAAGAAACATGAAATCAATTACCCGGTTCATGATTTGGAGTTGGGAGCAGTGGTCTTCGCTTTGAAGGTCTGGAGGCATTACCTATATGGCGTACACTGCGAGATCTTTTCCGATCACAAGAACTTGAAGTATGTCCACACTCAGAAGGAGTTGAACCTGAGACAACGACGGTGGTTGGAATTTCTATGCGACTATGAGTTCACCATGAACTACCACCCCGGGAAAGCGAACTCGGTAGCCGATGCCTTGAGTAGAAAAGCGCTAGGCTCTAGCCCAGAGTCTCAGTTGATGAGTATGGAGTTGGCTCGGATGATCGAGGAGATGGAAATTACTCTAGTATTCAAGGCTCCTTCGGCAGAGTTTGCAGAGTATTTGACCAACATGAGCATAGTTTGTGATATCCAAGACCAGATTCGGGTGGAGCAAGGAATGGATGCGGCCTTGGCCCCGGCAATCAAGGCAATTGAAGATGGGACCACCGATGAGTACACACTCAAAGACGACCTCGTTTATTTTCGTGGCCGACTCTATATTCCCAAGGGCGGCAAAATTCGGGAGGATAT
This sequence comes from Platanthera guangdongensis, assembly GCA_039583875.1. Taxonomy (NCBI): domain Eukaryota; kingdom Viridiplantae; phylum Streptophyta; class Magnoliopsida; order Asparagales; family Orchidaceae; genus Platanthera; species Platanthera guangdongensis. Next base: position 240,962,684 of record CM077153.1, read on the forward strand.
CTTGAGAGAGGCACATTCCTCTCAATATTCAGTGCACCCGGGTATTGCTAAGATGTACGCCGGATTGCGAAAGACCATGTGTTGGTCGGGAATGAAGAAGGATGTTCGCTATTATGTTACACATTGCGAAGCTTGCCAAAGAGTGAAGGCTGAATGCAGGAGTCCCGGTGGTTTGTTGCAGTCGCTGCCCATCCCCGAATGGAAGTTCGAGGATATCTCCATGGACTTTGTTCATGGGTTACCCCGTTCCCGCTCCGGGAATGATTCAGTGTGGGTTATTGTTGATCGACTGACAAAGGTGGCCCGGTTCATTCCAATGAAGAAGGAAGCACACGTGGATGTTTTGGTACGCCTTTTTGTGGAGAAATTTGTACGGTATCATGGCGTGCCCAAGACAATTGTTTCGGATCGGGATGGTCGATTTACATCCAATGAGTGGAAGGCGGTACAGGCGTATTTGGGCTCGCGCCTAACTTTTACTGCATTTCACCCACAGACGGACGGGCAGTCTGAAAGGACCATCAAGACACTGGAAGATTTATTGAGGTTATGTGTGCTGGATAGAGGAGAGCCATAGGAAAGGCTCTTGCCACTAGTGGAATTCTCCTATAATAATAGCCATCAGGCGAGCATCGGCATGGCGCCCCATGAAGCCCTTTACGGAAGAAGGTGCAAGACTCCCTTGTCTTGGGTGCAAGATGAAGATCCGAAGGCATTGGGAAACGAATACATAAATGATACTAATGCAGCGGTCATATTGATACAGGATCGCATGTTGGAGGCTCAAAGTCGACAGGCAAAATATTACAATAAAAAGCAACGGATGGTGGAGTTCCAAGTGGGCGAAAAAGTGTTTCTCAAGATTCGGCCGATGCATGGTGTGTCACGGGTACGTGGGGTGAAAAAGCTCAGCCCAAGGTATGTTGGGCCTTATATTATACTAGAAAGGATCGGCCCGTTGGCCAATCGGTTGGAGTTACCACCAGAACTAGAAAATCTCCACGACGTGTTCCATGTGTCGTCGCTTCGAAAAGCACTGTTGCGGCCAGACCAATATATTCCCACTACTGATGGTACAGTGGCGTCAGATAGGTCTGTGCGACTAGAGCCAGTGCGGATTGTTGACAGCGAGACAAGAACATTACGCCGCAAAAGTGTACCCTTGGCGAAGGTGCTATGGTCGAATCATGGGAAAGAGGAGTACACGTGGCAGCCAATGGATTTGATGCAGCAACGCTACCCGGAGTTGTTTGCTCAAGGTAATCTTATTTAAAAGAATATGTTAAATTTCATGTTATGCATTTCTCCCCTCAGCCTAAGCCTGATTTCGGGGACGAAATCTTTTATTTTGTTTATAGGATTTGTAACGTCCCGAATCGTTCTAGGCCCCTAGTGTGTGTTTTTGAGTCAGGAGGGTTGACTCGAGTCCTGAGAAGTGCAGGGAATTGGACTGCACTTGTGGAGAAGTGGATAAATCAGTGCAGAGAGACATGGGTAGTGACACGGGTAGTGACACGGGTAGTGACACGGGTAGTGACACGGGTAGTGACACGGGTAGCGACACGGGCGTGTCCCTACCCGTGTGTGTCGAGTTACACTCGACACGTCGTGTCGAGTCTGACAAGCTGTGTCGACATCATGTGACACGGGTAGCGACACGGCCGTGTCCCTACCCGTGTGTGTCGAGTTACACTCGACAGGCTGTGTCGAGACTGACTAGCTGTGTCGACATCATGTGACACGGGTAGCGACACAGCCGTGTCCCTACCCGTGTGTGTCGAGTTACACTCGACACGCCGTGTCGAGTCTGACGAGTTGTGTCGACATCATGTGATACGGGTAGCGACACGGCCGTGTCCCTACCCGTGTGTGTCGAGTCGACAATTTTTGATAGATCGTCGAGATGCAACCCGAGAAGGACATGGCCAAGGACACGGCCAGGAACACGGCCGTGTCAAATATTGAACCGATATGGAAACTGTCGTTGCCGCTTCGCCAGGAAGGACACGGGTAAGGACACGGCCGTGTCCCTACCCGTGTCACTTTTTATATATAAGGGGGACAGAAAACCCTAGCCGTTTTCATGTTCATTTCATCCCCTAATTCCTGTGAGAACTCCTGGTGAGAGGGAAACTGCTGGAGCAAGTTCTACCGAAGGAGATCCGCCATCGCCGTGAAAGAGAAGATGCCGCCAAGGAGAACTACGAGATCCATGGCCGGAAATGGTGGTACCGCTGGAGCCAATGTGAGTTTCCTACCCTCTCCCTTGGTGCTAGATCTATAGTTATTTTCCTAGAGAGACATCGGCTCAAGAGAGTCTTGATGGAGAGAAGAAGTCTTCTAGGTTTGGCCATGCTAGGACTTGTGTTCTAGATTTTAGATCTCTTCAACCACTCTCTTCTTCTATGGGATGATTGAGGATGGTTTCGTGAAGAATATGGGAGGAGGTTTTCTGGAATGATTTGGGAAGAATCGCCTTGAGGAGGAAGACGAACCGATGCCGTTCATTCCGCCTTAAGATGCGCGCAGAATCTGTATTCTGCGCGCAGCGAACTTCGTGGCCATTTTTAAGTATGCTATGTCCAGATCTGGACTTTCGGCTTAACACAAAAGTTGAATCCCTTGAAAATACCTTTCCAATGAATGGTTGCATGACTTTTGGCGAAGTCGGTAGCCACGGGAAAGTCTAAATGAAAATGGTGTTCAATAAATCCCGTATGCAGAAACTGTGTTCTGTACGCAGCGGACTTCAAGTCCAATTTAAAATAGGATAATCTCAAATCTGGGTTGAGGTCTGAATACACGAGTTGTAGACCTCGGAAAGACCTTTCCATCGTGGGGTTATACGTCTTCACTGGATTCCTGTAGCTTCGGGAATCTCCGGTCGAAGTTGCTGTCCAGATTCAGCCTGCACCTAAATTCTTGGCTTAATGGAAAAATGGATTTTGATTCGGTGGAATTAATAATGCAAGACACTTGGCTTGGATGAATGATTAATCATTTGTTGCAGATTTCATATTATCAAATTGAGAAACAATATCATTTAAACGAACTGAATTGGTAGGAGTTGAAAGATTGATAATTGTGCACTTCATGTTTATATTATGACATTATCAAATGAAAAGTGAGATAGATCTTTATATGCGCATCATGTTTATATTACATTGTCATCATTTGGAAAGTCATATAGATGAATAGATTATGATCATGGACATGTTTGATTAATGAAATGAGTCTTGTAGTCCAATACTTAGAGAGTCGTCTCCCTAGGGTAGTATTGTGAAGGGATGAAAGTGTGGTGTTGACCGTCACTTGTTTTGGTTGTGTTGAGATAAGGTGTGGATGGATGGTTGGGCGGTGTCCTCGTGTTTACTTCCGAGGCCCCTTCCATGATATGTTGATGTGGTATTTGCATGTGGTGTGAGTCGACACGCGGTGTCGTAATCCTGGGTTAAGGATAGTGTGGCAGGTCTACGGGCTCGCCAGTCGTCACACCGACGGGAGTTGGCAGTTAGACTTGGTCGGTTTGGGCTGTGTCCTCGGTGTTCACGTCCCGAGGCCCCTCCGGCCATGTGAACGGTTGGGACGTGTCCTCGTGCTTTCTTCCGAGGCCCCTTCGGGGTCACGCAAGGCCAGTTTGGGCTGTGTTCTTGGTGCACATCTACCCAAGACCCCGCTGGGCCATAGTACGCATGGGCTCCGCTATTGTGTTCTTAGCGTTGAGGCGTACGGAGGCCTAGGTGAAGTAGTGTGATACCCGCCTAGTAGTAGAAGTGCCCGTTCTACTGTCACCGCCTGGCCACGGCGGCTGATGCCTGAGAGGTTAGCTACCTGCTCGAAAAGTGAGAACTATAGTCTGTGTCGACATAGCAATTGCATGGGTGTGCATGGGTGAGTCATTGCATAGCATTCATAGCATTTCATACATTGCACAACAAGATCCTCATCGTATAAGTTTGTATGGGCACTCCTATACGATGAGTTACTTTATGTAACCCGACCCTTAACTTATAAGTTTGTATGGGCATTCTTATAAGTTAAGTTACTTTCCTGCTGTAGATTTCCTTACACCTGTTGATATATGATGTTAGCTGTAGAACTGCTAGATTATACATTATATTCATGTACCTTGCCACCTGCTTATACTCCTTTACTTACATACTTGTTATATACTATACTCTTGTTCCTTTTCTCCGCCCGGTGCCGAGGAGTCGCCGGGGGAGCGGATGTGAAACCACTTAGTCGTTTCGACTAACGGTTGCTACGTTTACCTTTTTAGGAGGTCACGCCGCAGGTAGAGCAGCCGCAGACTACGCAGCAGGACAGCCAGGCCAGGACGACAGGGCCTGATGTGACGGTGCTGTCGATACCGTCGGTTACTGATGTTAGTATTTTGATTACTCTGATGTAGCCCGTTTGGGCAATGATTAGCTGTACTCTGATATTTTGTAGAAGCATATTTAGCTTCTCATTATTGATGTTTTGGACATTATATATTACTTAGTGTGGATTTTGACTTCTCTTGCTTATTTATTGGGCTGGGTTGACATTTATATTGATATGGTTGTAGCCGGCGGAATAGGCGTCTTGTGGTACAGGTTAGCCCGTGTGCTAATGCTACCGCAAGGCGGCTGTTCCGGGCATAAGACTCGCCCTTCGTGCCATGTTTTGGGATCCGGGAGGGGGGGGGGGGGGTCTTACATAGGGCATCTGGCCCTTCTTCTTCGAAGAAGAAAAGTAGAGATATATGTAGCTTATGTGGTCGATCGGGCCACCCTTACGAATGGTGTTTCAAAAGGACTGCCACTCTGAAGCAGCATCAGGTGCTTGCCATCCAAGGTGCACCCCAAGGAGATCTGGTGTGCATGTTCTGTACAACGAAGGGTCATGACGTGAGTCGCTGCTGGTTGAAGGAAAAGACTTGCTTCCAGTGCGGGAAGAAGGGGCACCTGAAGTCTTCATGCCCCTAGGCTAAGTCCCCACTGTAGCCTGCCCCGCTTCGGGCTCTACCGCCGTCCCAAACCAGGATAGAGAGAAAGGAAAGCTGAATGTGGTGACCCGGGAGGAAGCTCAGTTCTCTACTCAAGTGATAATAGGTTAGCTTTCCGTATAGCTTTTAATCTTCATTGTTTGCCCTAGTTTTCATTCGTTTAGTTATGTATGCTACGGTTTTAGGACAGTTTAAGGTGAAGAATAGGTGGGCACATGTTCTTTTCGATTCGGGTGCCACCCATTCCATTGTGGCGCGGAGTTTTGTAGATAAACATCGATTTAACGTGGATCTATTAGGAGACTCCTTCAATGTCAAGCTTCCCTCCAGAAATTCAGTAATATCAAATCAAGGAATTTAGAGATGCCCTATTTGTCTAGGTGATTTCCTAGCCTTTGCGGATTTGAAGGTTTTTGGATCTGGCAGACTTTGACGAGATTTTGGGCATGGACTAGCTGTCCAAGTATGATGTGATCATCCAGTGCAAGGCAAAGCAAATGGACTTCAAGATGGACAATGGCCAACCTATGAGCGTCTATGGTTTTCAGGACAAGGTTTCCCCTATTATCTCAGTGGTACGTGCCTGTCGAGCTATAAAGTCTGGTTGTGAGGCGTATCTTGTTTCTATTTCTACTTTGGAAACAACTTTTATTACACAACGTCTTGAGGATATCTCGGTGGTGCGAGAGTTTCCAGATATTTTTCCTAATAGTCTTCCAGGACTTCCTCCTGTGAGAGAGGTAGAGTTTGTGATAGATCTCAAGCCAGGTACTCATCCTATTGCTAAGGCACCGTATCATATGGCTCCACACGAGTTAGAAGAGTTGCGCACTCAGATGGATGAGTTATTATAGTGTGGTTTTATTAGGCCGAGTTCTTCTTCGTGGGGTGCCCCTGTTTTGTTCGTAAAGAAGAAAGATGGTTCCATGAGGTTCTGCATAGATTATCGAGAGTTAAATAGGGTAACCATCAAGAACATATATCCGTTGCCGAGGATTGGAGATCTGTTTGATCAGTTGCGTGGTAGCTCAGTGTTTTCAAAGATCGATCTTTGCTCAAGCTACCACCAGTTGAGGATTTGTGAGGCAAATATTCCACGGACTGCTTTCCGTTAACATCATGGACATTTTGAGTTCTTAGTAATGCCCTTTGGTTTGACAAACACACCCTCTGCTTTCATGGTTTTAATGAATAGAGTGTTCAAAGATTTCTTGGACTGTTTCATGATTGTGTTCATAGATGACGTCCTTGTGTATTCCCGCAGTGTTGAGGAGCATACTCAACATTTGCGATTGATTTTGTCGACCCTAAGGGAGAATAAGTTATTTGTGAAGTTGAACAAGTGTGAGTTCTGGCTACCTCAGGAGTCCTTTCTGGGTCATGTTGTGAGCAAAGACGGTATTTCCGTAGACCCGAGCAAGATTTCTCCTGTGATGGAATGGAAGAGACCTTCTACACCCAAGGAGATTAGGAACTTCTTAGGCCAGGTCAGCTATTATAGAAGATTTGTGGAAAGGTTTTCTGTGTTGTTTACTGTGCGAACAGACAACTAGAAACCAAAAATTGGAATAACAGAAACTTTTATTATCCAAAAAGGTGTGGATTTCAGAGGTATAACCTCCCTTATATAGAATGGAGGAGATGAGAGAGATTACAAATAAGCAATGCGGGACTAAAGAATTACAGGTATAAGTGGTTTAACAAGAAAACAAGCCGAACATGCCGCGCGGTAAGACGAATAGGCTAACTGCCCGACAACTACCAGAAGCAGAGAAGAAGCCGCAATAGGAGAGCGCTAGACCGCCCGGTCTCCAAGTCGCCTGAGACGAACCGTTAGATCGCCCAAACACCAAACAATAACAGTCCAGCTACTAAACCGATGGAGAGAAACCGTCAGACCGCTCGGTCTCCAATCCGCCAGAGTCAGAACGCCAGACTGCCCAGTCTCCATACTATAACACTCCCCCTCAAGCTGGAGCATATATAACAATCATGCCAAGCTTGTCGTAAATGTGGAAAAAGGAGGCGGGCATCAGCTTGGTGAAAATATCAGCCAACTCTTTATCGGAGGTGACGAACGAAGTACAAATTTGTTCCTTCAAAATCTCTTCCTGAATAAAGTGGCAGTCGACTTCAATGTGCTTTGTTCTCTCATGGAAGACCGAATTCTTGGATATGTATATAGCGGCATTGTTATCACAAAATATAGGTAGAGGATAGTTGTAGACCTCTCCTAAGTCAAGCATAAGAGCCCGTAACCACTTCAACTCACATGTGGTCGACGTCATACTTCGATATTCTGCTTCTGCACTGGACCTGTAGACGACAGACTGTTTCTTGCTCTTACAGCTCATAAGGTTGCCCCCACAAAGGTGCAAAAGCCCGATGTTGACTTGCAGTCTCCTTTGTCATCGGCATGGCTCGAATCTGAGTATGCTTCAATCCTCAAGTGACCATTCTTCTGAAATAGTAGTCCTTCCCAGGCGTTGGTTTAACATACTTCAATATTCTCAGGGCAGACTGTAGATGACACTCCTTAGGAGCTTGCATGAATTGGCTAACCTTACCTACAACATAAGAGATGTCAGGTCTATTCACCGTGTAACACCCCCTATCCGTCGCATAGCATATAGCAGTAGGTCCGGCCGGGGCCCGACGCCATATACCACAGACAGACCGGGTGGTTACGTATGGAAACCATCCAACCAATCTCAACGTCCTACACAGAGCATTCTAGCGGAAGCAGTTTATATAAGTTGTAAACAAGAACCCAGCATTAAAGCACGAATGTCCACTACTACAAAATTATGAATGTATACAAAATACCCAAAATCGGCCTTAAGGCTTTACAGAATGTTTCACTTGAATAATACATGATTTACAAACCTCGGCACGCAGGCCGGTCATACATGAATAAAATAGAAAACATTTCCACTTGGGCCTTCGAGGGCCAGCTTCGCAAAAAGGGCTTTAGCCCGCTATTGACCGCTTGGTCCAGCTGCACCTGCAAGCAACAAACCACCGCACGGTGGTAAAACAAGGCAACGGTCAGCAATGCTGACCAAATTATAACGATCCCGCCCCCAACTCGGGGCGGCGATGCTCCTTCCCTGCATTTCATTAGCATAAGCGAGCAATGTATATAACCATAGCCATTTCATCACAGACGTTGGCTCGTACGGCCGCACGCCCCATGCACTCAGGGCACATTCTCGGTGAACCAGTCGATGTCACGTCAATTAAAACCATTAACATTCCGGACTCACCACCGCCACTTAGACGGCCAAACCTATGAGCAATTCGTCTTCTTGGTATTGGTCACGTCAATTTAAGCCATTGACCACCGAAGACTCACATCTATGCCAACGGCGAGTGCCACGTAACCTTAGGTCGCTCTAACCATACGACATAAAGCGGGTACGACTCCATCTAACCCGTGCTCACTTCGCAACGACAATTTAAGCCATTTGCGCGGGTCAAACTTTCACCGAGTCCCATTCTACCGCAAGTCACGTAACTCAGTTATGTTCGAGTTGGCTCTCAGGCCTCCAAGTTGGCAAGATCTCGTATCCGCCCAGTTTTCCGGGTGCACCTTTGGGTTAGTCCCCAAGGCTCCCTGCTGCAATCTACCGCGTAGAAAACCCGAAAAACAAACCATAGCACGGAGTTTTCTCCGGCCTTATGTAATGCAACATCACCGATCCAGACTAACATGTCCGGGTAGGCTTCAACCAAAATGCCTATGTCCGTTCTCGCATACGGACTCTAAAAAACAGGGACTTTACATATCTACCCGAAGGAACGCCTCCAACTCTCCGCAAACTCGCGAGAGCGGGCTTCCTATGCTAAGAAGGAGAGCTATTCATGCTCAAGATGAGGATCGTTACCCTTGAGTTCCTCTTTGGCGTCATTGAAAAGTAATCGGATAGGAATCACCGCACTTGCGTTGCCTCCATGGATCCGGAGTCGGCTTGCGATTCGGAGCTCCGAAGCTCCTCCAATGGCGGATCTAGCTCTTCTTCCTCCAATGGCTTTCCTCTTTCTTCAAGGGTTTGGAGAGATGAAAAGGTGTGAAAAGAATGGATTTTTCTAAGTCAAACCCGGTTATATCCTTTCAGGAAACATCCCCAGCCATTGGATCTCAACCTAAGAAAACGAACGGCTTTGATTCGGGGCTGAAATGCCCAATCTGGGCCGAACACGGCCTGGCACACGCCCGTGTCCAGGGCCGTGTGCCGCATTCGCCGTCAAAATCGAATCTCCTGGACCCTCACATGGGTATCGAACACGCCCGTGTTCGAGCTGACACGCCCGTGTCCCAGCTGACACGGCCGTGTAGCCGGCCGTGTACCCCATGATTTTCCCCCGTTTTCAACCCGAGCACTGCACGGGTTCTAGGACACGCCCGTGTCCTTGCCCGTGTCACCTTGACACGCCTGGGCCGCAGGCTGTGTACACGAGACATTTCGTCGAGGGAAGATTGACGACTCGATGACACGGCCTTGGACACGCCCGTGTCCTAGGCCGTGTGCCTTGTCTCGACGATCGTCGAGTGAATCTCGACGACTCCACGGGATGATCGTCGACACGGGTCGACACGCCCTGCGACACGCCCGTGTCGCAGGCCGTGTGCCCATTCTCGACGAATCGTCGAGTATAACTCGACGACTTCACGGCTAAGTGTCGACACGGGTCGACACGCCCTGCGACATGCCCGTGTCACAGGCCGTGTGCCCATTCTCGACGAATCGTCGAGTATAACTCGACGACTTCGCGGCTAAGTGTCGACACACGCTTGACACGCCCTGGGACACGCCCGTGTCCCAGGCCCTGTGCCTTCTGCCAGAACCCAAACTGGCCCAAAACTTCCCCCCTTCGCTATTTTGAGTTTTGGGGTGTTACAACTCTCCCCCTCTTAAAAGAATTTCGCCCACGAAATTACATAAGGAAAAGCATACAAAATAAAACTTGTACCTGAGCGGAACAACTTCGGATACTCGTCAAGCATAGTCTGCTCTCGCTCCCAAGAGAGCTCCTCACGACCGCAATTGACCCACCGGACCTTGACCATCCTGATCTCTTTATTGCGTAGTCGCTTGACCTCCGAGTCCTCAATCCGCACGGGCTTGACCTTTGTCGTTAACCCACTATCCACCGGCACTTGATCGACCGCGATCATTTGCGTAGGCTCTTGCACCGCCTTCCGAAGCTCCGAAATGTGGAATACATCGTGTAAACCACTTAGCTCCACTGAAAGCTTCAACCTATAGGCCGCTTCTCCAACTCGCCCCAGAACCTCGAACGGTCCAAGGTACCTCGGGCTTAGCTTTCTCAATCGTCGCACCCGCGAGACACCCTTGAACGGCTTGATCTTTAAGTATACATAATCGCCCACAGCGAACTCCACGTTCCTGTGCTTGACATTACAGTACTTTGCTTGCCGGTCCTGAGCGTTAAGCAACCTCTCCCGAATCGTTCTCACCAAAGAAGTAGCATCCTCCACTTCCGATCGCTTATACAACTTTGACTCACCCGTTTCTAACCAAGACAACGGCGTGCGACATTTGCTACCATATAGGGCCTCGAAGGGCGTCGTCTGAATACTCGCTTGGTAGATGTTGTTGTATGCGAACTCCACCAAATAAAGGTGGTCTTCCCATTGCTTTCCAAAACCCAAGACACACATGCGGAGCATGTATTCCATGGTTCTATTAACCCTCTCAGTCTGCCCATCCGTTTGTGGGTGGAAGGCTGTGCTAAACTTCAGCTTTGTTCCCAACATTTACTGCACCAGCCTCCAATCATTGGACGTGAACCGCCCATCTCGGTCACTCACGATGCTGCGGGGCACACCATGAAGCCGCACTATGTTATCCACATATAGCTTTGCCAGCTTCTCCACCGGATCATCCTTCCTATGCGGAATAAAATGCGACACCTTCGTTAATCGATCCACGATCACCCAAATGGCGTCGTTCCCCTTTTGCGACCATGGCAAACCGTGCACAAAGTCCATAAAGATGTCGTCGAATTTCCATTCAGGAATGGGCAAGGACTTAAGAACTCCTCCCGGCTTTTGGCACTCCGCCTTCACCAAGGCGCACGTTTGGCACTTCACTACGTAGAGCGCCACATCCTTCTTTAAACCCGGCCACCAAAATAGTTTCTTCACATCAATGTACAACTTCGTGCTCCCCGGGTGAATCGAGTACTTGGTATGGTATGCCTCGTACAACAACTCCACCCGCAAATTGCCCACACTTGGGACGCACAAAAGGCCGTCTCTCCAAAGCAATTCGTCCTCCACGACGAATTGGGAATTTGGCCCATCCAGAGCCTCTACCATGAACTGCTTCAGCACTTGATTGCTTGTCCATACAAACGATCCCCAACGCCTCCAACTCTCGCACCAACCGCTCATCTTGCACCGATGGCCAATGGGCTCGAGCTGGGGCTTGGCGACTCACCGCGTCAGCAACCGCATTCCCTTTATCAGGCGCGTAGTGGATCTTGAATGTACAGTCTCCCAAGAACTCCATCCATCTACGCTGTCATATATTCAGATCCTTCTGATCAATCAGATGCTTCACGCTCTTGTGACCGGCTTAGAGATCCACTTTCACACCGTATACAATTATGCCTCCATAGCTCCAAGGCAAAACTCACGGCCATACGCTATTACGCTTCCGTGTTGCAGTAGCGCGCAACCCAAACCGCTGCCCTACGCATCATTAAAAATCTCATTGCCTTCGGTTCCACTTGGCGAAGTCAGCACAGGCGTCGTAGTCAACTGACATTATAACTCCTCAAAAGCTCGCGCGCACTCCGGCGTCCAAAAGAACTTATGCTCCTTCCTCGTCATAGTAGTGAGAGGTAACGCTATCCGCGAGAAGTTCTCCACGAAGCGCCTATCGTAGCCGGCAAGCTCCAGCAAACTCCGGACTTCCGCTACCGTAGCAAGCTCAGGCCACTCCCGTATCGCAACAATCTTCGCCGGATCCACAGCAATACCCTCTCCACTCACTATATGACCGAGGAACGCCACTGAGGATAGCCAAAACTCGCACTTCGAGAACTTGACATACAACTGGTTTCTCCTTAGCGTCTCCAACACCAAATGAAGATGCTTGAAGTGATCTTCCTCACTTTGCGAGTACACCAAAATATCGTCGATGAAGACGATCACGAAATGGTCCAAGTACTCCCTGAACGTCTTGTTCATCAAATCCATGAACACTGACGACGTATTTGTCAGCCCAAACGGCCTGACTCTAAACTCGTAGCGCCCGTGTCCTGTACTGGACGTTATCTTAGGGATATCACTCTCCCTTAGCTACTTTAGAGTATGGCGTTGGCCCGACCAACTGATCACAAAGGTCATCGATCCTTGGGATCGGGTTCTTGTTCTTTGTCGTTACCTTGTTGAGCTCCCGATAATTAATACATAGTCCCAAGCTTCCGTTCTTCTTCGTGCCGTTCTTCTTCTTACGAAAGAGGGTCGGTGCACTCCAAGGCGAAGGACTTGGACGCACATACCCTTGCTCCAACAACTTTTGCAGTTGAGCTTTCAGCTCCGCCATTACCTTAGGCGTTAGACGATACGGAGATCGTGACACAGGCTTTGCACATGGCACTAGCTCGATCTTAAAATCTATCTCCCGCTGAGGCGGGGCTCCAGGAAGATCTGCGGGGAACAGATCAGGGTATTCCGATACCACTGAAATACAATCCAATGCGGGCTTCGGCTTTACAACCTCCACTAGTGTACAGAACAGCTCTACACTAGCACAAACCGCCTTCACCACCTGAAGAGCGGCCATCATCGCCTTGCTCGACCTCTTTGAGCTCATAAGGGTCGTCTCACGACTTGCTCCCAAGTTGACTTCCTTGCTACCGCAGTCTATGTAGGCTTGCTGCTCCGAGAGCCAGTCCATACCAAATATAACGTCAAACCCCACCAACGGAAGTAACGACGCTTACAGATCGTACTCATAATTCCCAAACCACAAACTAAGAGCAATGAATTCTACCCTCGCCGAATGAGCACCATTGGACTATAACGCATCCAATTTATCTCTTTCCATCGAATGAGGTACTCCAAGGCACAATAAAATTCCTAATAAAGGAATGCGAAGCTCCCTAAACGAACGGTGCTTTTGCAGATAACGTAAAGTCGCAACAAGGCTTAACACCAGTAGTTCTAAGCTAACATGCACAAGGGTGACAAGTATTTAAAGCAAAACTATCTTTAAACCATACCTGTCGTCACGGCATTATGCTTCTTCTCGGACTTGGGACGACCGCTCCAACAGTCTCGGGCAAGGTGCCCCGGTTTTCCACAAGTGAAACATACGCTCGGGGTTCGACCCGTAGTCACCCCAGAAGCACCAGAAGGAGCTGGACCCGAAGTCCTATGCTTCTTACACCATTTTCGATATACAGACTTTGAGGTGCTCGACACTTTGAATGCCGTCTCCTTTGCATTTGAGTCCTTGACTGCTCCTGACATAACTTTCTTGGCCTTCCTAGCACCTTTCCAATAGTCTCGAGCAAAGTGCCCTTTCTTTCCACAAGCAAAACATGTGTAAGTAGCATTGCTAGTCGATGCCATAGCCCCCTTCTCCACCATTCTGCCGGATGCAACTCTTATGGGGTTTGTATAGTTCGATACCATGGTTGCTGGCATCGGGAGGGTCTTCCTCAAATCTGCCTCCAAAGATCTAGCTGATTCCACCAAGGCTCGGAATCCCAATAACTTTGGTCCTAGCAGTAGAACTCGTAACTCGGCGCGCAGGCCATTATAAAATCTATCGACTGTAGTTTGCTCATTATCCGACTCAAAGCATGGGTAGCGACTTATCATAAGAAATGCTTGCAAATATTCCTCAACTGTGTGCGCTCCCTGCACTAAATGTATATTCAGCTGCTGCCCCAATGGTCTACCAAAGGTCATCTGCTGCATCGCGCCCACCGGCGTTGAAGCCACAACAGGGGCGCAGGGTTGTACATTTCCTCCTAGCTGTGCACCCGTCACAGTGAACACCGCTTCTACGATCCTTCTAACGGTTTCATACGAAGGAGGAGGCTCAAACACCTCACCGGGTGCACTATGCTCCTCAGAAACCGGACATTCTGGCTGTCCAGCACCGCTTCCGGTCACCTATAGTGGTACAAAACACCGTCAAGCGACCAAATAAAATTGCGAACAGCAATTATAGGAACACGCAGGTTCCTCAAACACGAGTATTGTCATTCCTAAGTGGACATTCATGGGTTCTTTTACCGTTATAACGATGACGCACACAATGTGCTCACCACCCCTTAAAAGAATTCGGCCACGAATTCAGCTGAAGGCCGACCAAAACCAGTAGTCTGATATCAAATTGTAACACCCCCTATCCGTCGCATAGCATATAGCAGTAGGTCCGGCCGGGGCCCGACGCCATATACCACAGACAGACCGGGTGGTTACGTATGGAAACCATCCAACCAATCTCAACGTCCTACACAGAGCATTCTAGCGGAAGCAGTTTATATAAGTTGTAAACAAGAACCCAGCATTAAAGCACGAATGTCCACTAGTACAAAATTAGGAATGTATACAAAATACCCAAAATCGGCCTTAAGGCTTTACAGAATGTTTCACTTGAATAATACATGATTTACAAACCTCGGCACGCAGGCCGGTCATACATGAATAAAACAGAAAACATTTCCACTTGGGCCTTCGAGGGCCAGCTTCGCAAAAAGGGCTTTAGCCCGCTATTGACCGCTTGGTCCAGCTGCACCTGCAAGCAACAAACCACCGCACGGTGGTAAAACAAGGCAACGGTCAGCAATGCTGACCAAATTATAACGATCCCGCCCCCAACTCGGGGCGGCGATGCTCCTTCCCTGCATTTCATTAGCATAAGCGAGCAATGTATATAACCATAGCCATTTCATCACAGACGTTGGCTCGTACGGCCGCACGCCCCGTGCACTCAGGGCACATTCTCGGTGAACCGGTCGATGTCACGTCAATTAAAGCCATTAACATTCCGGACTCACCACCGCCACTTAGACGGCCAAACCTATGAGCAATTCGTCTTCTTGGTATTGGTCACGTCAATTTAAGCCATTGACCACCAAAGACTCACATCTATGCCAACGGCGAGTGCCACGTAACCTTAGGTCGCTCTAACCGGACGACATAAAGCGGGTACGGCTCCATCTTACCCGTGCTCACTTCGCAACGACAATTTAAGCTATTTGCGCGGGTCAAACTTTCACCGAGTCCCATTCTACCGCAAGTCACGTAACTCAGTTATGTTCGAGTTGGCTCTCAGGCCTCCAAGTTGGCAAGATCTCGTATCCGCCCAGTTTTCCGGGTGCACCTTTGGGTTAGTCCCCAAGGCTCCCTGTTGCAATCTACCGCGTAGAAAACCCGAAAAACAAACCATAGCACGAAGTTTTCTCCGGCCTTATGCAATGCAACATCACCGATCCAGACTAACATTTCCTGGTAGGCTTCAACCAAAATGCCTATGTCCGTTCTCGCATACGGACTCTAAACAACGAGGACTTTACATATCTACCCGAAAGAACGCCTCCAACTCTCCGCAAAATCGCGAGAGCGGGCTTCCTATGCTAAGAAGGAGAGCTATTCATGCTCAAGATGAGGATCGTTACCCTTGAGTTCCTCTTTGGCGTCATCGAAAAGTAATCGGATAGGAATCACCGCACTTGCGTTGCCTCCATGGATCCGGAGTCGGCTTGCGATTCGGAGCTCCGAAGCTCCTCCAATGGCGGATCTAGCTCTTCTTCCTCCAATGGCTTTCCTCTTTCTTCAAGGGTTTGGAGAGATGAAAAGGTGTGAAAAGAATGGATTTTTCTAAGTCAAACCCGGTTATACCCTCTCAGGAACCATCCCCAGCCATTGGATCTCAACCTAAGAAAACGAACGACTTTGATTCGGGGATGAAATGCCCAATCTGGGCCGAACACGGCCTGGCACACGCCCGTGTCCAGGGCCGTGTGCCGCATTCGCCGTCAAAATCGAATCTCCTGGACCCTCATACGGGTATCGAACATGCCCATGTTCGAGCTGACACGCCCGTGTCCCAGCTGACACGGCCGTGTAGCCGGCCGTGTACCCCATGATTTTCCCCCGTTTTCAACCCGAGCACTGCACGGGTTCTAGGACACGCCCGTGTCCTTGCCCGTGTCACCTTGACACGCCTGGGCCGCAGGCCGTGTACACGGGACATTTCGTCGAGGGAAGATCGACGACTCGATGACACGGCCTTGGACACGCCCGTGTCCTAGGCCGTGTGCCTTGTCTCGACGATCGTCGAGTGAATCTCGACGACTCCCCGGGACGATCGTCGACACGGGTCGACACGCCCTGCGACACGCCCGTGTTGCAGGCCGTGTGCCTATTCTCGACGAATCGTCGAGTATAACTCGACGACTTCACGGCTAAGTGTCGACACGGGTCGACACGCCCTGCGACACGCCCGTGTCGCAGGCCGTGTGCCCATTCTCGACGAATCGTCGAGTATAACTCGACGACTTCGCGGCTAAGTGTCGACACACGCTTGACATGCCCTGGGACACGCCCGTGTCCCAGGCCGTGTGCCTTCTGCCAGAACCCAAACTGGCCCAAAACGTCCCCCCTTCGCTATTTTGAGTTTTGGGGTGTTACACACCGTGAGATATATGAGCTTACCAACCAGACGTCTGTACCTCATCACATCTGAAAGAGGAGGAGAGTCACCCGTCCAAGTTTTATCTTCTCCAGTCGCCATGGGGCATAGGGCAGGTTTAACCTCAGTCAACCCTGCCTCTTTTAGCAAATCAAGAGCATACTTGCGTTGGGAGAGAACTAAGGAATTGAACTTTCGAGAGATTTCTATCCCCAGAAAGTATTTTGGAGAGCCCATATCCTTTGTGATCAGGTGTTGCTGAAGATGCTTCTTTGTCAAGGTTATCCCAGCCTGGTCATCTCCAGTGAGAAGAATATCATCCACATATAACGTCAGAACCACTGGACCCAGGGAGGTTTTGCGAACGAATAAAGAGTGATCGACAAAACTTCTCGTAAAACCGATTGCCGCCACAATCCCGCTAAACTTGTCAAACCAAGCCCGAGGGCTTTGCTTTAGGCCATATATAGTCTTCTTTAGCCGACATACCTGTGTCTCCACCGGAGCAACATACCCTGGAGATTGCTGAAAGAATTGGTTTCAAGATAACCTAAACACCTAGAGGGGGGGTGGTGGTGAATAGGTTCAATTCCTTTTTACTCTAAGGCAGAATATTAATTCAGTTAATCAAATAGAATCAAACAGTTCTACAGCCACCACATCACAAAAATCACAATATCACACACAATCATAAATGGCACACAAATTTATAGTGGTTCCCCAAATGATGGGTACATCCACTTTCCCCCTTCGCGTATCTAACAGTGTGCTAGATTCGGCCTAACTTCTTCCTTCCTTCTCAAATCCATAGATCTTACAGCTCAGAAACCAGTCAAGATTCCTATAACTCAGAGTGAGTCCACACTCCTATAACTCAGGTAATTAAGCCCTACCTCAGCCTTCACCCAGGCCTAACACTCAGAGAATTAAATTTCCTACCTCAAGCACACAGCCCTACCTCAGCCTTCCCAAGGCCTATAACTTAGAGATGTAAATCTCCTACCTCAGGCACTAAGCCCTACCTCAGCCTTTATAAATTAGGATTACAACTCAGATCAATAATGATCTTATAGAAAAATGATATAAAATAAGTTTTATCTTTCACCCAAGTTGAGAGAGAATGGGTAGAAAGTTTTCTTGATCAGTTCTTGAAGAATCTGATTACACATAAATCAACCTGTCTTTGGCTTTCTTCAAAGCATCTTGAATCTGAACACAGTAAGGTTGAATTTCTTGAAGTTTATCTTCAATCAGCTTCCTTCTTAAAATATAGAAATTAATCTGAATTCTTCGTTGCAGATTAGTTCAGGATCTGCTCTTAAGAGACTAGTTGATAATAGTCTCTTTCTTCACTTGAATTGTTGGAACTCTCTCTCTACAAATTCTTCTGAAGATATTTTGAAATTCTTCACTTAGATCCACTAGAAATCTCTGACTGGATTTTCTTGTGTATGTTGGATCTTCTGTTGTAATTGTGTATTGTGTACTTCATCTCCTCGTCTTCAGTTGATAGAATCTGTCTTTATATAGACTTCATCCAAGGTTACCGGCTGATCTGGTTGCTAACCAACTTCTGACAGATCTGACAGTTGCAGTAGACTTGTTGCTTATGACAGATATCAAGTCTCCAATCACTTCTTGAAACTTTGTCTCTGTCAGCAAAGTGTCGAGTCTGAACTTCACATGTGTCGACACAAGTAGACTAAGTGTTGACACAATCCTTGGTGGTGTCGACACAACTCTCATGGTGTCGACACTGCTTCTCGACATATCTTTTGTAAGAATGTGTCGACACAAGTCCTGTGTGTCGACACAGTCACTTCCTGTCTTGACACAATTAACTTAGAAGAAATTCTGGTGTGTGTGTCGACACAAGTCCTGTGTGTCGACACAGTTGATGTCGACTGAACTTTCTGTATGTAGACACAAGTCCTGTGTGTCGACACAGTTGATGTCGACTGAACTTTCTGTGTGTCGACACAAGTCCTGTGTGTTGACACAATTTCTGCTGGTGTCGACACAGCTTTTCCAAGTGTCGACACAATTGACTCTAGGTGTCGACACAGCTTTTCTCAAGTGTCGACACAAGTCTTCACAAGTGTCGAGTCAGCTTCTTCTGGTGTCGACTCATGGACTTAGAAATTTTCCTGCATATTCTTAACCTGCACATATAAACTCAAAACAACATCAAATACACCTTGATGAATATCATTGAGCTAAGTGAGGCTTCTCCAAATCTGGTACACATTTTCCAATGTACCCAACAATATCCCCCTGTTTGGAGAAGTCATAACCCTTAGTCAATGATATACACCATTTATAATAAACACAGATTATGATGTATATAAACATTACATGATAGGGTAACATATAAACAAAACATGTATAATATGTCATTACAGAATGATGCAAACACAGTGAGCATGAATCATTGTTTTGTTTAAACTATCAAAAATTTGTCAACAATTAGTTTACATAGATTTTTTTTAACAACTAAAGATTACATTGTTATAAAATCTAGTTAATCTATTCTAAAACTGATCAGGCTCCTTGATGACTATGCCTTTTCCTGGTTTGATCTGAGCCTGCACAGTAGGTTCAGCATCATCAGCAGGTTTCTTTCCTTTCAGATCTTTCCTTTTCTGTTCTTCAGCCCTTATCTTTTGCCTTTCAAAATAATGAAAAGGCTTTGGGAAGTACTTGCTAGGCTCCAGAGCGTTAGCAGGTAACTTCCCATCTTTTGCTTTCCTTCTGTATTGAAGAATGTCTTCCTGCTTGGCTTCATACTTATTCCATTCTTGCTTAGTGTACCATTTACCCCTTTCATGGGTCTTGTCCTTCATAGCTTTCCAGGCAGTCAATATAATGTTCCTGGAAGTAGGACTCCATTTCTCAAAATCAGGCTTCAACTTTGCCTGTTCTCTAAACCTTTTCTTTGAGAGTTGAGCTTCTTGCTATTTATGCAAAGCTGCCTCTGACATTTCTACTTTCTCAATAATAACATTCTTAGTAGCCTCTGGAGGGTTGTACATTTGATGAACCAGGTGTTGAATTTCCTCAAAGTTAGAAGGGGGATATATGATTTAAGCTACTTCCTGCTGTCCCCCTTCAATTCCTGCATCTTGAATTCCTGACTCAGCTGTGTTGTCATCATCACATAGGGGTGGATATCCCAGAGTTGCTCTAACAACATTTGTTATCCATTTGGCATGCTCTGAGCTAGCATTGACTATCAACCTCTCTTCCTTTATGACTTCTCTTTCAATATGATCCCTGAGATCGTTCTTTTGGAACCTGATTTGAGTACCCAGATAATTTGTTCCCTCTGTATAATAGGCTTTAAACTTTTGAAGCTGAGCAGATATAATCTTCTGAGAGGCTTGAAGTGCAGATTGGAAAGTGGCTAAATCCTCTTGAAGTTTCTTATCAAACTCTGATTTGTCTTTAGGCCTTGCCTTAGTCAGTGCAGTTGCAGTATTCTTTAATTCTGTAACAATCATATTATGCGATTCAGTAAGATTATCATTCATCCTTAGTAGATTTTCTAGGATATAGCCTTGCTTGACCACTATATCATCAATTTATGTCCTTGCCTCTTTTTGCTGTTTTTCCAGAAAAACTACAGCATTGCCTCCTTTATGGAAGCAATCTGTCATCTTCTTTTTATTCTGATTCACCTCAAATTTAATTGATTTTATATCTTGAGCCAAGGAGAATTGCAAATCTTTATGAGTTTCATCCATATATTTCTCCATGGCTATTCTTTGTTTATCTAATTTTACTTGCAAAGATACCAGTAAGGAGCTATAATCATGTGCAGGAACTGGTTGTGGAGCAGTTTGTAATGCCCTTTTATAGCTTTGGCTTCTTCTTCTGAAAACCATCAGCTTTCTCTTCTTTTCTTGAGATTCTGCTTCATGTTCAGAAGCCGAGGTACTTGCTATATCAACTCTTTCCTGGGGACTAGGAGGCAGTTCCTTTTCAGTCCTAGTTTGCTCCCCCTCAATTTCAGCTTGCTCCACCTCAGTCCTGGCTTGCTCCCCCTCAGTACTGACTTGCTCTATATCAGGGAACAGCTCTTCAAGAGTAAACTCTTGTTGAGTTTGGACTGGAGGCACCACTAACTCTAGAGCATCAGCAGTTGTAGATGTATCCTCCATGATAACATCCCGTGCTTGATTGTTGAGTTGAGTGGTCTGGTCAACATCAATCAAGGGCACAGTTAGTGTTTCATACTCATTATTGAAAATTATTTGATTAACTTCTTGGATTACCTCAAAAATAGTTTGATTAGCCATTTCAGTTTCTAAGTGTGTTTGCTCTTCCTCAAGATGAGGCTCCCCCTGCATCTGATCATCATGTCTAATGTCTTGAGCAGGCGATTTCTCAGTATTCTCTGGCCTCTCTTCATCATCGCTCTATCCCATCTAGAGATTATCCTTAGATCTATTCTCCTCATGTGATTGATCTTGGATCCAACAGCCTGTTGTATCACTTCTGGAATTGCTCCAGCCAAGTATAAACTTAATATCCTTCCCAGATTAGGTTTCTTAATGCTTTCTCTAATCTTCTCATATATGACTGCACACCAATTGGTGTTGATTTTGTAGATGATCCTGGTCATGAGGCAGAACATGTAGGCTGAGACCCTATCATGTCCACCTGGTTTGCATAAGATTACTTTGCCAACTACTTCAGAAAGAAATTTTCCTTGTACATTCATTCCTTTTCTATTCATAGATGATCCAATTTTCATGGTGGGATTTAATCCACACCACTGGAGTGCTTCCCTGGTCTTGGAAGAGGTAACTTCTTCGTCTTCTTGATTTTTGGGCAGATGAAGTGTTTTTCGTATGCACTTCATGGTGAGTTTGATTTTATTACCCTGGACTGAAGACCTAATCTTTAGTCCAGTTGAATCCTGAGTTGCAGCTCCACAGAACTCAAGGATTTCCTTTTTCCATATCTTTGTAGGTTCTGATGTCAAATACTCTTAGCCATTTTCTGCAATTAGAGTTATCACAGCTTTAATCGCTGGTTCAACATCGTAAAAGGCATTCCGTACCAGTTCATATCCCTCGTTCACGTTTTCGTCATGTTTCGGCGCCATTGGGATGGTGAGAAATCTTGAATGGAGAAGAGAGAGTTTGTCGACACAAGAATCTAGTCTCAAAAATCTAGAGAGCGTGTCGACAGGGTTTGTTCTTGACCTATTTATATGTGTCTAAACATTGAAGGTCAAAAGGCGCGTCAAAATTTACTTAGTGTGTCGACACTGTTGAGATGGTGTCGACACAAACTTCTAATGTCTCGACAGAAGTGTTGACTCCTATGTGTCAACACTAATTGATGATGTGTTGACACAGAAATACTTATTAGTTCAACAGAAATTCTGTGTCGACTCTAATTCTAAGTGTCGACACAACTTCTGGATGTGTCGACACAACTCCTGGATGTGTCGACACAACTCCTGGATGTGTCGACATAACTCCTCTGAAGTGTCGACACCAATTTTCTAGATGTGTCGACACAACTTATCTGTGTCGACATAGACCTCTTTTTGTGTTGACACAAAATTACTTAGACAAATTTGTCAATCTATTCTATGTTCAGCATACCTAATTCAATTTTAAAATTATTGAATTTAGTTTCATCCAATGGCTTAGTGAACATGTCAGCAATTTGAAAACTTGTATTGACAAATTCTAAACATATATCCTCTTTTTCTACATGATCCCTTAGAAAATGATATATTATTTCTATATGCTTTGTTCTACTATGAGAAACAAGATTATTAGCAATAAAAATAGCACTTGTAGAATCACAGAATAATGGGGTTCTACTTACCTGGATACCATAATCTTTAAGCTGATGCTGTATCCACAATAACTATGCACAGCAGCTCCCTGTAGTTACGTACTCAGACTCAGCTGTGGAGATTGCCACACTAGTCTGCTTCTTACAGCTCCATGACACCAATCTCCCTCCTAAAAATTGACAGGTGCCAGTTGTGCTTTTTCTATCTTCTTTGCATCCTATAAAGTCTGCATCTGAATATCCAGTCAGTAGAAAATCTCTATTCTTAGGGTACCAAAGGCCTAGATTAGGTGTGCCCTTAAGATATCTCAAAATCCTCTTAAATGCAGTATAATGAGATTCTTTTGGGCAGGATTGGTACCTAGCACAGACACATGTAACATACATGATGTCAGGTCTACTAGTAGTCAGATAAAGGAGTGAGCTAACTATCCCTCTATACAAAGACTCATCTACAGGTTTTCCTGCATCGTCTTTGCTTATAGGCATACTTGTCCCCATTGGAGTTCTCATGGTAGTGGATGACTCCATACCATACTTCTTAATTAACTCCTGGGTGAACTTAGACTGGGATATTGATAGACCATCATCAGTCTGTCTTACTTGGAGTCCCAAGAAGAACTTAAGTTCTCCCATGCTGCTCATCTCAAACTTCCCTTGCATAAGTTTAGCAAACTTCCAACAAAGGTTGTTTTCAGTAGAACCAAATATTATGTCATCAACATATATCTGGACTAGGATTATCTTCCTTTTGGATTCCCTAAGGAATAGAGTTTTGTCTATTTTCCCCCTTGAGAATTTATTCTTAATGAGGAAAGTAGACAAGGTTTCATACCAACCCCTTGGGGCTTGTTTCAAACCATATAGAGCTTTCCTAAGCCAATACACATAATTAGGATTGAGTGGATCAATAAAACCTGATGGCTGTTCTACATAGACTTCCTCTTTTAAGTCTCCATTCAGGAATGCTGACTTAACATCCATTTGGAACACTTTGAAACCCTGATAAGATGCATAGGCTAGGAATAGCCTTATTGCTTCCAACCTTTCCACAGGGTCAAATGTTTGATCAAAGTCTATGCCCTCTTCCAGCCTGTATCCTTTGACAACAAGCCTTGCCTTATTCTTAATTATGATCCCACTCTCATCTAGCTTGTTCCTGTAGATCCACTTCACTATGACATTGTGGTCTTTTGATTTAGGAACTAACTTCCAGACCTTGCATCTCCTGAATTGATTCAACTCCTCCTGCATAGCATCAATCCAGTGTGGGTCTTGTATAGCTTCTTTAAATCTTTAAGGTTCCTGTTGAGATAAGAAGCTTAAGCATAGTACAATGTTCAAGCTCCTGCTTCTAGTTTGAACCCCTTATCTAGGATCACCAATAATCTGGTGTATTGGATGATCCTTTAAATGTCTGACTGCTGGTGGAAGTCTGTCTACAGTTTGACTTTTTCCATTTTCTTCATTCTGCTGTACTTCATGATCTTCATCAGCATCTTGTGAGTCTTGTACTCCCCTTGGACAACAACCATCATTTTCCTCTTCCTGCCTTGCAGTTTGATCTTCTTTGATAGTTAGCATGTCCATCTTCTCTTTTATACCTATAGAGCTACAAGAACTACTAGGCAACTCACTGTTAATAAGTCTTGATTCATCAAATATAACATGAACAGACTCTTCTACAACTTGTGTAGTCAAGTTATAGACTCTATATGCCTTACTATTGTTGCTGTACCCAACAAATATTCCATCTTGGGATTTGGCAGCAAACTTTGTCAGGTAAGACTTGCCATTATTAAGCACATAGCACTTGCAACCAAAGATCCTAAAATAAGATAAGTTTGGTTTTCTGCCTTTCATAACCTCATAGGGTGTCTTTTTGTGGCTCTTAGTGATGGAAGCCCTATTGAGCACATGAAATGCAGTGTTTACTGCCTCTTCACAGAAATATTCTGGGAGAGAAGTGTCACTCAATAGAGTTCTACCTGCCTCAATGAGAGTCCTATTCTTTCTTTCAGCAATTCTATTTTGCTGAGGAGTTCTAGGTGAGGAGAATTCCTAATGAATCCCAAATTCTTCACACAACTTTGTCATTTTTTTAGATTGAAATTCAGTTCCATGGTCACTTCTAATTTTGACCACTGAATTGTTTAGTTCATTCTGAATTTGCTTAACAAAGTTGCAGAAAATAGTTGGGGTTTCAGATTTCTGCCTCAGAAAGAAAACCCATGAAAATCTAGAATAGTCATCTACAACCACAAATGTGTAGACTTTCCTACCTAGACTCTGAACTGGCATTGGACCAAATAAATCCATATGCAAGAGGTATAAACACCTCACTGAGTCTTTGGGTTCTAGGCTATGAAAGGAGGATCTGGTCTGCTTGCCTTTTTGACAAGCTGAACATATTTCATCCTTAATGTACTTAACTTGATGACCATTCCTCACTAACTCATTATTAAAGAGTTGACCAATAGTCTTGTAGTTTAGATGAGCTAGCCACTTGTGCCATTTGACACAATGAGAGGCTTTCTCATCAGCTACCAAACAAATAGGAGAATCTTTATTCTCACTCACAAAGTTTAGGCAATACACATTTCCTTTCCTATAACCAGTCAACATGATCTTCTGATCACTTGACCTTTTAATATGACAACCATTCTTAATGAATGAAATGTCATATCCAAGATCACTCAGTTGACTTATGCTTATCAAGTTATGTTTCAAACCCTTCACATAAGCCACTTGAGTGATAGTAATTGAGCTGTTAGAAATGTTACCAAACCCTTTGATGACTCCTTTTTCAGAACCACCAAAGATTACTTTAGGTCCATTCAATATGGGTGAGTAGTCCTTCAGCAATCCTCTTGTTCCAGTCATATGTCTGGAACATCCACTATCCAAGTACCATAAAGGGGCATGACCACTTGGACTTATCTGCAACAAATAATTACTTAACCTTAGAACCCCAATTGTTATTGGGTCCTTGGTTCAGGTTAGACTGAAATTTAGCATAATTTGTAGCAGCCCTTCTTCCAGGTAAGCTGGCATTCATCCTGACACTAGTGTTGTGCCAACAGTCAATGTAAAAGTGCCCACCTTGCCACAACACCAGCACTCATATCTATTATACCTCTTTTTTAGGTACTGTTTTAACAGCTTTGCTGTCAGATGTTCTTAATACTGTAGGTACAGTGTTTCTTTACTTGAGTGCTGGACACCACTTGTCATTCAGAATATCAGGTTTTCCATGACTATGTATTATATCATGATCATAACTATTGGTAGGTTGTTGCACTTTTTTGAGAGCAAGGGGAGGATTGAAGATAAGTGGCTTAACTAGGGCTTTCCTTTCTCTTTTGGAATTAGCTGCCCTAGTATTTCCCTTAAAACCCAATCCTGTCTTAACCTTTTGAGACACAAAGTCATCAATTAAGGGTAGGACAGATTTTGGCTTAGAGAAACTAGCCACTAGATACTTTTTCTTCTAAAGTCTGACTTCTAGACTTTTGATTTGATCACTCTTGAATGTGATTGTTCCCATCTGAATAAAGTTATGTTTTTCAGCTTGGCAATCTCATTCATCTTCTGATCCAGCAGCTTTTCTGAATCAGATGTAGCTAACTTAAGAGCTGCAATTTCCTTAGCCTGAATTTTAGTTAGGATTTTGCATCTCTTAAATTCCTGCAGCAAATCACCATATTCATCTATAAGTTGATCAATATCTCCTTCAGATTCAGATCCATCCACATCTCTTGATACAGATGTTTCTGATTCTGAGCCAGTGTAATTATAAGAGTCTTCATATAAGCTTTTTACCTTGCTGGGACCAGGCTGATCCTGGCAGTGATCTTCATCAGTCAGGGCCATCAGCCCTTTGCACTGATGATCTTTAGTTCCATTTATTGAGTCCAATAATTGCAAGAACTCGGTCTCTTCTTCTGTTGCAAACAGACCAATATAAGCTTCAGCTTCAGATTCAGAATCAGAAGATGATGGATCTGTCCAGCTTTTCTCTTTCTTTGCTACAAAGGATTTCTCCTTCTTGTTCTTATACCGAGACTTCTTCTTATCTGCAGATTCCTTTCTTTTGTCTGGACAATCAGCTACTACATGTCCAAGTCTGTTGCAGCAATAACACACAATCTTTATCATTGTTGATTTGCTAGGTTTTGACCTACTCTTATCCTTTCTAGATGACTTTCTTTTCTGATAATATTCATCCTTAGACTGAGAGGAGGATGGCTTAGTTCTCCACTGCTTGTTCTTCAAAAGTCTCTGAAACTGCCTTGTGAAAACAACAAAATCCTCATCAGAATGATTGCTGTCTGAGGTGTGACTATCAGAACTTTTAGAGATCACTTCTGCAGCTTTCTTAGGAGGAGATGGAGACATCCTCCTGCCCTTTCTTATGGCTTCTGCCTTGAAGCACTGACTTTTCTCTATGGTCAACTTTAGTACTTTTCTCTTCCTCCTTTTTGGCCATGAGTTGCATTTCATAAGAAAGCAATTTCCCAAATAGTGTTAGAGGAGAGATTTCTGCCAGTCTGGCCACTTCCCTGATGGCACAGATCTTGGTGTCCCAATCCTTAGTCAAAGATATAAGGAATTTATCATTCAACTCATATGTACTAAAGACCCTTCCATATGACATTAGTTCATTCACAATTCTGAAGAACTTCTTGTAATATTCAGTGATGATGTCTGATTTGCTTTGTCTGAAGCTCTCATATTCCTGATTAAGTATTGACTTTCTATCTTGCCTAACTTCTTCTGATCCCTCCATGTAGACTATCAATGTGTCCCACATCTCCTTGGAGGTTTTACAGTGAATCAGATTTTGGAATGTTGAGTCATCTATGACACTCACTATAATATTCTGAGCTCTCTTGTCCATAATAGCCAAGATAATCTCATCCTTAGTCATTTCTGAAAAGTCTTTTAGTGTCCTCTGATTAGCATCAAGAACTGAGACTTTTATTGGAATATAAGGCCCTTCCTTAATAGTTATATATATTCTTGGATCAGATGCTTCCATAAACAATCTGACCCTTTCTTTCTATATTCCAAAGATTTCTTTCCTGCATATGGGCAACTTCATGAAACCAAGTTCCTTATGATTTTCTCCTGAACCCATCTTTTCTAATTTATTCTGCCTCACAGATCTTACTCAGACTGTTAAGTCTATCTTTGAGCAACCTGGCTCTGATACCACTTGAAAGAATTGGTTTCAAGATAACCTAAACACCTAGATGGGGGGGGGGGTGAATAGGTTCAATTCCTTTTTACTCTAAGGCAGAATATTAATTCAGTTAATCAAATAGAATCAAACAGTTCTATACCTACCACATCATAGAAATCACAATATCACACACAATCACAGATGACACATAGATTTATAGTGGTTCCCCAAATGATGGGTACATCCACTTTCCCCCTTCGCCTATCTAGCAGTGTGCTAGATTCGGCCTAACTTCTTCCTTCCTTCTCAGATCTACAGATCTTACAGCCCAAAACCCAGTCAAGGTTCCTACAACTCAGAGTGAGTCCACAATCCTACAACTCAGGCAATTTAGCCCTACCTCAGCCTTCAACTAAACCTACAACTCAGAGAATTAAATCACCTACCTCAGGCACACAACCCTACCTCAGCCTTCCCAAGGCCTACAACTCAGAGATGTAAATCGCCTACCTCAGGCACTAAGCCCTACCTCAGCCTTTATAAATTAGGCTTACAACTCAGATCAATAATGATCTTACAGAAAAATGATATAAAATAAGTTTTATCTTTCACCCAAGTTGAGAGAGAATGGGTATAAAGTTTTCTTGATCAGTTCTTGAAGAATCTGATTACACAGAAATCAACCTGTCTTTGGCTTTCTTCAAAACATCTTGAATCTGAACACAGTAAGGTTGAATTTCTTGAAGTTGATCTTCAATCAGCTTCCTTCTTAAAATCCAGAACTTAATCTGAATTCTTCTTTGCAGATTAGTTCAGGATATGCTCTTAAGAGACTAGTTGATGATAGTCTCTTTCTTCACTTGAATTGTTGGAGCTCTCTCTCTACAAATTCTTCTGAAGATATTTTGAAATTCTTCACTTAGATCCACTAGAAATCTCTGACTGGATTTTCTTGTGTATGTTGGATCTTCTGTTGTAATTGTGTATTGTGTACTTTGTCTCCTCGTCTTCAGTTGATAGAATCTGTCTTTATATAGACTTCATCCAAGGTTACCGGCTGATCCGGTTGCTAACCAACTTCTGACAGATCTGACAGTTGCAGTAGACTTGTTGGTTATGGCAGCTGTCAAGTCTCTAGTCACTTATTGAAGCTTTGTCTCTGTCAGCAAAGTGTTGAGTCTGAACTTCACATGTGTCGACACAAGTAGACTAAGTGTCGAAATAATCCTTGGTTGTGTCGACACAACTCTCATGGTGTCGACACTGCTTCTCGACATAGCTTCTATAAGAATGTGTCGACACAAGTCCTATGTGTCGACACAGTCACTTCTTGTCTTGACACAATTAACTTAGAAGAAATTCTGGTGTGTGTCTGTCGACACAAGTCCTGTGTATCGACACAGTTGATGTCGACTGAACTTTCTGTGTGTCGACACAAGTACTGTGTGTCGACACAGTTGATGTCGACTGAACTTTCTGTGTGTCGACACAAGTCCTGTGTGTCGACACAATTTCTGCTGGTGTCGTCACAGCTTTTCCAAGTGTCGACACAATTGACTCCAAGTGTCGACACAGCTTTTCTCAAGTGTCGACACAAGTCTTCACAAGTGTCGACTCAGCTTATTCTGGTGTCGACTCATGTACTTAGAAACTTTTCCTGCATATTATTAACCTGCACATATAAACTCAAAACAACATCAAATACACCTTGATGAATATCATTGAGCTAAGTGAGACTTCTCCAAATCTGTTAAACATTTTCCAATGTACCCAACAATTGATCCATGTAGACATCCTCATGAAGATCCCCATATAGAAAAATATTCTTGACATCCAGTTGGGAAATGGGCCAATCCCTGTTTACAGCCACCGAGAGGAGGACCCGGATGGTACTAAGACGAGCAACTGGAGAGAAAGTGTCAAAATAGTCAACACCATAAGTTTGGGTAAAGCCTTTGGCAATAAGGTGGTCCTTGTAACGATCCATACTGTCGTCCGGACTGAACTTCACCACAAAGACCCAACGACAGCCAACAACATCTATGCCGAAGGGAGAAGGAACAAGGGTCCACATACCCCGTTCAGTGAGAGTAGCAATCTTTTTATTAATGGCAGCCTTCCAATGAGGAACAATAAGGGCCACTTGGCAGGAATGGGGGGGGTGGCAGTGGCAGAGATAGCCAGTGAAAAAGCCCTGTGAGAAGGGGTAAGACGATCATAGGAAACAACAGCAACAAATCAGTGCTGGGTACACGCCCAAACCCCTTTGCGAAGAGCAATGGGATGATCCAGGTCAGCGGGTTCCTCAGCATCTGGAGCATCCATGGTAGAAAGGGCTGGCCCGGGAGTATACAGTGACGACGGCGGAGAAGAGGGAGATAACAGAGAAGAGGGAGGAGGAGACGATGGAGATGGTGGAGGTGGAAAAACCACGGTAGGGATCGATGGGTTGGAGGGAATAGTAGGAGAATCAGAAGCTGTGGGAACATTCTCAATAGTGAAAAGAGAGGAGTCGTTGGAGAAATAAGGAGCATTCTCGAAGAAGGTAACGTCGGTGGAGACGATCTGCTTTCGAAGAATGAGGTCAAAACAACAATATCCTTTCTGAGTGGTAGAGTACCCTAGAAAGACACATTTGGTGGAGCGAGGGGAGAGTTTGTCATCGGTGGCGGAGGGAGTGTGCACAAAAGTTGTGCACCCAAAGATACGTAGAGGGAGAGGAAAAGGATTATTGTCCGGATAGAGAACGGAGAATGGGGTTTTACTGTGGAGAATTGTGGAGGGAATGCGATTGATGAGATAGCTGGAAATGAGAACTGCATTGCCCCAATAGGAGCTAGGGACATGCATCTGCGTCATCAGAATGCGTGCGACATCAAGAAGGTGACTGTTTTTGCGTTTCGCCATGCTATTTTATTGTGAGGTATAGATATAACTAGTTTGATGAACAATCCCATATTTCATACAGAAAGATGAAAAGGCTTGACTAATATACTCCTTAGCATTATCAGAGCGAAGGATTTTAATTAAAACACCAAACTGATTTTGAATTAAATGATAAAAAGATGTCCATACATTAAATAATTCAGAGCGATCTCGCAAGAGATATACCCAAGTACATCTAGAAAAGTCATCAATAAAGGTAACAAAATAAGAACTACCCCAACCAACAGTGAGGGTAGGATCAGGACCCCAGATATCCGAGTTAATGAGATCAAACGGACGTGTAGAGTCACAACATTGCTTTGGCGGGAAGGAGGAACAGTGATGCTTGACAAGCTGACAAGCATCGCAGTTGAGAGGAGAGCTGTGTGGAGGGAGGTGGGGCAGAAGCTGACGAACAAGGCGTGGACGAGGATGACCAAGGAGGAGATGCCACTGTAGAAGATTTTTAGAGGAAGAGGAGAAGGCAGACAGGGAGGAAACATTGTCGAGGAAGTAGAGGCCGCTGCTTTCAGTCCCAGTAGCAATCATCCGTTGGGAGCTCGGATCCTGAAAAGAACAAGAAGTTGGAGTGAATGTGACGGAGCACTGAAGTTGCTTTGTATAAAGAGGTAGCCGACAATAAATTGCACGGAAACTTGGGCACATAGAGAGTGTTCGCCAAGCGAAGAGACGGAGTGGCATGAACCACTCCCGTCCCATGGACCGAGGAGGGAGAGCCGTCTGCAATGAGGAGCAGGGGCAACCGATCATGTGTTTCTGGGATAAAAAAGCACTGAGGATTGCCGATCATGTGATTAGTCGCACTAGAGTCTATCAACCATTTACCTTGAGTAACCACATGGGCACTATGCGATGAAGTGACCACCGAGGAGGACGACTTGGAGGAAGAGGTGGAAGTAGAGGTTCCGGAAAGAGCCATGGAAGAGAAGCCGCACGAGTAGAGATAGGCCGCAAGAACATCAAGCAACGTAGATGACGCGACCAGCAAGCAGGTCGTGCGGCTAGGAGGCCGCAGCGGACACAAGACGAGGTTCTGCAGCAGTCATGGTGTTGACACACCAGCGACAAGGAAGGCCACAACCAAGAAGCAGAACAAAGAAGAGGGAAAAAAGTTGTTCAGCTAAAAAGCAGGCCGCACAAACAGGAGATAGAGAAGACCGCGCGAACTGGAAGGAGTTCGCTGGGAGAAAAGAGGCAGAGAAATCGCGAAAACAGGTCGCGGATAAAAAGATGGAGCAGTCGAAAATTTGGAGTACTAGAAGGAGAGGTCGCGGCGACTTAAGAACAAGTCGCGGCGAGAAGAAAGGGGAATCAAAGAGGCCGCACACACAAAGGGCAACGACAAGCAGATAAAGAAACCACATGAATAGGGCGAAAAAAGGCAGAAGAAACAAGTCACGAAGACAGGTCGCGAGAAGAAGAAACAAGCCGCACGAGAAGAAGAAACAAGCCGCACCGACAGAGATGACTCACAAAATATAGAGGAAAAGATCAAGTCCTCTGATACCATGTGCGAACGGACAACTAGAAATCAGAAATTGGAATAACAGAAACTTTTATTATCCAAAAAGGTGTGTATTACAAAGCTATAACCTCCCTTTTATAGAATGGAGGAGATGAGAGAGATTACAAATAAGCAATGCAAGATTAAATAATTACAGGTATAAGCGGTTTAACAAGAAAACAAGCCGAACAGGCCGCGCGGTTAGATGAATAGCCTAACTGCCCGATAACCACTAGAAGGAGAGAAGAAGCCGCCATAGGAGAGCGCCAGACCACCCGGTCTCCAAGTTACTTGAGACAAACCATCAGATCGCCCGGACACCAAACAACAACAGTCCGACTACCAAACCGATGGAGAGAAACCCTCAGACCGGCCTCCAATCCGCCAGAGTCAGAATGCCAGACCGCCCGGTCTCCATACTGCAACATCTGCTCCTCTAACTAGATTTATCCAGAAGAACACCGCGTTCATTTGGAGCGATAAATGTGAAGAAGTTTTCCAAGAGCTAAAGAAGAGATTGTGTACTGCTCCAGTATTAACATTGCCTACTGAAGGAGTTGAGTACGCTGTGTATGTGGATGCATCACACATTGGACTTGGTTATGTTTTGATGCAAGAAGTAAATGTGATCACGTACAAATCAAGACAATTAAAGATTCATGAAAGAAATTATCCTACGCATGATTTAGAGTTTGCTGCTGTAATTTATGCGCTGAAGCTTTAGTAATATTTATTGTATGACACGTTGTGCAAAATCTACACAGACCATAAGAGTTTGAAGTATGTCTTCACTCAGAAGGAGCTGAATCTGCGCCAGCGTAGGTGGTTAGAATATGTGGCCGATTATGAAGTGGATATTCTCTATCATCCATGAAAGGCTAACGTAGTAGTTGATGCCTTGAGTAGGAAGGCCGCCAAAATCTTCAACCTATCTGTGCAGTCCCTGGTGGGAGAATTCTTGTTGATGGACATTGAAGTTGAGAGTAGTACTGTTCCTGCTAGTTTGGAAGCAGAAGAGCCCTCTTGGATTTCCCTTACCAGAGCGAACCAGAAGGATGACCCGGATTTGTTGCATCTCCGGAATAGAACAAAGAGGGGAGATTGATTGTCTCTTAGATATCTGCAAGGAGAAAATACCAA
Organism: Platanthera guangdongensis; assembly: GCA_039583875.1. Lineage (NCBI taxonomy): Eukaryota > Viridiplantae > Streptophyta > Magnoliopsida > Asparagales > Orchidaceae > Platanthera > Platanthera guangdongensis. Next base: position 240,995,953 of record CM077153.1, read on the forward strand.
ACTAACAATTCATCAAGGCAAGTATACCTATCGAAATGCAGCTAGGGGACACAAGTGTCGTATTGAAATCCGGGAACAGTTGAGTAAGCTTACTCACACGAAATCTATTATTTTATCGACAGAAAAATAAGGTTTTTTAGAAGAAAACTAAATGTACTAAATGAAGAGAACTACTTGCATGAAAAGATAAAGAGAGCTAAAAGAGCGATTAACTTAAGCTTAGTAACGATGAAAGGAAAATGCACTCGATCAGAAATCACCTCGGCAAGAGTGGTTAGAAAAATACGATAAATAAACCTAAGCTAATTAGGGTAAAGGTCCTTGACCGTGGAGGTTCCATGAATATTGACACGCTTCTCTCGAAGGCCGTGCCTAACTGAGTTTAGGAAGGTCCGACCGACTCTCGCCTAAATCGGAGGCCTAAAACTCGCTTTACGCGGTGAACCCCTCTATTGGATTTTACTCCAATCCGGGAGATTTGAACGTCTGCCTCTCTCGAGGGGTGCGAACAACTCCCTTTACTCTTGAGTGCTCATTTCAAACTTTCGGCCTCTCGGCTAGCCTAGAATGAAAGCAAAGGTGGAGAGTATATATCGATAATATACCTCCAACCCGTGATAAATCAAGAGCAATTCAAAGCTAAACCCTAAAAAGAAAAGGTAAGATTCAAAGCATCATAACCTAATCACTCGAACCTCGGATCAATTAGATCGAGTACATGGAGGATTAGTTAATCATGGTGAGGTGGAAGAGGGAGATGAGTAGAAGAAAAATACTGAAAACAGAGCAGGAACGAAAAGAAAACAACACTTTTTATTAAGAGAAACAGTGATCTTACAGCTTGAAAATGAGAGATTACAAGAACATGAAAAGGAAACTACACTATCATTAGCATCATACTACAGAAAGAAGCTAGGAGCTAATACAGGGAAAGCATAAAGCTAGAGCTACGAACTAAAAATGGAAAGACATGCTTAAAAAGTTCAGAAATACAAAGGACAGAACCTCCCCTCTCAAAGCGAAAAGTCGTCCTAAAACCCCTGGAGTTGGGCTCTATTTATAGAATTTTTTGGGTCGGGTCACGCCCCCCTGTCACGCCCTGGTCGGGCGTGACCCTGGGGCGTGACACATTCGGCGCGACTTTTTCGGGCAGGAATTGAATTCTGACGGAGTTGTTGCGGTACACGCCCATAAGTCACGCCCTGGTAGGGCGTGTACCTGGGGCGTGTTCTTTGCGACGTGACTTTTTCGGACTGAAATTGAATGCTGGAGGTGACGGGCGGAATTGCTGAAGTACACGCCCATATGTCACGCCCGGGTCAGGCGTGACCCTGGGGCGTGACACTTTCGGTGCGACGGTGGAGCGGGAAAAACGAGCGCGCTGCGGCGATTCCTCGGAACCTGGGGACACGCCTCTAGTACACGCCCGTGTCGGGTGTGACACGGGCGTGACCGAGGGCGTGTACACTAAGTTTCCACGGAATGCAGTTTCGGACCAATTGCTTCATTCCTCTGGGTTACACACCCTAGGTACATGCCCTGGTAGGGCGTGACCTTGGGGCGTGTCACAACAAACTTCGGCTGAAAGCTGTGAAAACCTGCAAAAAGCAGAAAAAATGCATTAGCGACAAAAATATATACAAAGGGGAATCAAAACAAGTACTTTACAATACATGATTGGCTTTAAAACCCCGAAAATATCCTAATAAAATTGACTGCAAACGTATTATCAAATTCCCCCAAGCTTAAGTTTTGCTTGTCCCCAAGCAAAGATATAAAGACAAGCTAATCATAAAAAGTGACTAATTCAAAAAGTTTTAATCATACTCACACAAGTACTATGCGAAATTCTAGGTAGGGAGAATATAAAACGTAAATCTAAAATAATTATTTAGGTATGGTTTAACTTTTATAAACTTTACTTAATAAAAATAAATCATCCAGAATTTTGACGAAATTCTTTAAATAGATTTGAGCAAGGCAATGAAAATGAAAAGAACGTATTGAGTTATTACTGGATCCAAGCAACGCATTATAATTATATCAATTAAATAACAAAAATCTAAGTTTAAATCCAAAACTAAAACTGATTTACTTTTCTTCTTTTCTTAGTTGTTAAATAAAATTAAAAAAAAGGCGTGAATCAAAAGAACTTAATAGGACCGAAACGTTTGGTTTAGGAATATGAATAGGAGTGGAATTCAAATATAAACATGGAGGCTTAAAAATCACACTAAACCAAAACAACGAGCTTCAAAAAAAATAAATTTATTTTAAACAAAATATGTATAAATAAATTTATTTTTTTTTCTCTTTATGATTATTTATCTCTTTTTTTTATTCTTATTTTCATTCATTTTTGTTTTCTTCTTCTTTTTTTTTCAATTTATTGCTTTTGAGTACACTTTTTTCAACAATTTTTCCAAAGATAACACAAAATTTCCTATCAAAAAATTTAGCTTGATTAGATAGGTAGGAATTTGGGCTTTGGTGAAAATGAAATGCTGTGTGGAGTTATCAAATGAATTTGGAAAAAAGGCTCAAAAGCGGCTAACTAGTGGTAAAAGAGTTTAGGTTGGCAGGAAAGCTCAAACGTAAACAAAAATGGCCTAAATCATTTTCACGCTTTTTTTTAAATTTATTTAAAACATAGAGTTGATAAATTTCAAAAAGCAAGTTCGAGATAATAAAAGAAGATTGATGAAATTATATTGAAAATAAAAATAATATGTGACTTGGATCGTTCATATCTACTACGTTATTCAAAATTTGTTCTTACAAAAATTATCTAAAGATGAAAAAGAAAATAATGGATGATAAATTTTTAGAGAAAGTAAAGAAAATAAAGAACGAAAAACCATAATAGAAATGCACGTTTTAGAGAAATATTTTACCTTAACATGCTACCGTGAATTAGAAACACAGCATGACCAACATTTTACTTGTGAAATATAATTAAAAAGAATGATTAGAAAAATTATAATTAACTACATTGTTTATAAAGAAGTTTGAGAAAAACAAAACATAAACATGGGGTACTTATTGAAATACCAAAATGCAGCTATATATATATAATAATTTTGTGAAATTTTTTGAAATTTTGGATTTTTTTGGGATATTTACAAAACAAAAAGAAAACAAAAAGAAGGAGGAAGTCCTCCCCCAAGCTTAAAATCTACATTGTCCGCAATGGAGAAGGAGGTCGGAGAACGAGAGAAAAGTAAAGTACAGAAATAAAAGATAGAATTGAAAAACAAGTACTTCCCCGGTTTTATTTTGCAGGGCAAGTTGAGTGATGCCGCTCCTCCATGCCTGTGCTGTGGATCTGTATGAAACGTCGTCCGGTGGACTTGGTCATGGAAGCAGAACCGTTGGAGCAGGCGATCGCAGAAGTTTCAGCTTGCCGGAGCTAGTCGGGGCAAAAAGTGTAAATGAAAGAAAACCGAAAAAGATAACTTGGGTTGCCTCCCAAGAGCGCCCTTTGTTTAAAGCGTCGTTTGAGCTCGACGCATCAAAATAAGATTGTCCCAAAGATTGTTTAAAAATAAAGTTCGAATAAAGTCAAAGTTTTTGAGAAAAATAAAGTTCAGATTAATCAAATGTCAGGACCGGAAAGATAGAGTTAACAGGGTTGAGACTGACATCATCACAGAAATACAGTTTAAGACTCTGACCATTCACTTTGAAAGTACCCTTATCAGGGTGGGAAATTAAAACAGTACCATAAGAAAGGACTTCTAAAACAGTAAAAGGCCCATACCAACGTGATTTTAATTTACCCGGGAATAAACGTAAACGAGAGTTATAAAGAAGCACTTGGTCGCCTGGATTAAAGATTTTTGGGTGCCTAAGATGTCGGTCGTGTAAACGCTTCGTCCGCTCTTTATAAAGTCTGTTATTTTCATACGCGTAAGAGCGCCACTCGTCGAGTTCGTTAAGTTGAAATTTTCTAAAATCGCCGACGGAGTTGGGATCAAAGTTTAAAAATCGCAAGGCCCAAAAGGCGCGGTGCTCTAACTCTACGGGTAAATGACACGATTTTCCATAAACCAACCGATATGGCGTACATCCGAGGGCGGTTTTATACGCTGTTCGGTAGGCCCATAGAGCATCGTCTAATTTGGCTGACCAGTCTTTTCTAGATGTGGAAACAGTCTTTTCTAAAATTCGTTTTATTTCTCTATTCACTACTTCGACTTGTCCGTTAGTTTGGGGGTGATAGGCAGTGGAAAGCTTATGAGTAACGCCATATTTAGTTAGGATTTTTGAAAATTGTGCGTTACAGAAATGGGAACCCCTATCACTAACGATAGCGCGCGGCGTACCGAATCGAGAAAATAATTTTTTGAGGAAATTAACTACGACTCGGGCGTCATTCGTAGGAAGAGCTTGGGCTTCGGCCCAACGTGAAACATAATCAACGGCAACTAAAATATACTTATTCCCGAAGCTAGAAGGAAAAGGGCCGACAAAATCAATCCCCCAGAGGTCGAAAACTTCGCACTCTAGGAAATAATTTTGTGGCATTTCATTTTTATTCGAAATATTCCCCGACCGTTGGCAACTATCACACCTACTCACAAAGGCATGCGCGTCTTTAAACAGGCTGGGCCAGTAAAAACCCGCGCTTAACACTTTGTGAGCGGTGCGAGCAGCTTGATAGTGCCCACCTGTCGGTCCTTCATGCAAATGTTTAATAATATCTAATCCTTCATCAAAGGAAACACACCTCCTGATCACTTGGTCTGCACAGACTTTAAAAAGATGCGGGTCCTCCCAAAAGTAGTTCTTCAACTCAGAAAAGAATTTCTTCTTTTGCTGAGACGAGAACTCGTTTGGGAGCACACGAGCCACTAGATAGTTGGCGATGCGAGCAAACCAAGGAGAAGTAGATGTGTTAATTATGAACAGCTTCTCATCAGGGAAATAGTAATGAAAAGAATTTTCGTCTAATTGTTCTATAAACGGGTTGTCTAGGCGCGAAAGGTGGTCGGCGGCCAAGTTCTCGGCACCTCGCTTATCACGGATCTCTAAGTCAAACTCCTGGAGGAGTAAGACCCAGCGAATCAAGCGAGGCTTGGCATCCGTTTTAGAGAGAAGATATTTGAGGGCCGAGTGGTCCGTAAAAACAATAATTTTCGAAAGAGTAATATAAGGGCGAAATTTGTCAAATGCGAATACTACCGCTAAGAGCACCTTCTTGGTTGTGGTGTAATTTTCCTGTGCAGATGTGAGTGTTTTACTAGCGTAATAAATGGGGTGGAAGTTTTTGGAAATACGTTGACCTAGTACGGCTCCCACCGCATAACTACTCGCATCACACATTATTTCAAATGGAAGATCCCACACCGGAGCTATCATGATTGGCGCATTGACTAATTTTTCTTTTATTAAATTGAAGGCAGCTAGACAGAGGTCATCAAAGATGAATGGGGCGTCTTTTTCTAAGAGATGGGTAAGGGGCTTGGTGATTTTGGAAAAGTCCTTTATGAAGCGGCGGTAGAAACCCGCATGACCCAGGAAACTTCTTATGGCTTTTATGTTCGTAGGTGGCGGCAGTTTCTCGATAACTTCTATTTTCGCAACGTCTACTTCAATACCCCTTTCAGAAATTTTATGTCCCAAAACTAACCCTTCCCTTACCATAAAATGACATTTTTCCCAATTTAAGGCGAGGTTAGTTTCTTCGCATCGCTCTAAGACTTTTTCAAGATTTTCTAAGCAACTATCGAAGGAATTCCCGAAGACGGAGAAATCATCCATGAAGACTTCCATAATGCTTTCTACGTACTTGTCAAAGATGGCGAGCATACATCGTTGGAATGTAGCCGGCGCATTGCACAATCCAAACGACATTCTTCGGTAGGCGAAGGTGCCGAAGGGACAAGTAAACATAGTTTTCTCCTGGTCCTCGGGGGAGATGGGGATTTGAAGATACCCCGAGAGGCCATCGAGAAAACAATAAAAGCTATGTCCGGAAAGTCGTTCTAAAATTTGATCAATGAACGGCAAGGGGAAGTGATCCTTGCGGGTGGCGTCATTCAACTTACGGTAATCTATACACATTCGCCATCCGGTCACCGTCCGAGTCGGGATTAATTCAATATTTTCATTACTTACGACCGTTATCCCTCCCTTCTTTGGTACTACCTGTACTGGGCTAACCCACTTACTGTCGGATATAGGATAGATAATTCCTGCGTCTAACAATTTCATAACCTCGCCTTTAACTACGTCTTTCATGTTTGGGTTTATACGACGCTGAGGTTGTATAGAGTTACGAGAATTATCTTCCATTAAGATTTTATGAGTGCAGAAAGATGGGCTTATGCCCTTGATATCAGATATCTGCCAAGCAATAGCTTGGCGATGCTTTTGTAAAATTGAAAGAAGTTTATTCTTTTGTGCATCCGTGAGGTAGGCCGAAATTATGACAGGCAGCTTAGAGTCCTTTTCTAAGAAAGCGTATTGAAGGTGCTCTGGTAGTTCTTTCAGTTCCAAGGTAGGGGGGTCATCATACGAGGTTTTGGAAATTTGTTCTTTTTCAAAAACTATGTCCTCGTATACTTTTTTATATGTAAAATTAAAAGGGGTGTTGCTAGCGGCCATGGCGGCTTCGTGCAGCGATTCAGTTGGAAAAGTAGAAGAGGAACAGAAATCAAAAAAATTCTTTTTCAAAATCAGAAAGGCGGGTGGAGGATTCTTTACTTAGGTGTAGAGATTCAGTTGGAGGAGAGGAACAAAAATTGGAAAATTCTTCTTCAAAAGCAGAGGTGTGAGAGAAGGATTCTTCACTTACGGTATCCATGAAAAAACAGGAGTCATCATTAGCTAGTGTGTTCTTCATCGAGGGGGTGATAGAGAAAGTTACCTCATCGTCGCCCACTCGAAGGAAGAGCTTACCATTGCTTACATCAATGATAGCTCGGGAGGTGGCAAGGAAGGGTCGGCCAAGGATCAGGGAACCTCGACGTCTTCTTCGATGTCTAAAATGACAAAGTCCACCGGGAAGATAAACTTGTCAACTTTGACTAGGACGTCCTCCACTATTCCTAACGGGTATTTGACTGATCTGTCGGCGAGTTGGATACTCATGCGTGTGGGGGTGAGACTACCAATTCCTAACTTTTTAAACAACGAGAAGGGCATAAGATTAATACTCGCACCTAGGTCGGCTAAAGCGTGTTTGACAAAGAGATCACCAAAGACACACGGGATAGAGAAACTACCCGGGTCACTGATTTTCTTCGGTAATCCGTTTGTCAAAACCGCCGAGCATTCGACATTTAACGTGACATGCGAAAGGTTCTCTAACTTCTTCTTGTTAGTTAGGAGGTCCTTAAGGTATTTTGCGTACTTCGGCATCTGGGATATGGCTTCGTGGAAAGGCAGATTTACGTGGATTTGTTTAAACATTTCCAAAAAACGGGTGTATTGATCATCCTGTCGTTGTTTATTAAGTTCGGAAGGGTATGGCGGGGATGGATTATTTTTAAAGGTGGGTGGTGGAGTGAGTTCTTTTTCTACGATAGGGGTGATAATCTCTTCGGCAGAGGGTGGAATTTTTAAAATGGGAACGGAGCTTTGATTTTTTAAAGCGGAAGCAGAGATTGCCTCGGGTCTTCACTATCATACCGGGAACTTTCTTCCCACTCCGAAGAGTTATAGCTTTCGCTTGCTCTCTCGGGTTGGGCTCGGTATTGGAAGGAAGAGACCCTACAGGTCGCTCAGAAATCATTTTAGCGAGCTGTCCTACCTGATTTTCTAAGTTTTTAACACTTCTGGTTAAGGTCCTAATCGTAGCGTCATTAGCATTCATGTATTTTGAAAACACTTCTTCCAAATTTGGAGGTTTTGGAAAACTTTGCGGAGGAGGTGGTGGTGGAGCAGAAAAATCACTTTGCGGGTGGCGGGCGCACAGCATTCGATGGATTGCTCCACGAAAAATTCGGATGATTTCTTAACGCAGGATTATAACTATTCGGAAAATTAAAACCAGGAGGATGATATTCGCAGCAGAAAAAATTATTAAAAGCAGTTCTAGGCATATTATTTACATAATCCAAATGTTCGGCGGGAGGAGTTGCAGATTCCCATACCTGTGGGGCGGAGGCAGCAGTCATCTCCGTAATTTTTTTGCTTAATATTTCAACTTGCAGTGCGAGTTGGGAGACGTTGTCCACTTCAAAGAGACCTGCAGGTTTGTTTGGGCGGGACCTAGGCACATTCCACTGGTAAGTGTTCATGGCCATGTCTTCAAACAGCTCAAGAGCTGCTTCCGGGGTCTTATGGTTTAAAGTACCGCCAGAAGCTGCGTCTATCATTTGCTTCGTGCTTTGATTTAGCCCATTATAAAACGTCTGTACCTGCAACCATACAGGCAGAGCGTGATGTGGGCATCGTCTTAATAATTCTTTAAATCTTTCCCAGGTTTCGTAAAGGGTCTCTGAGTCTATTTGTCCAAAGGCAGAAATGTCATTCCTAAGTTTAGCAGTTTTAGCAGGCGGAAAATACTTGGCCAAAAATTTTTCAGTTAATTGCGTCCAAGTAGTTATGCTATTTTTAGGAAGGGTGTTCAGCCACTGCTTAGCCTTAATTCTAAGAGAGAAAGGAAATAATCTTAGCCTAATAGCATCATTTGTGACACCATTTATCTTGAAGGTGTCACAAATCTCAAGAAAGCTGGCTATGTGTGCGTTCGGGTCTTCATCTTGAAGCCCGTCAAATTGCACATACTGCTGCACCATTTGAATTATGCTAGGCTTCAGTTCAAAATTATTATTATTTATTGCAGGGCGAACTATACTAGTTTCTGTACCCTCGAGATTTGGTCGTGCATAATAGGACATAGGCCTTTGCACGACTTCCTCCACGTTGGGTTCTGCCATTCTTAAGGTAGAAAATGACTCGGAATCCTCAACCGGCACTTGGGTAGTAGGGCCTTGAAATCGCGATCTTCTCCGAAGAGTACGCTCAATTTCGTGGTCCAGGTCCAAAGTAACCGACGGACTATCGCGGGTCATACACTAGAAGAAAAGAGGAGAAGCAAGACTAAAAAGTAAAAGAGCTAATGAAGTTGGAAAATTTTTTTTGAAATAGATTTTTTTATGTTTTAACTCCCGAACTTCCCAAGGGCTACCCGGTGAAGGGTTCGCAAGGTACTAGACAAGATAGTGGCATTTAGAGCCACTTTGCCCTTTTCGAGAGAGTTAGGTGGTGTAGAAAATTTTGTGATGTGGGTTTCTATTACGAATGCGGTAATTAAAATCCAGCCATTTATCTCTGTACGAGTAGGCGGAAAATAAAAGCTATACTCACGCACTCAACAGAAAATTAAAACACACCCACTCTACAGAAAGTAAACACACTCTACTGAAATAAAGCCTGCCAATTAACTCAAATGAGTAGGCGGAAAAATAAAAATACGCACACTTGCTTGAAATAAATCCAGCCAATTAACTCAAGTGAGTAGGCGGAAAAATAAAAATACGCACACTTAACAAAATCCAGCCATTTAACTCAAGTGAGTAGGCGAAAAAAAAATTTAAGAAGGAGGCTGAGAAAGAGAAGTGATAAAATTAATATATTCGCGTTTTCAATTTATCAACAAGCGTTGCTTCCCCGGCAACAGCGCCAAAAACTTGATTGTCTCTTAGATATCTGCAAGGAGAAAATACCAAACTAACAATTCATCAAGGCAAGTATACCTATCGAAATGCAGCTAGTGGACACAAGTGTCGTATTGAAATCCGGGAACAGTTGAGTAAGCTTACTCACACGAAATCTATTATTTTATCGACGGAAAAATAAGGTTTTTTAGAAGAAAACTAAATGTACTAAATGAAGAGAACTACTTGCATGAAAAGATAAAGAGAGCTAAAAGAGCGATTAACTTAAGCTTAGTAACGATGAAGGGAAAATGCACTCGATCAGAAATCACCTCGGCAAGAGTGGTTAGAAAAATACGATAAATAAACCTAAGCTAATTAGGGTAAAGGTCCTTGACCGTGGAGGTTTCCATGAATATTGACACGCTTCTCTCGAAGGCCGTGCCTAACTGAGTTTAGGAAGGTCCGACCGACTCTCGCCTAAATCGGAGGCCTAAAACTTCGCTTTACGCGGTGAACCCCTCTATTGGATTTTACTCCAATCCGGGAGATTTGAACGTCTGCCTCTCTCGAGGGGTGCGAACAACTCCCTTTACTCTGAGTGCTCATTTCAAACTTTCGGCCTCTCGGCTAGCCCAGAATGAAAGCAAAGGTGGAGAGTATATATCGATAATATACCTCCAACCCGTGATAAATCAAGAGCAATTCAAAGCTAAACCCTAAAAAGAAAAGGTAAGATTCAAAGCATCATAACCTAATCACTCGAACCTCGGATCAATTAGATCGAGTACATGGAGGATTAGTTAATCATGGTGAGGTGGAAGAGGGAGATGAGTAGAAGAAAAATACTGAAAACAGAGCAGGAACGAAAAAGAAAACAAAACTTTTTTATTAGAGAAACAATGATCTTACAGCTTGAAAATGAGAGATTACAAGAACATGAAAAGGAAACTACACTATCATTAGCATCATACTACAGAAAGAAGCTAGGAGCTAATACAGGGAAAGCATAAAGCTAGAGCTACGAACTAAAAATGGAAAGACATGCTTAAAAAGTTCAGAAATACAAAGGACAAAACCTCCCCTCTCAAAGCGAAAAGTTGTCCTAAAACCACTGGAGTTGGGCTCTATTTATAGAATTTTTCGGGTCGGGTCACGCCCCCCTGTCACGCCCTGGTCGGGCGTGACCCTGGGGCGTGACACATTCGGCGCGACTTTTTCGGGCAGGAATTGAATTTTGACGGAGTTGTTGCGGTACACGCCCATAAGTCACGCCCTGGTAGGGCGTGTACCTGGGGCGTGTTCTTTGCGACGTGACTTTTTCGGGCTGAAATTGAATGCTGGAGGTGACGGGCGGAATTGCTGAAGTACACGCCCATATGTCACGCCGGGTCAGGCGTGACCCTGGGGCGTGACACTTTCGGTGCGACGGTGGAGCGGGAAAAAACGAGCGCGCTGCGGCGATTCCTCGGAACCTGGGGACACGCCTCTAGTACACGCCCGTGTCGGGTGTGACACGGGCGTGACCGAGGGTGTGTACACTAAGTTTCCACGGAATGCAGTTTCGGACCAATTGCTTCATTTCTCTGGGTTACACGCCCTAGGTACACGCCCTGGTAGGGCGTGACCTTGGGGCGTGTCACAGCAAACTTCGGCTGAAAGCCGTGAAAACCTGCAAAAAGCAGAAAAAATGCATTAGCGACAAAAATATATACAAAGGGGAATCAAAACAAGTACTTTACAATACATGATTGGCTTTAAAACCCCGAAAATATCCTAATAAAATTGACTGCAAACGTATTATCAGAGATCTACCCGATTTCTCTTTGGACGAGTTTGATACCCTGAAATATCGGGGTAGATTTTGTATTCCTTCTTTTGGTGACATTCGGGCTAAAATTTGTAATGAAGCTCATGGTTACAGTGTTGCCTACCATCCTGGTTCTACAAAAATGTATAAAGATCTAAAGCAAATTTTTTGGTGGTCGGGAATGAAAAATGATATAGCAAAGTTTGTGTTGGAATGTTATACGTGTCAGCGTATTAAGGCTGACCATAGAAGGCCTGGTGGTAAACAGACACCACTTGATATTCCTACTTAGAAGTGGGGGAGTATTTTGATATTCCTACTTGGTATTCTATGAAGAAGATAACTGAGTTATATCTTGATGAGGTCATCAAATTACATGGAGTGCCTATCAGCATCGTATCAGATTGAGACTCTAGATCTACGTCTCGTTTTTGGAAGAGTTTACATGAGGGGTTGGGTACCGATTTGAGATATTCCACCGCCTATCATCCGCAGACGAATGGTCAGATGAAAAGGGTAAATTAAATCGTGGAAGATATGATCAGGTGTTATATTTTGGATCATGGTGGTGCTTTCGATAAGCGTCTCAGACTCATGGAGTTTGATTATAATAACAGTTATCAAGAGAGTCTGCAGATGGCCTCGTTCGAGGCCTTATATGGGAGGCATTGTAGGACTCCTTTGTTTTGGGCTGAGGTTAGTGAGTGACCGCTGCTAGGTCCGGAGGCCCTTGAAGAGATGAATTGTGTGGTAACTCATATTCGAGAGAAGCTCCGTGTAGCACAAGAATGTTATGGGAAATATGCTAATTGACGAAGGGTCGATCTGGTGTTCACCGTTGGGGAGTAGGTTTTTCTGAAAGTCTCTCCATGATGTGTTCCATGTGAGCCAGTTGCGGAAGTGCGTTCGTAGTGATCGTCAAGTCCTTGACTTGGTGCCCCAGATTCAGCCCAACCTTAAGTACGTGGAAGAACCTGCCCGAATTTTGGAATCTCAAGATTGAGTGTTGCGGAGAAAGACCACACCCATGGTTAAAGTTCTATGACGAAATCTAGACATCGAGAACGTGACGTGGAAATTGGAGTCGGCGATGAGGGAATCTCATCCACATCTCTTATCTTAGTTCTGGTATGTTTTCATGTTTTTGGTGGTATTTGGTTTTTTCATTCTCGTTTGGTTTTAAAGTTGTGATAAGTTTTGGGACGAAACTTCTTTTTAGTGGGAGTGACTGTAATGCCCCCGATTTTCCGATGTTATTATTTGATTTGGTGTCGTCATTATTATGATGCCTGGGCATTACCTTTTATGTCTTGTTGACGGCGCTGCACCGTTAGTGCGTTTTTTGCGTCTGTTGGGTCTGTTTGACCAGATTTTGGGATCTTGGTTGGATTGAATGTTTTCTTTGAATGAAAGGATAAAGTTTTGTGGTTTTGGACTTGTCCAGTTTTGTTGTGATCCGAGCATTTTGGAGTCTCGGCGCGTGTTTGTATCTTTGTGAGGATTTTTGCTTGTGTAAGCATTTGATGATAGAGTCTCAAGAATGGTGCATCGAATTCTAGTGTTGTCTTTGCTGCTAAATTCGTAGGGTCAGCGATTTATCCTGGAATATTAGTCAAATCGAAGTTATGATATTTCCTGCTTAGTTCTCAGAAAACCTTGCTTGTACTCGTGATGACCAGTCTCTTTTCTCGAGAAGCCGGGGGTTGTTCCCAAGAATTTTATATTCCTTATAGAAATGATGTCTTTGTTCCCGGGATGTCCTGCTTCATCTCGAGAAAATCCCTCCTCGAGTTCCTGAGAGGTCTTAAAGCTCTCGAGAAGTGCTTCGTTTTATCCTCGAGAAGTCCTGCAGTTCTCGAGAAATCTTCTTTTGTTCTTGAGAAATCGTTTCGTTGTTCTCGAGTTGTCCAGAAGCCCTACTCGAGGAGTCCATAGTCTCTTCTCAAGAAGTCCCTTTTTGTACTCGAGATCTACCCTTGTTCTCGAGAAGGCCATCTTGTTCACGAGAAGGTCGTCTTGTTCTCGAGAAGACTTTACCTTGTACTCGAGAACTTTAGTCATTGTTCTCGAGTAGTACTTCTACTTGTTCTCGAGAAGGCTGTCTTGTTCTCGAGAAAGCCGTCTTGTTCTCGAGAAGGCCATCTTGTTCTGGAGAAGACCATCTTGTTCTCGAGAAGACTTTACCTTGTACTCGAGAACATGAGTCGTTGTTCCCGAGTAGTACTTCTACTTGTTCTCGAGAAGGCCGACTTGTTCTCGAGAAGGCCATCTTGTTTTCGAGAAGGCCGCCTTATTCTCGAGAAGACTTTACCTTGTACTCGAGAACATGAGTCATTTTTCCCGAGAAGTACTCCTGCTTGTTCTCGAGAAGCCTTTCTTCCGTACCCGAGAATATTCTTTAGTTCACTAGATACCTTCCTTCTGTTCCCGAGAAACCTTCATTCCACTCCAAAAATCCAAACTTCATGTTGAGATTTTCGGTTCAGCCGACCCTGGTTCATCTCCTTAAGTATAATGATCCAATATTTTATTTATTTCAATAATATATATATACACATATATATACATATATAAGAAAACTGCTTCTCCTCCTTAATCCGTACTTCCTCCTTCCCGAACCAGAGAGGCGTGAGAGAGAGAGAGAGAACGTTCATTCGTGAATCTTTCGGTGGCCTCCGATGATGCTCCGGTCCTCAAAATCTAAAACCGTTCGTAGATCCTGAAAGCTCTAAACAAGAGATACGTCATCGTAGTAAAATATTCCCCATTTCTTGAGTTTTTCTCGTTAGGATTTTTGGCCCTAACCTCTAGTTCAACCATTTTTGTTCAGATTTCAACTTCCCCGTCTTCCTTAGTCCTGATCTATATCGTGGTGAGATTTGGAGGTATTCTCCGACAAAACCAATGCAAGTGATTGTTTTACTCCCCTCTTCCTTCTTTCTCCCAATCTGCTGAAATTTCTAACTTCTTGTTGTCGCTATCAATAATAACTGGCTGATTTAAGTGCTGTCTTAATCCTTTATTTAAATCCACCTGTATTTACATGTTCTTGATTTTGCTAATCTAATCGTGTAAAGTGGCTTATGTTTTGATGATGTGGTTGAATCTTGCTCTTTTAACCGTCCCTTCACTATTATGTAGAATGTGTTAGAGTTTATTTAGGATTGTAAATCCTTCCTAAAGGTTGATCAACTAGATGTGTTTAGTAGAATCCGATGTGTAAAGTCTTGAGATTTATATCATGGTTTCCTTCGTAGCGATGTCGTGGGGCGAGACAAGCCGCCAAGCCCAGGAAGGGTTGTGGTGGGCCTCTGAGCTCTAAACCCGGGTCGTTATTGAATGTGAAGGTCATGGTTTTTCTTTGTTGAAGGTGTTATCAGTGGACGAAACCACCGACGTAATGAGTGATCCCTCTACTAATACCATGTGGAACTCTACCAGGTGTTTGGGCATTTGCGGTGTATGGTGGAGTATTCAGTCTCCCCCGCAATTAGACGAATAATTTATCTGTGGGTGTGTGTCTGGATGAGTTGACCACCTCGCCCGTGTTGTTTTTGGTAGAGTTGACCACATGTGCCTAATAGAGTTATGTATTATTCCTGTTGATTTAATCGTGATTTTTCCCTTATAATTCTGTGTACCCAGGGTCTTTTGTTGTACGTGATGATTCACGTAAGTGTTCCTTTTAGAGTTTTTGTACCTTACTTTTGTAGTTTACTTCAGTATTTTTGGTCTCGGGTTGGTACCCCTTTGACCTATGTTTACTTTTGGCTTACTTTTTTGCCATCACTTGTACTTTCTTGATGAGGTGTTCTGTCTTTGAAATGTCTCAGGTTCAGAGCTGTAGGTGGTAATGGAGCTGGTTTTGGAGTTCTTGAGCAGCTCCTACAACTCAATGGTCCTCAAACCACCTACCTCAGCCTTATCTCTAAGTCCTACAACTCAAGCTTTTCAGCCCTACAACTTCAGGCACAAGGCCCTACTCTCAGAGTGTTTTAGCACTCCTACAGCTCAGTACCCTTCCAGGTACCTACCTAAGTGCCATTCCAGACACCTACAGCTCAGTGACACACTTGTCACCTACCACTGAGTTTTTACCTCGTCATTGTGAGGTAGTTTGTTGTTTTGGTTTTCTTTACCTAGTTCTGAAATACTTTTGTTTTATGTGGGTTCGTATCATATTGTTGACGCCCACATGATGGTTGATTTTGGATAATTTTGCTAGCTGCTACTTGTTTTCTTTCTGAATGTTCAAATTACTTGTTCTCTGGGATGTTTTATGCTACGATTACATGATAGGTATTTTCAACTACAAAACTAACCTCATGCATTGCATGTTTTAAAATGTTAAATCACTATATTTAAAGACCGTAAAAGCTACTATTACTTCTATTATAAACCTAGAATCTTGCATACCATGAGTTATCCTCTGGGGATCTTTATACTCATGTAGGATGTCTAACCTTATAAATGAAGTATTTTCTGCAGCGTATAACTATTTTTCTCGTGGATTACATGAGCCACTAAGCCGAGGGATACAACTAACTGCTTCACTTAAAACTATATTTGTCTCTAAATAACTTAAAGAACTTTCTTTATGTGATAACTAGGAGTTTTGCCTGAGCGTCCGCAGTTATCCCCTGCTGGCGTGGCATCATGTCGCGCATTTTCCCTTACTCTGATATATCTTTTAAGGCAGTGAAAATGCGGGTTGTGACAGAACCCTCCTTTCGCGGACTCAGGGCAGCATCCTGACCCACTTGCGCGAGAGAGGGAAGCTACAACGGCTCACTGAATGGAGCAGGAATCCTCCAGGCCTTCCTCTATCCAGAAGCAGACTGAGCTCGCCATCTTCAGCTTGCCTTGTCTACCATCACTACTAAAGAGACTAAAAGGCAGTGGTTTCTAGGGAAAGGCCGGTCCTGCTCGACTTGCTAGATAAGGAGCGAGGCAACGATGACCTCCCAGTCTCACCAGCTATTTAGGGGCTCATGGCCCGCGAGCCGGGCCTGCCGAAGGACCATCATAATTTCGGTCTCGGCTGGAAGTTAAAGGAGCAAGTCGGCGAGACGATATTTCAGTGGGATGAGAAGGCCCACCAGGTTTCTATCACCTCCCTCCTTCCATCTTGGTCTGAGCGTTGCCCTCCCAGTGGGCACGACTTTGCCCTCGGCTTTGGGTTTTAAGGCCGCGAGGAAGCTGAAGCCTACGATGGGATGACCCTTCAGTATCTCGCCCACGAATACATGCGAGCCCAAATGCACTCCATAGAGGTCGCCCATATGTCCGTCTGTCGCGGCTTTGTCCTTAACCACAAGTTGGCGAGTGCCGAGGAATCCCAGGATCTCGCTCGAGATGAGGTAGCAGAGATGAAGAAAAAGCTGGAGGTCACCGAGTCTCTCCTCGAGAAGAGTGTCGGTGGGGTGGTAAGTGTTACTGGATTCCTCCCCCTTTTCTTTCACTCGCTTAGTCCTTTCACTTACACTTTCTCGCCTCATAGGATACCACTACCGCCGATCATCTGCGTATTCACGCGATTGATCTTGAGTAGAAGAACAAATAGCTGGAGGGACAGAACAAGCTGATCCAGGATGAGGTCTCTTGCCTGGTGGGTTGCCTTCTCCCTCCAGCTCGCAGTGAGACGAGCTCCCAAGATAAGAAACCGAAATCTTTCAGCGAAGTAGAGGTCTATGAAATGTTGTGGGTCAACTCCATCAAAGATGCTGTTCACATTCTTCAGGTTTTGCGAGACCTCAACGTGCTGACGACGGACTACGAGGAGGTGACTCCCAAAGACTTGGTCCCGGAGCTGTTCCTCTTTGTTCCCACCCTATGTGAGGAGGAGGATGACTTTGACTCGATGTTCGACGAGGTGATGGGCTTTCGGGATGATCCTTCTGGGGGTGGAGATGAGAGTTGAGTGTATGTAAATATTTTTTTGTAATGTTTCTTTCCCCCTTCCTTTTTTAATCTCGTCGCCAGGCGAGTTCATTTTGTAATAGAATATATATGTCAATGAAATTTTAACTTAGCAAATTTCTCCTTTTCAATATTTGCTCGTAATATTTCACTTGCACTCGTATATCGCCCCTGAGACGTGACTTCTCTAGGATAGAACTCGCCACTAGAATATATCAGAGGTTAAAATTCGTACTCATGCCAAGATCCTGAGACCTTGCCATCCCTTAGTAGTAGGAGCTAGACCACTTGGAGCGCTAGACCCGAGTCCTTTCTGCTCGCCTGTGAGACCTCCTCCCCCTTAGAGGTTTGTTCAAGGCTTGATTTTTCCAAGTAAAAATTTAATAAGGGGGGCTACAGTTACCGAGGACTGCCATATGCATTCTCATTTGCCTAGCAGTTATTGCTCCTCCTTGAGGGTCAAACACGAGCAAAGGGTTAGGTTCGGCTCAGCTTGTCATTATTGAGGTATGTGAGTCCCTAGTCGACATCTTATTATTACTTTGACGAGTGATTGTTGCCCCTTATTACTTGGTGAGATCCCAGCTCACCACAACATGGTGACGTGGTTATTACAGGATCTGACATTTTGTCCCCTCATGGTTTTCTATCCTACAAACTAGTGGCCGTGGGATCTTTTGGAGTTCAACTTGGGAGACACCATCGAGTGACATCCATCCCTGCCAGCTAAAGAGAGCCTGATAATGGGATCTACCGGGGTCTGGGTAGACACCGTCAAGTGACATCTAGCCATGTCAGCTAATTGGAGCATGACAGCGGGATTTGCTCGGGGTCTGGGTAGACACCGTTGAGTGACATCTAGCCCTACCAGCTAATGGGACCCTGACAGCGGGATCTGCACGGGGTTGTTGAAAATGGTGAAGTGAAAGTGGGTGATTGGGTGACCTGGGTGACCCGGGGAACCTGTCTGCGCGGTCTTTGTGGACAGGATTGGTGGTTAGCCAGGTCAGCGGAGCTGTTGCGGTCGTCTTGTTCTTTAGCGGCCTGGGCGGTCTGTTCGCGCGGTCTGTGCGGACAGAGGTGGCGGCCAGCCAGGACAGCTTATGCTCGGCAGGCAATTTGTTCCCAGATGGTAACCAGGCGGATAGATTCTGTATCCGCGGAGTCCGACAAGGTTCAGACTGGACCGGAGCTCAGCAAACCGGCCTGGCAGATGCCTTGGTCTTGCTCTGGTGGCGCGACAAGTGGTAGCTGAGGAGTTTGCTGGTTTGAGCGGACTGGACTGGAGCTCGGCAGACCGGCATGGAAGATGCCTTAGTCTAGCTCTGGTGGTGCAGCTGGCGGAAGCCGCAGAGTTCACCGGTTAGAGCAGACAAGTGATGGAGTTCGTCGGGGAAGGCAGATTGGTACCTGTGTCTGCCAGTAAGTGCGTACTGACCCTTGTGGACAGTGGTGTAGACTTGGTTGGTTCTGAACCAAGTCCATGTTGGTTCAGTCTGGGGAGATCATATGGTTAAGTGCAGACTACTTCTCAGTCCGCCAAGCTCTACAACTATTGATGTACTTGATTGCGAGCTTGGTGAGTGAGGACTGGAGCAGTGTCCGCTTGGGCGTGTGGACTGTATTCTATTGGGTACATTGAAAATATGTACCTGATTTGAAGAAGCCTCACCCTACTCAATGATATACATCAAGGTGTATTTGATGTATTTTGAGTTACCTTGTGCAGATTAAGAAATTGAAGGGAAAGCATGAAAAGTTTCTAAGTCCATGTGTCAACACCTAGAAGAAAAGTGTCGACACTTAAGAAGACTTGTGTCGACACCCAGAGAAACAGTGTCGACACTTGGAGTAATTGTGTCGACACCAGGGATGCAGAGTCGACACCAGAAGGAAAGTGTCGATACTAGGAGGCTGTGTCGACACTTAATGAAGAAATGTCCAGAGAAGCTGTGTCGACACTTAGAAGCAGTGTCGACACCCAAAGGAACTTTGTCAACATCAAAAGTGTCGACACTAGGAGGCTGTGTCGACACTCAGCAAAACATCAACAAAGTTCAAGTACAAGTGTCGACACTAGGAGGCTGTGTCGACACTCAGCAAACTTCAACATAGTTTAAGTACAAGTGTCGACATAATGAAGAATGTGTCGACACACAACAAAACTCTCAACACATGAAGAAAGTGTCGACACTAGGAGGCTGTGTCGACACTCAGCAAATTTCAATGAAGTCTAAGTACAAGTGTTGACACAAAGGAGATATGTCGACACTCAGCAAAAGTATCAACACAGAAGGCATGTGTCGACACCAAGAAGATGTGTCGACACTTAACAAGTTCAACACAAGAAGATGTGTCGACACAAAGGAGTTGTGTCGACACTTAGCAGAATTCAACTAAGTACTGAAGAACAAGGAGTTGTGTCGACACACAATATTAGTGTCGACACATTCTGAAGAAGCTGTGTCGAGAAGTAATTTCTACAACACAAGGAGTTATGTCGACACCATGAAGGCTAGTGTTGACACTTAGTCTACTTGTGTCGACACTTAGTCTATCAGTGTCGACACTTAAAGACTGACTGTCTCGACACTTTCAGACAGTTACAGAAAATTCAAGAAGTGACTGGATGACTTGACAGCTGCCATTCCAGCCGGTCTACTGCAACTGTCAGAGCTGTCAGAAAGCTGTTAGGAACCGGATCAGCCGGGCCTCCATGAAGAAAGCCTATATAAAGGCTTATTCTGTCAGCAATCAAGATATGATCAACACAATCAGAAGAGATTAACAACAATCAATTGAAGTGATCAGAAGATCTAAGAAGTTGGAGAGAGAGAGCTCCTTCTAAGAAGACAGCTATTGAACCAAGGTGTGAAGAAAAGTTTTAGATTGAGATCTGATTCTTAAGTCAGCAGTGATTGAAGATCAGCTGCATAGAGACTCAACCCTACTGTGTTCTAAATTCAAGAAGCTTTGAAGGAAGCCAAGGGTGGTTGATCTCAGCAAAGTTCTTCCAAGAACTCATCAAGAAACCTGTCAACTCTTCTCTCTCATTCTGAGTTGTGGGTATATTCATTATAATCTTAATTTTTTGTAGGATCTTAACAGATCTGAGTTGTAAGCCTGAAATTATAAAGGCTGAGTGGTAGGGCCTGTGTGCCTGAGTGTAGGAGATATTTTTCTCTGAGTGTAGGCCTTGTTGAGGGCTGTGTGTAGGCCTTGTTGAAGGCTGAGTGTAGGTCTTGGTGAAGACTGAGTGGTAGGGCTTTGAGCCTGAGTTGTAGGAACCTGTTTGGGGTTCTGAGTGTAAGATCTGAGGATCTGAGGAATAGTGGAGGAGTTTGGCCGAATCTAGTACACTACTAGATAGGCGAAGAGGGAAAGTGGATGTACCCAGACCTTGGGGAACCACTATAAAAATTGTGTGTACTCTGTGTGTGACTGTTTCTGTGTTTGCTGTGTAATGTTTTGTGAATTCTGTGATTAAAGCTGCCTAAAAGTTTAAAAAGATTAAGTCACCTATTCACCCCCCCTCTAGGTGATTAGGTACAATTTCTTTCAAGTGGTATCAGAGCCAGGTTACTCAAAAAGGACATAACAGTCTGAGTAAAAGATCCTATAGGCAGATTTAGTATAATCAAGAAAATCAAGAAAATGGGTTCAACTGAAAATCACAAAGAACTAGGATCCATGAAGTTGCCAATCTACAGGAAGGAGATTTTTGGCATTTGGAAAGAAAGGGTTAGACTATTTATGGAAGCCTGTGACCCTAGAATCTATATCACAGTCAAAGAAGGGTCATATGTGCCAATGAAAGTATCTGTGTTAGATGCAAATCAAAGAACTCCAAAAGACTATTCTGAAATGACCAAGGATGAGATTATTCTGGCCACTATGGACAAGATGGCCCAGAATATAATTGTAAGTGCAATAGATGATGCCACATTCCAGAATTTAATTCACTGTAAAACATCAAAGGAAATGTGGGACACACTGATAGTGTACATGGAGGGCTTTGAAGAAGTTAGACAGGACAGAAAGTCTATATTAAACCAAGAGTATGAGAGCTTCAAACAAGGAAGGTCTGATAGCATAACGGAGTACTACAAGAAATTCTATATGATAGTTAATGAGTTAATGTCCTATGGAAGGGAATTCAGCAATTATGAGCTGAATGATAAGTTCTTGAGATCCCTAATTAAAGACTGAGATACTAAGATTTGTGCCATAAGGGAAATGGACAAATTAGCAGATATTCCTCCTCCAACATTGTTTGGAAAGCTGTTATCCTATGAAATGCAGCTAATGGTTAGGAAGGAGGAAGAGAAGACTACAAGAATTGAGCATAAAGAAAGAGCTGTGGCTTTCAAGACAGAAGCCACAAGAAAATATAAAAGTAAGTCTCCATCTCCACCTCCAAAGGTTGCTGAGAATGAGATAGATGAGTCAGTAAGCAGGAATTCTGAAAGCAGTGAGAGTGATGAGAACTTTGCAGCTTTCACAAGACATTTTCAGAAGTTTCTAAAGAAGAAACAGTGGAGGTCTAAGCCATCCACTTCACAGAAGTCATCAAAGAATGACGGGAGAAAGGCTAAGTTAAGTAAAACTACATCTTCAAAGATAGTTTGTTATTGTTGTAACAGACAGGGACATGTTGTTGCTGACTGTCCAGAGAAGAGGAAAGAGTCAACTGATAAGAAGAAGACTCAAATCAAGGGAAAAAAGGAAAGGTCCTTTGTTGCTAAGAAGGACAAAAGTCTGTCTGATATGTCATCTTCAGAAACTAATTCAGAAGCTGAAGCTTATATTTCACTGTTTGTTGAAGAAGAGGAAGATGAGTTCATCCAGTTAATGAACTCTATATATGAGCATGAGGACAATCAGTGCCAGAGACTGATGGCCTTATTAGAAGGAGACAAAATCCAGGATCAGCCTGGACCAAGTCAGGTACAAAATTGTTCAGTTAGTTCAATTTCTAGTACTGCATCAGAATCAGATTCATCAACATCAAGTGATGAGAGTGGATCTGAATCTGAAGGAGATATTCATCAGTTGATTGATGAATATAGGGTAGTGTTGCAGGCTTTAAAGAAAAGTAAATCCTTGGCCAAGAGTCAGGCTAAGGAGATAGCTAATCTCAAAGTGGCTGCAACAGATTTTGATAAGTTGATTGATCAGAAATTAAATGAAATAGCCAGACTGAAGCACATTACTGTCATTCAGATGGGGACTATAACATTTAAAAATGATCAAATCAGAAATCTGGAGATTAGTCTTCAGAAAGAGAGAGATATAGTTGCAAGGTTATCTAAACCAAAGTCTGTTCTACCTTTGATAGATGAGTTTATTTCTCAAAAAGGTAAAACTGGATTGGGGTTTACTAAACCTGCCAGGACTATTCAGTTTAAGTCTAAGGGCAAAGCCCCAGTACTCAACAAAAAGCCTGCTGTAAACAAAATAGCCAGGGTTGTACCTAAACAAAGGTATAACAGATTTGAGTGCTGGTGCTGTGGAAAGATAGGCCACTTTGCCATAGATTGTTGGCATAATTCTAATGCCAAGGTGAGTAGCAAACTGCCTGCTAGAAAAGCTACAGGTAGTTTTGTTAAGAGGCAAACTAACCAGCACTAAGGACCCAAGAATTCTTTGGGTTCTAAGGTTAACTAATCTGTTTTGCAGGTGAGTCCAAGTGGCCATGCCCCAATATGGTACTTGGACAGTGGATGTTCCAGGTACATGACTGGAACTAGGGGATTGCTAAAGGACTATACACCAATCAAGGATGGTCCTAAAGTCACCTTTGGTGGTTCTGAAAAAGGAATCATCAAAGGCTTTGGTAACATTTCTAGCAACCTTATTACAATTACTCAAGTGGCTTATGTTAAAGGTTTGAAACACAACCTCATTAGTATAAGTCAGCTGAGTGATTTAGGATATGACATCTCATTTGTCAAAGATGGTTGTCATATCAGGAGGTCAAATGATCAAAAGATCATTCTGACAGGCTATAGGAAGAGAAATGTCTATTGTTTAGATATTATGTGTGAGAACAATGTTCTCCTGTGTGTCTTGTAGCTGATGAGAAAGTCTCTCGTTGTGTCAAATGGCACAAGAGGCTAGCCCATCTTAACTATAAGACAATTGGACAACTCTATAGTAAAGAGTTAGTGAGGAATGATCCTCAAGTTAAGTGTAAAAAGGTTGGATATGCTCAGCTTGTCAAAAGGGCAAGCAGACTAGATCCACCTTTAATAGCATTGAGAACAAAGATGCTGTGAGGTGCTTATACCTCTTGCATATGGATCTATTTGGTCCTATGCCAGTTCACAGCCTTGGTAGGAAGGTCTATACATTTGTAGTTGTAGATGACTACTCAAGGTTTTCCTGGGTGTTCTTCCTTAGACAGAAATCTGAAACTCCTAGTATCTTTTATAGTTTTGTCAAACAAATTCAGAATGAGTTAGACAGTACAGTGGTCAAAATAAGAAGTGACCATGGTACTGAATTCCAGTATGTCAGTATGACAAAGCTATGTGAAGAGTTTGGGATATTTCAGGAATTTTCTTCACCAAGAACACCTCAGCAAAATGACATTGCTGAAAGGAAAAATAGAACCTTGATTGAGGCTGGTAGAACCCTATTAAGTGACACATCTCTCCTGAATATTTCTGGGCTGAGGCAGTGAATACTGCATGTCATGTGATTAATAGGGCTACTATCACCAAGTGCCACAATAAGACCCCCTATGAGATTGTGAAAGGTAGAAAACCAAATCTATCTTATTTCAGGATCTTTGGTTGTAAATGTTATATACTTAACAATGGTAAGTCTTACTTAACTAAGTTTGTTGCCAAATCCCAAGAGGGGATCTTTGTTGGGTACAACAACAACAGTAAGGCTTATAGGGTCTACAACTTGACTACTCAAGTTGTAGAAGAGTCAGTACATGTAGTGTTTGATGAAGCTATACTCATTAATAATGAATTGTCTAGAAGTGTTTGCAGCTCTACAGGTTTGACTGAGAAGATGGACAAGCTCACTATTGAAGAAGGATCTACTACAAGTCAGCAAGTAGAAGAAGGTGGCTGCTGTCCAGGGGGAGTACTAGATGCACCTGATGCAGAAGAAGACAAAGGAGTGCAGCAAGTTGAAGAAGCTGAAGGAGTACAACCTGAAGACAGCTTCCTCCAGCAAATAGACATCTAAAAGATCATCCAGCCAATCAAATTATTGGTGATCTTAGACAAGGGGTACAAACAAGGAGCAGAAATCTAAGTTCAGTACTCTACTCAGTTTTCTATCCCAGGTAGAGCCAAAGAAATTTGAAGAAGCCATCCTAGACCCTCATTGGATTGAGGCAATGCAAGAGGAGCTGAACCAGTTCAAAAGATGCAATGTCTGGGAGCTTGTTCCTAAACCAAAAGACCATAACATAATTGGAACCAAGTGGATCTTTAGGAACAAGTTGGATGAGCATGGAGTGATTATAAAGAACAAAGCAAGATTGGTTGCTAAGGGATATAGACAGGAAGAAGGTATTGACTTTGATCAAACCTTTGCTCCAGTAGCCAGACTGGAGGCCATAAGGATGTTTCTTGCCTATGCAACCTATCAAGGGTTTAAAGTATACCAAATGGATGTTAAGTCAGCTTTCTGAATGGAAATCTGAAGGAAGAAGTCTATGTGGAACAGCCATCAGGTTTTGTTGATTCTACTAAACCTAATTATGTCTATAGACTTAGGAAGGCTTGTATGAGTTAAAACAAGCCCCTAGGGCTTAATATGAAACCCTGTCTAGTTTCCTCATTGAGAATAAATTCACAAGGGGGAAAATAGACAAGACTCTATTCCTTAGGGAATCCAGAGGCAAGATCATTCTAGTCCAAATATATGTAGATGACATCATATTTGGGTCTACTGAAAGTGGTCTTTGCAGGAAGTTTGCAAAACTTATGCAAGGACAATTTGAAATGAGCAGTATGGGGGAACTTAAGTTCTTCTTGGGTCTCCAAGTTAGACAGACTGAGTATGGTTTATCCATATGCAAGTCTAAGTTCACCCTAGAGTTGATAAGGAAGTATGGTATGGAATCATCCAGTACCATGAAAACTCCTATAGGGTCAACAATGTCTTTATGCAAAGATGATGCAGGGAAACCTGTAGATGAAACCTTGTATAGAGGGATAGTTGGCTCCCTACTGTATTTGACTGCAAGTAGACAGATATGTCATGTATGCTACATGTGTCTGGCTAGGTACCAAGCTTGCCCTAAAGAATCTCATTTGACAGCAGTCAAAAGAATTCTGAGATATCTTAAGGGCACTCCTTATCTAGGCCTTTGGTACCCTAGGAATGGAGATTTTGAACTGACAGGTTATTCAGATGCAGATTTTGCAGGCTGCAAAGAAGATAGAAAAAGTACAACAGGTACCTGTCAATTCCTAGGTGGAAGACTGATATCATGGAGTAGCAAGAAATAAACAAGTGTGGCTATCTCCACAGCAGAATCAGAGTATGTTGCTGCAGGAAGTGCTGTGCTCAACTTCTATGGATTCAACATCAGCTAGAAGACTATGGTATTCAAGTAAGTAGAACACCTCTATTTTATGATTCTACATCAGCTGAAGACTATGGATTCAACATCAGCTAGAAGACTATGGTATTCAAGTAAGTAGAACACCTCTATTTTGTGATTCTACTAGTGCTATTTCTATTGCTAACAATCCTGTCTCCCATAGTATGACTAAGCACATAGAAATAAAATATCATTTTCTAAGAGAACATGTGGATAAAGGAGATATTTCATTAGAGTATATTAATACAGATAATCAACTAGCTGACATGTATACTAAGCCCTTAGATGAAACCAAATTCAATAAATTTAAAATTAAATTAGGTATGATAAACTTAGAATAAGTTTTCAAAATTGTCTAAGTAAAAAGGTGTCGACACACAGAGTTGTCCGTGTCGACACATAGAGTGGTGTCGACATTTCAGAGAAATGGTGTCGACACATCTAGGAAGTAGGTGTCGACACTTCAGAGAAGTAGTGTCGACACATGCAGTGTAGGTGTCGACACATCCAAGGTGGTGTCGACACTTAAGCTTTACTCAGAATTAGTCTAGTAAAGTCTCGACTAAAGTGTCGAGCTAAGTGGTGTCGACACATAAACAAGTGTCGACACATATATTTTGTCGACTATACTTGTGTCGACACATAGTTGTCGAGACATTATAAGTCAGTGTCGACACTTTTCAACAGTGTCGACACAATTTAAGTATTTTGATGCGCCCTTTCATCTTCGATTCTAGAAAGGTATAAATAGGTTCTCGCCATTGTTGGTCGACACGCTCATCCAAGTTTCAAGACCAAACTTGTGTGTCGACATCTCTCTTCTCTAATTCAAATTTCTTCAAACACTAATGGCGCCCAAGCTAGAAGAGTATGTGAATGAAGATATGAACTCGTGCGCCACGCATTTGATGACGCAGAACCAGATATCAAAGGCGTGATAACCATAATAGCTGAGATGGGTTATAATTTCTTGTTTCAGAACCGATTAAGATCTGGAAGAAGGAAGTCCTTGAGTTTCTGAATGCAGCAAAACTAGATGAATCAGGACTCAAGATTAAGTCAAGAGTTCATGGGGCAAAGGTGAAAGTCTCTCCTAAGAGTCTGAGAAAGATACTACAACTACCAAGAACTAAGGAGGAAGAAGATGTTTCAGCTTCTAAGACTAGAGAAGCATTGACATGGTGTGGTTTGGACTCAACCCTAAAGATAGGATCTGTATTCAACAGAAAAGGAATGAACATGCAAGGCAAATTATTATCTGAAATTGTTGGCAAGGTTATCCTGAGCAAGCCTGGAGGGCATGACAGAATCTCAGCTCACATGTTTAGTCTAATGACAAGAATTATCTTCCAACTAGAAACTGATTGGTCTACAGTTGTGTTTGATAAAATTAAAGAAAGTATGAAGAAGCCCAATTTGGGTAGAATACTAAGTCTTTACCTTGCTGGTAGTATACCAGAGGTGATGAACCAAACAGCTGGAACTAAGATTAACCACATGAGGAAGATGGATATGAGAATCATCTCTAGGTGGGATAGAGTATTGACCAAAGAACTGCCATCTCCAGTGAAGGAAACACCCCTGAAGAAGAAAAAGAAGACAGCCCCTGTGGCTCAAGAATCCTCAAGCAGCTCTGAAGAGCAAGTTGTTTTTACTCCTGATGAGGAAGAAACTGGAAATGCTGGACAATCTCCAGCTAGACAAGAAGATGCACTAAGGCAGGGGGATCTACACAAGCTAGCCCAACTCACCAGGATTCAATCCAGGGGGAGCCTCTACTTGTGGAAGAGCCAACTCCACTAGAGAGTGAACAAGCTACTAAACTATACTTGAGGTATAACTGAAATCAACCAATTAGATTTACCTATAGAGAATGATGTTATGACTGACACATTATCTGATGTTACTCAGCAACCTCAGATTCTTAGTCAACCTCAAGATGTTGTCATGGAAGACACATCTGTTGCTGATCAAGTGGTTGATGAGATAAGAGATTCTCCAACCCTTCCTCAACAAGAATTTACCCTAGAAGAGCTATTCCCAGACCTTCTACAAACTGACTTTGAGAAAGAAAAAGCTGCTGATGAGAGGGGGAGAAAGTAATTATTGAGGGGGAGCAAGTGGAGATGAAGAAGAAACTGCAAATAAAGGACCTGAAGTGACAAAGAATGCTGAGCAGGTTCCTAGGAATGACAAGGATTTACATCCTAGTCCTAAGAACATGGTTGATATAGCTAGCACATCTGCTTCTGAAGATGAAGAGGCTGCAAGAGCCAAGAAGAGGAAATTTCAAGTCTTCAAGAGGAGGAGCCAGACATACAAAAAGGCTTTGCAAACCATTGCTCCACAGCCTGCACCATCTACAGATTACAGTTCTCTGATGGTAGCATTGCAGATAAAGATGGATGAGTAAAGCCAAACTATAGAAAAATATATGGATGAAGGGCATAAGTCACTGTAGTTTGATCTGGCCCAAGATATTAAGTCAATTAGATTTGAAATAAATCTGAATAAGAAAGAAATGACTGATGCTTCCATAAGGGAGGAAATGCAGTAGTCTATCTGGCTACACATCAAGAGAAAATAAAGACAACTTGATGAGCTAGAAGTGAAGCAAGGCAATGTCCTGGAGAATCAGATAAGGATGAATGATAATTTGACAGCTTCACACAATGCAATTGTCACTGAACTGAAGAATATAGCAACTGCCCAGAATGCAGCCTGACCACTGCCAAAGAAGTATTTGACAAACAATTACAAGAGAGCCTCACTGCTGTTACTTCTACACTTCAGGATTCTCAGAAGCTAATAACTGAAAAGCTCCAAAGGTTGAAATCTTTCTACAAAGATGGAGTAAACTATCAATGCCCAGATAAGATTTCAGAAAGACGATCTTAGGGATCACATTGAAAGAGAAGTCATAAAGGGGGAGAGGGTGTTAGTCAAAGCAGGCTCTGATCATGCAAAGTGGATTTCAAATTCATCAGAGCCACCCTTGGATATCCTCCATTATGTGATGATGATAATATGCAGAGTCTGGAATTAATCCTGCATATCTTGGAGGGGAGCCAGCTGAAGTAGCTCAAGTGATATACCCTCCACCAGACTTTGAAATGATACATCAAGATATACAGTCAATGTATAATCGTCCTGAAGGAAATCAGAATATCATCATTGAGAAAGTAGTTTAGCCAGTGCCAGAGGAAATACTGAAAGAACAAGAGGCTTTGCTGAAGGAACAAGAGACTACATTGTCTAAGAAAAGGTTCAGAGTGCAAGCTGAAATAGGCCTGATTTTAAACAATGGAGTCCCACTTCCAGGAATATCATCTTGACTGCATGGAAGGCTGCCAATGACAATATCCAGGATAGAAACAAAGTGGTATTCTGAACTAGAGTGGAGGAAGCATGAGAACAGGCAAGAGGCAATTGTTCAATATAGAAGAAAGGCTAAGATGGGAAAGCTACCTCCTACTGCACAGGAGCCTAGCAAGTACTTCCCAAAGCCTTATAATTATTTTGAAAGGCAAAAGATCAGGCAGAAGAGTTGAAAAAGAAAGACCTTAAAGGAAGAAGCCTGCTGCTGATGATGATAATGAAGCCCCAGTTCAAGCAAAGATACAATCTGGAAAGGGGATTGTAATCAAAGAACCAGAGTAGCCTTAGGATAGAAATGTTTCTTAAGTTTACTATGTGTAATCACTTGTATTAAAACTTTCTGTAAACTTTTGAATAATGAAATGTTGAAGTTGTTAGAACAATGTGACATATGTTCAACTATTACATTAATTGTTCTGAGATATTTGTGTATACATGTTTTGTTTAATACATGTTTATGTACTTACCCTGTTATTTATTATTGTTTTACATCATACTGTGAATTGTTATGTATGGTGTATATCATTGACTAAGGGTTATGACTTCTCCAAATAGGGGGAGATTGTTGGGTACATTGAAAATATGTACCTGATTTGAAGAAGCCTCACCCTACTCAATGATAAATCAAGGTGTATTTGATGTATTTTGAGTTACCTTGTGCAGGTTAAGTAATTGCAGGGAAAGCATGAAAAGTTTCTAAGTCCATGTGTCGACACCTAGAAGAAAAGTGTCGACACTTAAGAAGACTTGTGTCGACACCCAGAGAAGCAGTGTCGACACTTTGAGTAATTGTGTCGACACCAGGGATGCAGAGTAGACAAGAAGAGAAAAGTGTCGACACTAGGAGGCTGTGTCGACACTCAATGAAGAAATGTCCAGAGAAGCTGTGTCGACACTTAGAAGCAGTGTCGACACCCAAAGGAACTTTGTCACATCAAAGTGTCGACACTAGGAGGCTGTGTCGACACTCAGCAAAACATCAACAAAGTTCAAGTACAAGTGTCGACACTAGGAGGCTGTGTCGACACTCAGCAAAACTTCAACAGAGTTAAGTACAAGTGTCGACATAATGAAGAATGTGTCGACACACAGCAAAAGTCTCAACACATGAAGAAAGTGTCGACACTAGTAGGCTGTGTCGACACTCAGCAAATTTCAATGAAGTCTAAGTACAAGTGTCGACACAAAGGAGATGTGTCGACACTCAGCAAAAGTATCAACACAGAAGCATGTGTCGACACCAGAAGATGTGTCGACACTTAACAAGTTCAACACAAGAAGATGGTCTGACACACAAAGGTTGTGTCGACACTTATTAGAATCAACTAAGTACTGAAGAACAAGGAGTTGTGTCGACACACAATATCAGTGTCGACACATTCTGAAGAAGCTGTGTCGAAGTAATTTCTACAACACAAGGATTGTTTCGACACCATGAAGGCTAGTGTCGACACTTAGTCTACTTGTGTCGACACTTAGTCTATCAGTGTCGACACTTAAAGACTGACTGTCTCGACACTTTCAGACAGTTACAGAAAATTCAAGAAGTGACTGGATGACTTGACAGCTGCCATTCCAGCCGGTCTACTACAACTGTCAGAGCTGTCAGAAAGCTGTTAGGAACCGGATCAGCCGGTCTCCATGAATAAAGCCTATATAAAGGCTTATTCTGTCAGCAATCAAGAGATGATCAACACAATCAGAAGAGATTAACAACAATCAATTGAAGTGATCAGAAGATCTAAGAAGTTGGAGAGAGAGAGCTCCTTCTAAGAAGACATCTATTGAACCAGGCTGTGAAGAAAAGTTTCAGATTGAGATTTGATTCTTAAGTCAGCAGTGATTGAAGATCAGCTGCATAGAGACTCAACCCTACTGTGTTCAATTCAAGAAGCTTTGAAGGAAGCCAAGGGTGGTGATCTCAGCAAAGTTCTTCCAAGAACTCATCAAGAAACCTGTCAACTCTTCTCTCTCATTCTGAGTTGTGGGATATTCATTGTAATCTTAATTTCTCTTATGATCCTAATGGATCTGAGTTGTAAGCCTGAAATTATAAGGCTGAGTGGTAGGGCCATGTGTGCCTGAGTGTAGGAGATATTTTTCTCTGAGTGTAGGCCTTGTTGAGGGCTGAGTGTAGGCCTTGTTGAAGGCTGAGTGTAGGTCATGGTGAATGAGTGGTAGGGCTTGAGCCTGAGTTGTAGGAACCTGTTTGGGGTTCTGAGTGAAGATCTGAGGATCTGAGGAATATTGGAGGAGTTTGACCGAATCAAGTACACTACTAGATAGGCGAAGGGGGAAAGTGGATGTACCCAGACCTTGGGGAACCACTATAAAAACTGTGTGTACTCTGTGTGTGATGATTCTGTGTTGCTGTGTAATGTTCTGTGAATTCGTGATTAAAGCTGCCTAAAAGTTTAAAAAGATTAAGGTCACCTATTCACCCCCCTCTAGGTGATTAGGTACAATTTCTTTCATATTCCTTGTCCGCAAGCTGGTAACTTTCAAACTTGTGCCTGGCTCCGGGCTCGGAGTGCGCAGACTGGAGTTGTGTCTGCAGGGCATGCAGACTATAGCGGTGTCTGCTGGATGCAGACAGGAGCTGATGCTGTAGAGTTTGTTGGTGGCGGCTTGTCCCGGGTTTGGCCTTTGGCGACAAGGAGGATAGGGTTTTATTCGGCCTTGGTGATGCTGTTGGTAGTTGTCTATCTCACACAGGTCGCGTTGGACTGGATGTGTATATGCGGCTTGCAGATACACTTGGTGCTTGCGTGAGATGGGGCAGTTATCCTATCGGCGAGGGCGGTGACCAACTCCTCATCGTGCCTATAAAAGGACCCCCGTCACATCAACAGCAAGGATGAATGAATAGTTGTGCGGATAGCGCTGGAAAGCCAGGGACTTGGTTTGATTTCATGTCAGGGACAGGGCGGACTCTGCGGACAAAACCATCAGTTAACAGCAGGTTGCGGGTTGCAGCTCGGCGGTCTCTCTTCTGCAACTAGTTTCTCGGTTAATAAACTGTCATATTCTAGCGGCACTGTTTCAGTTCGACAACAAAGGATCGTGCGGTCTGGAGGATAGGGACCTTACGGTTAGGCGGCCTGATGATCAGCAAGTAGAGCTTGTATTGGAATAACGGACAGTCAGCATGACCTGGTTGCGTCTGTTGACTAGGCCGACTGAGCGGACTCCGTAGTGCTCATAGTTCTTCATCTAGTGTTCCCGCGCCTGGTTTTCCGTCTTCCGCTATATCAAATTTTTCCACAGGTCTGGTTAGACACAATTGAGTGACATCTAGCCCTGCCATCTAGTGGGAGCCTGACAGCGGGATCTCCTCGGGGTCTAGGTAGACACCATTGAGTAACATCCAGCCCTACCAGCTAATGGGAGCCTGACAACGGGATCTGCTCAGGGTCTGAGTAGACACCATCGAGTGACATCCAACCCTGCCAGCTAATAGAGCATGGCAAGAGAGTCTGCTTGGGGTCTGAGTAGACACCGTCGAGTACCATCCACCCTGCCAACTAGTGGAAGCCTGATAGCGGGATCTGCTCGGGGTCTGGGTAGACACACCGTCGAGTGACATCCAACCCTACCAATATGGGAGCCTGACCGTGATCTACGCGAGGTCTGGGTAGACACCATCGAGTGGCATCCATCCCTGACAGCTAGTGAGAGCCTGATAGCGGGATCTTCTCGGGGTCTGGTAGACCCCTCGAGTGACATCCACCTTGCCATCTAATGGGAGCTTGATAACATGATCTACTCGAGGTCTGGGTAAGACACCATCGAGTGACATCTAGAACTGCCAGCTAATAGGAGCCTGATGTGGGATCTGCCCGGGAACTGGGTAGACACCATCGAGTGACATCCAGCCTTGCCAGCTAATGGGAGCCTGGTTGTGAGATCTGCTCGGGGTCTGGGTAGACACC
>CM077153.1:241029674-241454295 GCA_039583875.1 Platanthera guangdongensis
TTTTGTATTCCGCGGACACCCCAGCTCCATGATAGCCTTGACCTTATCAGGATCTTGTTTCGACACTATGGGGGTGAGGAGGTGCCACAAGAACTCCCCTGCTGGCCCCAAAGACGCACTTCAGGGGGTTCAATCGCATTTTGTACTTGCGCAGGATGGCGAAGGTCTCCTCTAGGTCCTGGATGTGAGAGTCCACATCCTGACTCTTGATTATGGATCATCCACGTATACCTTCAGGTTCCTCCCCTTCTATTCTCGGAAGACCCTGTCCATTATTTTTTAATAGGTTGCCCATGCGTTCTTCATCCAAATGACATCATTTTGTAACATAGCATCCAACCCCAGTGATAAATGAGACGTCCTTGACGTCCGGGGGGTGCATCCTGATGTGATGATAACCTAAAAACGCATCCAAAAAGCTCATTACAGAAAAACCGACGGCTGAGTCAACCAGTGCGTCGATCCAAGGCAGTGGTAACAATCCTTAGGGCACGATTTATTAAGCAAAGAAAAGTCGATACACATACGCCACTGGCCATCTCCTTTTTTAAACATGACTATATTAGAGACCCAACCGGGGTATTGGATCTCATATATGAAGCCGGCCTTGAAAAGCTTTGCCACCTCCTCCCTAATGGGCTCGACCAACTTGTCCGCCGTGGACCTCTTCTTCTATTAGATGGGGCGCGTGCTTCCGGGTCCAGGTTAAGGCGGTGACAAGCCACATCCGCATCAACCCCCGATATCTCCACAGCGCTCCATGTGAAGATGTCCACTTTCTTCGGGATGCACGCTAGTATCCTGCTT
The DNA here is from genome assembly GCA_039583875.1 of Platanthera guangdongensis. NCBI lineage: Eukaryota > Viridiplantae > Streptophyta > Magnoliopsida > Asparagales > Orchidaceae > Platanthera > Platanthera guangdongensis. Next base: position 241,030,482 of record CM077153.1, read on the forward strand.
TGGGCCTCCGGGTCAGCCCTCCGTCGATGCGGACCTTCTCCACCCTGCCTCCACGGGTTTGAGGACCTCCAGCTTCACCACCTCTTCCCAGCCTCCAACCTACACTGCTTCCCCCATTCTTCAACATCCCTCTCCTCTGGGATGAGGACCTCTGCCTATACCTCTTCCTCCACGGCCATTGCCTCGGCCGACTCCTCCCGATCTCCTCCTGCCACCCCAACCTCAGTGCAACCCTTGTTGGGTACATTGGATTAAATGTACCTGATTTGAAGAAGCCTCACCCTACTCAATGATATACATCCAAAATGTATTTGATGTATTTTGAGTTTAGTTGTGCAGGTTAAGTATTCATAGGGAAAGCTGAAAAGTTTCTAAGTCCATGTGTCGACACACAGAAGGAAAGTGTCGACACTTAAGAAGACTTGTGTCGACACCCAGGCAAGCAGTGTGGACACTTGGAGTAATTGTGTTGACACTAGGGATGCAGAGTCGACACCATACAGAAAGTGTCGACACATACAGGTTGTGTCGACACTCATGAAGAAAAGTCCAGTGAATCTGTGTCGACACTTAGCAGCAGTGTCGACACCCAGAGGAACTGTGTCTATATCAGAAAGTGTCGACACTTGGAGGCTGTGTCGACACTCAGCAAATTTCAGAGAGTCTAAGTATAAGTGTCGACATAATAAGAATGTGTCGACACTCAGCAGAAGACTCAACACATGAAGAAAGTGTCGACACAATGAAGAATGTGTCGACACACAGCAGAAGACTTAATACATGAAGAAAGTGTCGACACTAGGAGGCTGTGTCGACACTCAGCAAAGTTCAACAAAAATTCTAAGTACAAGTGTCGACACAAAGAAGATGTGTCGACACTCAGCCAAAATCTCAACAGAAGAAGAATGTTCGACACCAAGGAGCTGTGTCGACACTCCGCAAGTATCAACACAGAAGGCAATTGTCGACACCAAGAAGATGTGTCGACACTGAACAAGTTCAACACATGAAGATGTGTCGACACAAAGGAGTTGTGTTGACACTTACAAGAATTCAACTAAGTAATAATGAAGAACAAGAAGTTGTGTCGACACACAATATCAGTGTCGAGAAGCAAATTCTATAATACAAGAGTTGTGTCGACACCTTGAAGGCAAGTGTCGACACTTAGTCTACTTGTGTCGACACTTAGTCTATAAGTGTCGACACTTAAAGACAGACTGTCTCGACACTTTCAGACAGTTACAAATATTTCAAGAAGTGACTGGATGACATGACAGCTGCTATTCCAGCCGGTCTACTGCAACTGTCAGAGATGTCCGAAAGCCGTTAGAAACCGGATCAGTCGGTCACCATGAAAAAGGCCTATATATAGGCTTATACTGTCAACAGAAAGAGCTGATCAACACATCAAGTGATACACAGAAGATCTAGCTATTCATTAAAGAATCAGTGAAGATCTAAGAAGTTGGAGAGAGAGCGCTCCTTCCAGAAGACAGCCATTGGAACCAGGCTGTGAAGAAGGGTTCAGACCTAGTTCTGAATCTTAAGTTGTAGTGATTGAAGATCAGCTGTAGAGAATCAATCATATTGTGTCTACATTCAAGAAGCTTTGAGAAAGCCAAGTGAGATTGATCCCAGCAGAGTTCATTCAAGAACTCATCAAGAACCTTTCAACTCATCTCTCTTTTCCTGAGTTGTAGGTATATACTTTGTATTCTATATTTCTTGTAGGATCCTTAGGGATCTCAGTTGTAAGCCTGCAATTATAAAGGCTGAGTGGTAGGGCCTGTGTGCCTGAGTGTAGGAGAACTATTTCTCGGAGTGTAGGCCTGTTGTGGCGGAGTGTAGGCCTTGTGGCTGAGTGTAGGCCTTGTGGCTGAGTGTAGGCCTTTGGAGAAGACTGAGTTGTAGGGCCTTGGGCCTGAGCTGTAGGAACCTGTTTTGGGGTTCTGAGTGTAAGATCTGAGGATCTGAGATAGTGGAGGAGTTTGGCCGAATCTAGTACACTACTAGATAGGCGAAGGGGGAAAGTGGATGTACCCAAACCTTAGGAACCACTATAAATCTGTGTGTTCACTGTGTGCATGTTTGATTCTGTGATTGCTGATTGATTTCTGTGAAGAATTAGTTATAACTCTGTGATATAATCTGAATTCTGCCTAAAGTTTAAAAAAGATTTAGTCACCTATTCACCCCCCCTCTAGGTGATTAGGTACAATTTCTTTCAAGTGGTATCAGAGCCAGGTTACTCAAAAAGGACTTAACTGTCTGAGTAGATCCTGTTGGCAGATTCAGTATAAGTAAAGTTCAGTAGAATTAAGAAAATCAAGAAACATGAGTTCAATAGAGAATCATAAAGAACTTGGATCCATGAAGTTGTCCATTTGCAGAAAAGAATTTTTGGCATCTGGAAAGAAAGGTGAGACTGTTTATGGAAGCCTCAGACCCTAGAATATATATCACAGTTAAAGAAGGGTCATATGTGCCTATGAAGGTTTCAGTCCTGGATGCTAATCAGAGAACACCTAAGGACTTCTCTGAAATGACAAAAGATGAGATAATTCTAGCCACAATGGACAAGAGGGCTCAGAATATCATTGTGAGTGCCATAGATGATGCTACCTTTCAGAACTTGATACACTGTAAGACATCTAAGGAGATGTGGGATACCTTGATAGTGTATATGGAGGGTTCAGAAGAAGTGAGACAGGACAGAAAGTCTTTGTTAAACCAAGAATATGAAAGTTTCAGGCAAGGTAGGTCTGATAGCATAACAGAATACTATAAGAAATTCTATAGGATTGTCAATGAGCTAATGTCCTATGGAAGATAATTCAGTAATTATGAGCTCAATGACAAGTTCTTGAGGTCCCTAACAAAGGATTGGGACACCAAGATCTGTGCCACTAGGGAAAGGGCCAAGCTAGCAGATATTCCTCCTCCAACTTTGTTTGGAAAACTGCTATCCTATGAAATGCAGTTGATACTAAGGAAAGAAGAGGAGAAGACTATCAAAATAGAGAATAAAGAAAGAACAGTGGCATTCAAGACAGAAGCCACCAGAAATACAGAAGTCTCCATCTCCACCTCCAAAAGTGGCTGAGACTGGTCAGATGATTCAGAAAGCAGAAAAGTCTGAAAGCAGTGAAAGTGATGAGGACTTTGCAGCATTCACAAGACACTTTCAGAAGTTTCTAAAGAAGAAACAGTGGAGGTCAAAGCCATCCACTTCACAGGGAAAAAGATGACTATTATCAGAACAAGAAGTCATCAAAGAAAGACAGGAGAAAGACCAAGTCAAGCAAAGCAACTTTATCAAAATTGTTTGCTATTGCTGTAACAGACAAGGACATGTTACTGCTGACTATCCTGAGAAAAGGAAAGAGTCTAATGATAAGAAAAAGACTCAATTTAAGGGCAAGAAGGAAAGGTCTTTTGTTGCCAAGAAGGACAAAAGCCTGTCAGACATGTCTTCTTCAGAAACTCAGTCAGAAGCTGAAGCTTACATAGGACTGTTTGCTGAAGAAGAAGAAGAGGAGTTCATCCAGGTAATAAACTCTATATATGAGCAAGAGGACAGTCAGTGCCAAGGACTGATTGCATTGACAGAAGGTGGCAAAATCCAGGAGCAGCCTGGACCTAGTAAGGTATAAAATTGTTCTTTAAGTTCAATTTCTAGTGCTAGTTCAGACTCAGTTACATCAGCATCAAATGATGCCAGTGGATCTGAATCTGAAGGGGATATTCATCAATTGATTGATGAATATAGAGTTCTGTTGCAAGCTTTTAAGAAGAGCAAATCCTTGGCCAAGAGTCAGGCAAAGGAGATTGTTAATCTTAAAGTTACTGCAACTGATTTTGAGAAGCTGATTGATCAAAAGTTAAATGAGATAGCCAGACTGAAGAACATAACTGTTATTCAGATGGGAACTATAACATTCAAGAATGATCAAATCAGAAATCTGGAGATTAGTCATCAGAAGGAGAGAGACATAGTTGCAAGGTTTTCTAAACCTAAGTCTGTTCTACCTTTGATTGATGAGTTTATACCTCACAAGGGTAAAACTGGATTGGGGTTTATTAACCCTGCTAGGACTGTAAAGTACAAGTCTAAGGGTAAAGGCCCAGCTCTCAACAAGCCAGCTGTAGATAAAACAGCTAGGAATGTACCTAAGCAAAGGTACAATAGGTTTTAGTGCTGGTGCTGTGGCAAGGTAGGCCACTTTGCCATTGACTGCTGGCATAATACTAGTGCCAAGATGAGTAGCAAACTGTTTGTTGGAAGATCTGCAGGTAGCTTTGTTAAGAGGCAAACTAACCAGCACCAAGGACCCAAGAATTCTTTGGGTTCTAAGGTCAACTAATCTGTTTTGCAGGTGAGTCCAAGTGGTCATGCCCCAATATGGTACTTGGACAGTGGATGTTCCAGACACATGACTGGAACTAGGGGATTGCTAAAGGACTTCACACCAATCAAGGATGGTCCTAAAGTCACTTTTGGTGATTCTGAAAAAGGAATCATCAAGGGTTTTGGTAACATTTCTAGCCCCCATATAACAATTACTCAAGTGACTTATGTTAAAGGTTTGAAACATAACCTTATTAGTATAAGTCAATTGAGTGATTTAGGATATGACATCTCATTTGTCAAAGATGGTTATCATATCAGGAGATCAAATGATCAAGAGATCATTTTGACTGGTTATAGAAAAAGAAATGTCTATTGTCTAGACATTATGAGTGAGAACAATGCTTCTCCAGTGTGTCTTGTAGCTGATGAGAAAGTATCTCATTATGTCAAATGGCACAAGAGGCTAGCCCATCTTAACTACAAGACAATTGGCCAACTCTATAGCAAAGAGTTAGTGAGGAATGGTCCTCAAGTTAAGTGTATTAAAGATGGAATATGTTCAGCTTGTCAAAAGGGCAAGCAGACTAGATCCACCTTTAATAGCATTGAGAACAAAGATGCTGTGAGGTGTTTATACCTCTTGCATATGGATCTCTTTGGTCCTATGCCAGTTCACAGCCTAGGTAGGAAGGTTTACACTTTTGTGGTAGTAGATGACTACTCAAGGTTTTCCTAGGTGTTCTTTCTTAGACAGAAATCTGAAACACCTAGTATCTTCTATAGCTTTGTCAAACAAATTCAGAATGAGTTAGACAGTACAGTGGTCAAAATAAGAAGTGACCATGGTACTGAATTTCAGTCTGATAGTATGACAAAACTATGTGAAGAATTTGGGATATTTCAGGAATTTTCTTCACCAAGAACACCTCAGCAAAATGGCATTGCTGAGAGGAAAAATAGAATCTTGATTGAGGCTGGTAAAACCCTATTAAGTGACACATCTCTCCCAGAATATTTCTGGGCTGAGGCAGTTAATACTACATGCCATGTAACTAATAGGGCTACCATTACTAAAAGCCACAATAAGACCCCCTATGAGATTGTGAAAGGCAGAAAACCAAACCTATCCTATTTCAGGATCTTTGGTTGTAAATGCTTTATACTTAACAATGGGAAGTCTTACTTGACTAAGTTTGCTGCCAAATCCCAAGAGGGGATCTTTGTTGGGTACAGCAACAATAGTAAGGCTTATAAAGTCTACAACTTGTCTACTCAAGTTGTAGAGGAGTCAGTACATGTAGTATTTGATGAAGCTAGACTTATTAACAATGAGTTGTCTAGTAGTATTTGCAGCTCTACAGGTGTGACTGAGAAGATGGACAAGCTCACTATAGAAGAAGGACCTACTGCAAGTCAGCAAGTAGAAGATAGTGGCTGTTGTCCAGGTGGAGTACTACATGTACCTAATGCAGAAGAAGTCCAAGGAGTGCAGCAAGTTGAAGAAACTGAAGAAGTTCAACCTGAAGCCAGGATGCCTCCAGCTAATAGGCATCTAAGAGATCATCCAGCAGATCAAATCATTGTGATCTAAGACAAGGGTACAAACAAGGAGCAGAAATCTGAGTGCAGCACTCTACTCTAGTTTTCTATCCCAAGTAGAGCCAAAGAAGTTTGAAGAAGCCATCCTAGACTCTCATTGGATTGAGGCAATGCAAGAGGAGCTGAATCAGTTCAAGAGATGCAAAGTCTGGGAGCTTGTTCCTAAACCAAAAGACCACAACATAATTGGGACCAAGTGGATCTTTAGGAACAAGATGGATGAACATGGAGTGATTATTAAGAACAAAGCAAGGCTGGTTGCTAAGGGATATAGGCAGGAAGAAGGTATTGACTTTGATCAAACCTTTGCTCCAGTAGCCAGACTAGAAGCCATAAGGATGTTCCTGGCCTATGCAACCTATCAAGGATTTAAAGTATAACCAAATGGATGTTAAGTCAGCCTTTCTGAATGGTAATCTGAAAGAAGAGGTATATGTGGAACAGCCATCAGGTTTTGTTGATTCAACTCAACCTAATTATGTCTATAGACTTAGGAAGGCTTTGTATGGGTTAAAACAAGCCCCTAGGGCTTGGTATGAAACCCTGTCTAGTTTCCTCATTGAGAATAAATTCACAAGGGAGAAAATAGACAAGACTCTATTCCTTAGGGAATCCAGAGGCAAGATAATACTAGTCCAAATATATGTATATGACATAATATTTGGGTCTACTGAAAGTAGTCTTTGCAGAAAGTTTGCAAAACATATGCAAGGACAATTTGAGATGAGCAGTATGGGGGAACTTAAGTTCTTCTTGGGTCTCCAAGTTAGACAGACTGAGAATGGTTTATCCATATGCCAGTCTAAGTTCACCCTAGAACTGATAAGGAAGTATGGTATGGATTCATCCAGTACCATGAAGACTCCTATGGGTCAAGTATGTCTCTTAGCAAAGATGATGCAGGGAAACCTGTAGATGAGACTTTGTATAGAGGGATAGTTGGCTCCCTACTCTATTTGACTGCAAGTAGACCAGATAGCATGTATGCTACATGTGTCTGTGCTAGGTACCAAGCTTGCCCTAAAGAGTCTCATTTGACAGCAGTCAAAACGATACTGAGATATCTTAAGGGCACTCCTTATCTAGGCCTATGGTACCCTAGGAATGGAGACTTTGAACTGACAGGTTATTCAGATGCAGATTTTGCAGGCTGCAAAGAAGATAGGAAGAGTACAACTGGTACCTGTCAATTCCTAGGTGGAAGACTGATTTCATGGAGTAGCAAAAAGCAAACAAGTGTGGCTATCTCCACAGCAGAATCAGAATATATGGTTGCAGGAAGTTGTTGTGCTCAACTTCTATGGATACAACATCAGCTTGAGGATTATAGTATTCAGGTAAGTAGAACACCACTATTTTGTGATTCTACAAGTGATATATCTATTGCAAACAATCCTGTTTCCCATAGTAGAACTAAACACATTGAAATAAAATATCATTTTCTAAGGGAACATGTAGAAAAAGAAGATATTTCACTAGAGTATGTTAATACAGATAATCAACTAGCTGACATGTATACTAAGCCTTTAAAGAAACCAAATTCAATAGGTTTAAAATTGAATTAGGTATGATAAACTTATAATAAGTTTACAGAAATGGCTAAGTAAAATAGTGTCGACACACAGAGTTGTCTGTGTCGAGACAGAGAATTGGTGTCGACACTTCAGAGAAAAGGTGTCGACACATCTAGGAAGTTGGTGTCACACTTCAGAAAATAAGTGTCGACACATGATAAGTAGGTGTCGACACATCCAAGGTGGTGTCGACACTTAGGCTTTACTCAGAATTAGTAAAGTAAAGTCTCGACTATGTGTCGAGCTAAGTGGTGTCGACACATAAACAAGTGTCGACACATATATTCTGTTGACTAAACTTGTGTCGACACATTGTTGTTGAGAAATTATAAGTCTGTGTCGACACTTTTCAACAGTGTCGACACAATTTAAGTTTGTTGACGTTTCATCTTCAACTCTAGAAAGGTATAAATAGGGTTTCAACATTGTCTGTCGACATGCTCACCAAAGTTTCGAGACCAAACTTGTGTGTCGACACCTCTCTTCTCTCAATTCAAATTCTTCAAACCCTAATGGCGCCAAAGCCCGAGGAGAACGTGAATGAAGGCTATGAACTGGTGCGGCATGCGTTTGATGATGCAGATCCGGAGATCAAGGATGTGGTAACCCTAGTTGCAAACTCAGGGTTAGATTTTCTTGTTTTAGAACCGACAAAGATATGGAAGAAAGAGGTCCTGGAATTCTTGAATGGAGCTAAAGTAGACGAATCTGGACTCAAGATAAAGTCAATGGTTCATGGAGAAAAGGTGAAGGTCTCACCTAAGAGTTTGAGAAAGGTACTAAACCTACCAAGAACTAAGGAAGAAGATAAAGTTTCTGCTTCTAAGACCAGAGAAGCTTTACAATGGTGTGGACTGGATTCCAAGATGAAAATTAGATCAGTATTCAATAGGAAAGGGAATGAACAGCCAAGGAAAATTTCTATCTGAAATAGTTGGCAAGGTGATTCTGTGCAAGTCTGGAGGACATGACAGGATTTCAGCTTATATGTTCAATCTGATGACAAGGTTAATCTTCTAGCTACATACTGATTGGTCTGCAATAGTGTTTGAGAAGATTAAGGAGAGCCTGAAGAAACCCAATTTGGGTAGGATACTAAGTCTTTACTTGGCTGGTAGTATACCAGAAGTAATGAGTCAAGCTGCAGGATCAAAGATCAACCACATGAGGAAGATGGACATGAGAATCTTCTCAAGGTGGGATAGGGTCTTGACCAGGAGATGCCCACTCCTGAGAAGGAAACACCCCAAAAGAAGAAGAAGAAGATAGCCCCAGTTGCTCAGGAATCATCTAGTAGCTCTGAAGAGCATGTTGTCTTTACACCAGATGATGAACAAGAAACTGGAATTGCTGGAAAGTCTCCAGCTAGACAAGATGATGCAGACAGGCAGGGGGAGTTACCACAGGCTAGCCCTCTTCACCAGGATTCTATCCAGGGGGAGTCTCTACTGGTTGAAGAGTCAACTCCACTAGAAAGTGAACAAGCTACCCACACAATACTTGAGGTACTCACTGAAATCAATCAATTAGATTTCTTATTGAGAGTGAAGTTATAACTGACAAGTTATCTGATGTTAATCAGCAACCTCAGATTCATAGTCAACCCCAAGATGTTGTCATGGAGGACACATCTGTTGCAGATCAAGTAGTGTCTGATCAAGTAGTTGATGAGATCAGGAATTCTCCACCACAACCTCAACAAGAGTTTACAATGGAAGATCTCTTCCTTAATCTGGATCAAACAGACTTTAAGAAAGCAAGTGCTGCTACTGAGGGGGAGAATGCTCAAGTTGAGGGGGAGCATGTGGAAATTCTAGAAGAAACTGCAAGGAAAGAGCCTGAGAAGCCAAAGATGTTGAGGAGCTACCTAGGGAGAGGGTAGAAATAGCAAGCACATCAGCTTCTGAAGATGAGGAGGCTGCAAGAGCAAAGAAAAGGAAATTCCAAGTATTTAAGAGAAGAAGCCAAACTTATAAAAAAGGCTTTACAAACTATTGCACCACAGCCTACACCACAGCAAGCACCATCTGTAGATTACAGTTCTCTGATGGTTGTAATGCAAATAAAGCTTGATGAGCAAAGGAAAGCCATAAAACATATATGGATGAGGGGCATAAGTCTTTACAGTTTGATCTAGCCCAAGATATTAAGTCCATTAGATTTGAAATGAATCTAATAAGAAAGAGATGACTGACTGTTTCCAAAGGAGGGAATGTAGTAGTCTATCTAGCAACTCATCAAGAGAAGATAAAGCTCAGTGGATGACATTGCACTGAAGCAAGGTTATGTTCTGGAGAACCAGCTCAGGATGAATGACAATTTGACTGCTTCACACAACGCAATAGTCACAGAGATGAAGAATATAGCTGCAGGGCAGACTACAGCTAATGCTACAGCTAAAGCAGACTTTGATAAAGCATTCCAAGAGGGAATAACTGCTGTTAAGACTGCAATACAAGACTCTCAGAAGATAATAACTGACAAACTCCAAAGGTTGAAACCTTACTTTAAGGATGGAGTCAACTATTTGGATGCCCAAATAAGATTTCAGAAAGATGATATGAGGGATCACATGGTTAGAGAAGTCATAAAAGGGGAGAGGGTGTTAGTCAAAGCCAGCTCTGATCATGCAAAGTGGATTTCTAATTCTATCAGAGCTACTCTTGGTTATCCTCCTTTATGTGATGATGATAATGTTGCAGAGTCTGGGACAAATCCTGCATATCTAGGAGGGGAGCAACCTGAAGTGGCTCAAGTAATCTACCGTCCTCCAGACTTTGAAATGATACATGCTGATATACAATCCATGTATAACCCTCCTGAGGGTATTGAGAAAGTCATCATAGAGAAAGTATTTCAGCCAGTATCTGAGGCTTTACAAGAGGCCATATTGAAAGAGCAAGAAGCTTTGTTGCTGAAAGAACAAGAGACTAAATTGTCTAAGAAGAGGTTCAGAGAGCAAGCTGAACAAAGTCCTGATTTTGAATAGTGGAGCCCCACTTCAAGGAATATTATCTTAACTGCATGGAAGGCTGCCAAAGACAATATTCAAGATAGAAACAAGTGGTTTTCTGAACTGGAGTGGAGGAAGCATGAGATCAGACAAGAAGCCATTGTGCAGTATAGAAGAAAGACTAAGATGGGAAAGCTACCTCCTACTGCCCAGGAGCCTAGCAAGTACTTTCCCAAGCCTTATCATTACTTTGAGAGGAAAAGATCAAGGCTGAAGAGCAGACAAAGAAGGATCTTAAAGGCAAGAAGGCTGCTGTTACTACTGAAGATGCTGAAGCCCCTGTGCAAGCAAAGATACAGTCTGGGAAGGGCATAGTTATCAAGGAGACTGAGCAAAAATAGAATAGCATTATCTTAAGTTTACTATGTAATCACTTATATTAAAACACTCTGTAAACTTTTGTATAATAAATATGACAAAGTTTTAGAACAATATGATGTGTGAAAAATCTATTACATATTTGTTCTGAGATATATATGTGTGTACATGTTTTGTTTAATACATGTTTATGTACTTTCCCTGATTGCATAATCCTGTTTTTTCATCATACTATAATTTTGTTATGTATGGTGTATATCATTAACTAAGGGTTATGACTTCTCCAAATAGGGGGAGATTGTTGGGTACATTGGATTAAATGTACCTGATTTGAAGAAGCCTCACCCTACTCAATGATATACATCAAAATGTATTTGATGTATTTTGAGTTTAGTTGTGCAGGTTAAGTATTCACAGGGAAAGCTGAAAAGTTTCTAAGTCCATGTATCGACACCCAGAAGGAAAGTGTCGACACTTAAGAAGACTTTTGTCGACACCCAGGCAAGCAGTGTCGACACTTGGAGTAATTGTGTCGACACCAGGGATGTAGAGTCGACACCAGACAGAAAGTGTCGACACATACAGGTTGTGTCGACACTCAATGAAGAAAAGTCCAGTGAAGCTGTGTCGACACTTAGCAGCAGTGTCGACACCTCGAGGAACTGTGTCTACATCAGAAAGTGTCGACACTTGGAGGCTGTGTCGACACTCAGCAAATTTCAAAGAGTCTAAGTATAAGTGTCGACATAATAAAGAATGTGTCGACGCTCAGCAGAAGACTCAACACATGAAGAAAGTGTCGACACAATGAAGAATGTGTCAACACACAGTAGAAGACTCAATACATGAAGAAAGTTCGACACTAGGAGGCTGTGTCGACACTCAGCAAAGTTCAACAAAAATTCTAAGTACAAGTATCGACACAAAGAAGATGTGTCGACACTCAGCCAAAGTCTCAACAGAAGAAGAATGTGTCGACACAAGGAGCTGTGTCGACACTCGGTAAGTATCAACACAGAAGGCAAGTGTCGACACCAAGAAGATGTGTCGACACTGAACAAGTTCAACACATGAAGATGTGTCGACACAAAGGAGTTGTGTCGACACTTACAAGAATTCAACTAAGTACTGAAGAACAAGAAGTTGTGTCGACACACAATATCAGTGTCGACACATGATGAAGAAACAGTATCGAGAAGCAAATTCTACAACACAAGGAGTTGTGTCGACACCTTGAAGGCAAGTGTCGACACTTAGTCTACTTGTGTCGACACTTAGTCTATAAGTGTCGACACTTAAAGACAGACTGTCTCGACACTTTCAGACAGTTACAAATATTTCAAGAAGTGACTGGATGACATGACGCTGCCATTCCAGCCGGTCTACTGCAATTGTCAGAGATGTCAGAAAGCCGTTAGAAACCGGATCACAGCCGGTCACCATGAAGAAGGCCTATATAAAGGCTTATACTGTCAACAGAAAGAGATGATCAACACATCAAGTGATACACAGAAGATCTAGCTATTCATTGAAGAATCAAGTGAAGATCTAAGAAGTTGGAGAGAGAGAGAGCTCCTTCCAAGAAGACAGCCGTTGGAACCAGGCTGTGAAGAAGGGTTCAGACCTAGTTCTGAATCTTAAGTTGCAGTGATTGAAGATCAGCTGCAGAGAATCAATCCTATTGTGTTCTACATTCAAGAAGCTTTGAAGAAAGCCAAGTGAGATTGATCCCAGCAGAGTTCATTCAAGAACTCATCAAGAACCTGTCAACTCATCTCTCTTTTCCTGAGTTGTAGGTATATACTTTGTATTCTATATTTCTTGTAGGATCCTTAGGGATCTGAGTTGTAAGCCTGCAATTATAAAGGCTGAGTGGTAGGGCCTGTGTGCCTGAGTGTAGGAGACTATTTCTCTGAGTGTAGGCCTGTGTGGCTGAGTGTAGGCCTTGTGGCTGAGTGTAGGCCTTGTGGCTGAGTGTAGCCTTGGAGAAGACTGAGTTATAGGGCCTTGGGCCTGAGCTGTAGGAACCTGTTTTGGGGTTCTGAGTGTAAGATCTGAGGATCTGAGATAGTGGAGGAGTTTGGCCGAATCTAGTACACTACTAGATAGGCAAAGGGAAAGTGGATGTACCCAAAACTTGGGGAACCACTATAAATCTGTGTGTTCACTGTGTGCATTTTGATTCTGTGATTGCTGATTGATTGATGTGAAGAATTAGTTATAACTCTGTGATATAATCTGAATTCTGCCTAAAAAGTATAAAAAGATTTAGTCACCTATTCACCCCCCCCTCTAGGTGATTAGGTACAATTTCTTTCAACCCTCCACCTCCATCTCCTCCCCGTTAGCTTCCTGCTCCGCCTCTCCATCCTTCGCTCATCTCCCTGGCTCACTCCTGCAGGAGGGAGCCAGGGAGATGGAGCGAAGGATGGAGGAGGCGGAGCAGGAAGCTAACGGGGAGGAGATGGAGGTGGAGGGCTGAAAGAAATTGTACCTAATCACCTAGAGGGGGGTGAATAGTGACTAAATCTTTTTTATACTTTTTAGGCAGAATTCAGATTATATCACAGAGTTATAACTAATTCTTCACATCAATCAATCAGCAATCACAGAATCAAACATGCACACAGTGAACACACAGATTTATAGTGGTTCCCCAAGTTTTGGGTACATCCACTTTCCCCTTTGCCTATCTAGTAGTGTACTAGATTCGGCCAAACTCCTCCACTATCTCAGATCCTCAGATCTTACACTCAGAACCCCAAAACAGGTTCCTACAGCTCAGGCCCAAGGCCCTATAACTCAGTCTTCTCCAAAGGCCTACACTCAGCCACAAGGCCTACACTCAGCCACAAGGCCTACACTCAGCCACACAGGCCTACACTCAGAGAAATAGTTCTCCTACACTCAGGCACACAGGCCCTACCACTCAGCCTTTATAATTGCAGGCTTACAACTCAGATCCCTAAGGATCCTACAAGAAATATAGAATACAAAGTATATACCTACAACTCAGGAAAAGAGAGATGAGTTGACAGGTTCTTGATGAGTTCTTGAATGAACTCTGCTGGGATCAATCTCACTTGGCTTTCTTCAAAGCTTCTTGAATGTAGAACACAATAGGATTGATTCTCTGCAGCTGATCTTCAATCACTGCAACTTAAGATTCAGAACTAGGTCTGAACCCTTCTTCACAGCCTGGTTCCAACGGCTGTCTTCTTGGAAGGAGCTCTCTCTCTCTCCAACTTCTTAGATCTTCACTTGATTCTTCAATGAATAGCTAGATCTTCTGTGTATCACTTGATGTGTTGATCATCTCTTTCTGTTGACAGTATAAGCCTTTATATAGGCCTTCTTCATGGTGACCGGCTGATCCGGTTTCTAACGGCTTTCTGACATCTCTGACAATTGCAGTAGACCGGCTGGAATGGCAGCTGTCATGTCATCCAGTCACTTCTTGAAATATTTGTAACTGTCTGAAAGTGTCGAGACAGTCTGTCTTTAAGTGTCGACACTTATAGACTAAGTGTCGACACAAGTAGACTAAGTGTCGACACTTGCCTTCAAGGTGTCGACACAACTCCTTGTGTTGTAGAATTTGCTTCTCGATACTGTTTCTTCATCATGTGTCGACACTGATATTGTGTGTCGACACAACTTCTTGTTCTTCAGTACTTAGTTGAATTCTTGTAAGTGTCGACACAACTCCTTTGTGTCGACACATCTTCATGTGTTGAACTTGTTCAGTGTCGACACATCTTCTTGGTGTCGACACTTGCCTTCTGTGTTGATACTTACCGAGTGTCGACACAGCTCCTTGTGTCGACACATTCTTCTTCTGTTGAGACTTTGGCTGAGTGTCGACACATCTTCTTTGTGTCGATACTTGTACTTAGAATTTTTGTTGAACTTTGCTGAGTGTCGACACAGCCTCCTAGTGTCGAAACTTTCTTCATGTATTGAGTCTTCTACTGTGTGTTGACACATTCTTCATTGTGTCGACACTTTCTTCATGTGTTGAGTCTTCTGCTGAGCGTCGACACATTCTTTATTATGTCGACACTTATACTTAGACTCTTTGAAATTTGCTGAGTGTCGACACAGCCTCCAAGTGTCGACACTTTCTGATGTAGACACAGTTCCTCGAGGTGTCGACACTGCTGCTAAGTGTCGACACAGCTTCACTGGACTTTTCTTCATTGAGTGTCGACACAACCTGTATGTGTCGACACTTTCTGTCTGGTGTCGACTCTACATCCTGGTGTCGACACAATTACTCCAAGTGTCGACACTGCTTGCCTGGGTGTCGACAAAAGTCTTCTTAAGTGTCGACACTTTCCTTCTGGGTGTCGACACATGGACTTAGAAACTTTTCAGCTTTCCCTGTGAATACTTAACCTGCACAACTAAACTCAAAATACATCAAATACATTTTGATGTATATCATTGAGTAGGGTGAGGCTTCTTCAAATCAGGTACATTTAATCCAATGTACCCAACAATCTCCCCCTATTTGGAGAAGTCATAACCCTTAGTTAATGATATACACCATACATAACAAAATTATAGTATGATGAAAAAACAGGATTATGCAATCAGGGAAAGTACATAAACATGTATTAAACAAAACATGTACACACATATATATCTCAGAACAAATATGTAATAGATTTTTCACACATCATATTGTTCTAACAACTTTGTCATATTTATTATACAAAAGTTTACAGAGTGTTTTAATATAAGTGATTACATAGTAAACTTAAGATAATGCTATTCTATTTTTGCTCAGTCTCCTTGATAACTATGCCCTTCCCAGACTGTATCTTTGCTTGCACAGGGGCTTCAGCATCTTCAGTAACAGCAGCCTTCTTGCCTTTAAGATCCTTCTTTGTCTGCTCTTCAGCCTTGATCTTTTTCCTCTCAAAGTAATGATAAGGCTTGGGAAAGTACTTGCTAGGCTCCTGGGCAGTAGGAGGTAGCTTTCCCATCTTAGTCTTTCTTCTATACTGCACAATGGCTTCTTGTCTGATCTCATGCTTCCTCCACTCCAGTTCAGAAAACCACTTGTTTCTATCTTGAATATTGTCTTTGGCAGCCTTCCATGCAGTTAAGATAATATTCCTTGAAGTGGGGCTCCACTATTCAAAATCAGGACTTTGTTCAGCTTGCTCTCTGAACCTCTTCTTAGACAATTTAGTCTCTTGTTCTTTCAGCAACAAAGCTTCTTGCTCTTTCAATATGGCCTCTTGTAAAGCCTCAGATACTGGCTGAACTACTTTCTCTATGATGACTTTCTCAATACCCTCAGGAGGGTTATACATGGATTGTATATCAGCATGTATCATTTCAAAGTCTGGAGGACGGTAGATTACTTGAGCCACTTCAGGTTGCTCCCCTCCTAGATATGCAGGATTTGTCCCAGACTCTGCAACATTATCATCATCACATAAAGGAGGATAACCAAGAGTAGCTCTGATAGAATTAGAAATCCACTTTGCATGATCAGAGCTGGCTTTGACTAACACCCTCTCCCCTTTTATGACTTCTCTAACCATGTGATCCCTCATATCATCTTTCTGAAATCTTATTTGGGCATCCAAATAGTTGACTCCATCCTTAAAGTAAGGTTTCAACCTTTGGAGTTTGTCAGTTATTATCTTCTGAGAGTCTTGTATTGCAGTCTTAACAGCAGTTATTCCCTCTTGGAATGCTTTATCAAAGTCTGCTTTAGCTGTAGCATTAGCTGTAGTCTGCCCTGCAGCTATATTCTTCATCTCTGTGACTATTGCGTTGTGTGAAGCAGTCAAATTGTCATTCATCCTGAGCTGGTTCTCCAGAACATAACCTTGCTTCAGTGCAATGTCATCCACCTGAGCTTTTATCTTCTCTTGATGAGTTGCTAGATAGACTACTACATTCCCTCCTTTGTGGAAACAGTCAGTCATCTCTTTCTTACTTAGATTCATTTCAAATCTAATGGACTTAATATCTTGGGCTAGATCAAACTGTAAAGACTTATGCCCCTCATCCATATATGTTTTTATGGCTTTCCTTTGCTCATCAAGCTTTATTTGCATTACAACCATCAGAGAACTGTAATCTACAGATGGTGCTTGCTGTGGTGTAGGCTGTGGTGCAATAGTTTGTAAAGCCTTTTTATAAGTTTGGCTTCTTCTCTTAAATACTTGGAATTTCCTTTTCTTTGCTCTTGCAGCCTCCTCATCTTCAGAAGCTGATGTGCTTGCTATTTCTACCCTCTCCCTAGGTAGCTCCTCAACATCTTTTGGCTTCTCAGGCTCTTTCCTTGCAGTTTCTTCTAGAATTTCCACATGCTCCCCCTCAACTTGAGCATTCTCCCCCTCAGTAGCAGCACTTGCTTTCTTAAAGTCTGTTTGATCCAGATTAAGGAAGAGATCTTCCATTGTAAACTCTTGTTGAGGTTGTGGTGGAGAATTCCTGATCTCATCAACTACTTGATCAGACACTACTTGATCTGCAACAGATGTGTCCTCCATGACAACATCTTGGGGTTGACTATGAATCTGAGGTTGCTGATTAACATCAGATAACTTGTCAGTTATAACTTCACTCTCAATAAGGAAATCTAATTGATTGATTTCAGTGAGTACCTCAAGTATTGTGTGGGTAGCTTGTTCACTTTCTAGTGGAGTTGACTCTTCAACCAGTAGAGACTCCCCCTGGATAGAATCCTGGTGAAGAGGGCTAGCCTGTGGTAACTCCCCCTGCCTGTCTGCATCATCTTGTCTAGCTGGAGACTTTCCAGCAATTCCAGTTTCTTGTTCATCATCTGGTGTAAAGACAACATGCTCTTCAGAGCTACTAGATGATTCCTGAGCAACTGGGGCTATCTTCTTCTTCTTCTTTTGGGTGTTTCCTTCTCAGGAGTGGGCATCTCCTTGGTCAAGACCCTATCCCACCTTGAGAAGATTCTCATGTCCATCTTCCTCATGTGGTTGATCTTTGATCCTGCAGCTTGACTCATTACTTCTGGTATACTACCAGCCAAGTAAAGACTTAGTATCCTACCCAAATTGGGTTTCTTCAGGCTCTCCTTAATCTTCTCAAACACTACTGCAGACCAATCAGTATGTAGCTGGAAGATTAACCTTGTCATCAGATTGAACATATAAGCTGAAATCCTGTCATGTCCTCCAGACTTGCACAGAATCACCTTGCCAACTATTTCAGATAGAAATTTTCCTTGGCTGTTCATTCCTTTCCTATTGAATACTGATCTAATTTTCATCTTGGAATCCAGTCCACACCATGTAAAGCTTCTCTGGTCTTAGAAGCAGAAACTTTATCTTCTTCCTTAGTTCTTGGTAGGTTTAGTACCTTTCTCAAACTCTTAGGTGAGACCTTCACCTTTTCTCCATGAACCATTGACTTTATCTTGAGTCCAGATTCGTCTACTTTAGCTCCATTCAAAATTCCAGGACTTCTTTCTTCCATATCTTTGTCGGCTCTAAAACAAGAAAATCTAACCCTGAGTTTGCAACTAGGGTTACCACATCCTTGATCTCCTGGATCTGCATCATCAAACGCATGCCGCACCAGTTCATAGCCTTCATTCACGTTCTCCTCGGGCTTTGGCGCCATTAGGGTTTGAAGAATTTGAATTGAGAGAAGAGAGGTGTCGACACACAAGTTTGGTCTCGAAACTTTGGTGAGCATGTCGACAGACAATGTTGAAACCCTATTTATACCTTTCTAGAGTTGAAGATGAAACGTCAACAAACTTAAATTGTGTCGACACTGTTGAAAAGTGTCGACACAGACTTATAATGTCTCGACAACAATGTGTCGACACAAGTTTAGTCAACAGAATATATGTGTCGACACTTGTTTATGTGTCGACACCACTTAGCTCGACACTAGTCGAGACTTTACTTTACTAATTCTGAGTAAAGCCTAAGTGTCGACACCACCTTGGATGTGTCGACACCTACTTATCATGTGTCGACACTTATTTTCTGAAGTGTTGACACCTACTTCCTAGATGTGTCGACACCTTTTCTCTGAAGTGTCGACACCAATTCTCTGTCTCGACACAGACAACTCTGTGTGTCGACACTATTTTACTTAGCCATTTCTGTAAACTTATTATAAGTTTATCATACCTAATTCAATTTTAAACCTATTGAATTTGGTTTCTTTTAAAGGCTTAGTATACATGTCAGCTAGTTGATTATCTGTATTAACATACTCTAGTGAAATATCTTCTTTTTCTACATGTTCCCTTAGAAAATGATATTTTATTTCAATGTGTTTAGTTCTACTATGGGAAACAGGATTGTTTGCAATAGATATAGCACTTGTAGAATCACAAAATAGTGGTGTTCTACTTACTGAATACTATAATCCTCAAGCTGATGTTGTATCCATAGAAGTTGAGCACAACAACTTCCTGCAGCCACATATTCTGATTCTGCTGTGGAGATAGCCACACTTGTTTGCTTTTTGCTACTCCATGAAATCAGTCTTCCACCTAGGAATTGACAGGTACCAGTTGTACTCTTCCTATCTTCTTTGCAGCCTGCAAAATCTGCATCTGAATAACCTGTCAGTTCAAAGTCTCCATTCCTAGGGTACCATAGGCCTAGATAAGGAGTGCCCTTAAGATATCTCAGTATCGTTTTGACTGCTGTCAAATGAGACTCTTTAGGGCAAGCTTGGTACCTAGCACAGACACATGTAGCATACATGATATCTGGTCTACTTGCAGTCAAATAGAGTAGGGAGCCAACTATCCCTCTATACAAAGTCTCATCTACAGGTTTCCCTGCATCATCTTTGCTAAGAGACATACTTGACCCCATAGGAGTCTTCATGGTACTGGATGAATCCATACCATACTTCCTTATCAGTTCTAGGGTGAACTTAGACTGGCATATGGATAAACCATTCTCAGTCTGTCTAACTTGGAGACCCAAGAAGAACTTAAGTTCCCCCATACTGCTCATCTCAAATTGTCCTTGCATATGTTTTGCAAACTTTCTGCAAAGACTACTTTCAGTAGACCCAAATATTATGTCATATACATATATTTGGACTAGTATTATCTTGCCTCTGGATTCCCTAAGGAATAGAGTCTTGTCTATTTTCCCCCTTGTGAATTTATTCTCAATGAGGAAACTAGACAGGGTTTCATACCAAGCCCTAGGGGCTTGTTTTAACCCATACAAAGCCTTCCTAAGTCTATAGACATAATTAGGTTGAGTTGAATCAACAAAACCTGATGGCTGTTCCACATAGACCTCTTCTTTCAGATTACCATTCAGAAAGGCTGACTTAACATCCATTTGGTATACTTTAAATCCTTGATAGGTTGCATAGGCCAGGAACATCCTTATGGCTTCTAGTCTGGCTACTGGAGCAAAGGTTTGATCAAAGTCAATACCTTCTTCCTGCCTATATCCCTTAGCAACCAGCCTTGCTTTGTTCTTAATAATCACTCCATGTTCATCCATCTTGTTCCTAAAGATCCACTTGGTCCCAATTATGTTGTGGTCTTTTGGTTTAGGAACAAGCTCCCAGACTTTGCATCTCTTGAACTGATTCAGCTCCTCTTGCATTGCCTCAATCCAATGAGAGTCTAGGATGGCTTCTTCAAACTTCTTTGGCTCTACTTGGGATAGAAAACTGAGTAGAGTGCTGCACTCAGATTTCTGCTCCTTGTTTGTACCCCTTGTCTTAGATCACCAATGATTTGATCTGCTGGATGATCTCTTAGATGCCTATTAGCTGGAGGCATCCTGGCTTCAGGTTGAACTTCTTCAGTTTCTTCAACTTGCTGCACTCCTTGGACTTCTTCTGCATTAGGTACATGTAGTACTCCCCCTGGACAACAGCCACTATCTTCTACTTGCTGACTTGCAGTAGGTCCTTCTTCTATAGTGAGCTTGTCCATCTTCTTCAGTCACACCTGTGGAGCTGCAAATACTACTAGACAACTCATTGTTAATAAGTCTAGCTTCATCAAATACTACATGTACTGACTCCTCTACAACTTGAGTAGACAAGTTGTAGACTTTATAAGCCTTACTATTGTTGCTGTACCCAACAAAGATCCCCTCTTGGGATTTGGCAGCAAACTTAGTCAAGTAAGACTTCCCATTGTTAAGTATAAAGCATTTACAACCAAAGATCCTGAAATAGGATAGGTTTGGTTTTCTGCCTTTCACAATCTCATAGGGGGTCTTATTGTGGCTTTTAGTAATGGTAGCCCTATTAATTACATGGCATGTAGTATTAACTGCCTCAGCCCAGAAATATTCTGGGAGAGATGTGTCACTTAATAGGGTTCTACCAGCCTCAATCAAGGTTCTATTTTTCCTCTCAGCAATGCCATTTTGCTGAGGTGTTCTTGGTGAAGAAAATTCCTGAAATATCCCAAATTCTTCACATAGTTTTGTCATACTATCAGACTGAAATTCAGTACCATGGTCACTTCTTATTTGACCACTGTACTGTCTAACTCATTCTGAATTTGTTTGACAAAGCTATAGAAGATACTAGGTGTTTCAGATTTCTGTCTAAGAAAGAACACCTAGGAAAACCTTGAGTAGTCATCTACTACCACAAAAGTGTAGACCTTCCTACCTAGGCTGTGAACTGGCATAGGACCAAAGAGATCCATATGCAAGAGGTATAAACACCTCACAGCATCTTTGTTCTCAATGCTATTAAAGGTGGATCTAGTCTGCTTGCCCTTTTGACAAGCTGAACATATTCCATCTTTAATACACTTAACTTGAGGACCATTCCTCACTAACTCTTTGCTATAGAGTTGGCCAATTGTCTTGTAGTTAAGATGGGCTAGCCTCTTGTGCCATTTGACATAATGAGAGACTTTCTCATCAGCTACAAGACACACTGGAGAAGCATTGTTCTCACTCATAATGTCTAGACAATAGACATTTCTTTTTCTATAACCAGTCAAAATGATCTCTTGATCATTTGATCTCCTGATATGATAACCATCTTTGACAAATGAGATGTCATATCCTAAATCACTCAATTGACTTATACTAATAAGGTTATGTTTCAAACCTTTAACATAAGCCACTTGAGTAATTGTTATATGGGGCTAGAAATGTTACCAAAACCTTGATGATTCCTTTTTCAGAACACCAAAAGTGACTTTAGGACCATCCTTGATTGGTGTGAAGTCCTTTAGCAATCCCCTAGTTCCAGTCATGTGTCTGGAACATCCACTGTCCAAGTACCATATTGGGGCATGACCACTTGGACTCACCTGCAAAACAGATTAGTTGACCTTAGAACCCAAAGAATTCTTGGGTCCTTGGTGCTGGTTAGTTTGCCTCTTAACAAAGCTACCTGCAGATCTTCCAACAAACAGTTTGCTACTCATCTTGGCACTAGTATTATGCCAACAGTCATGGCAAAGTGGCCTACCTTGCCACAGCACCAGCACTAAAACCTATTGTACCTTTGCTTAGGTACATTCCTAGCTGTTTTATCTACAGCTGGCTTGTTGAGAGCTGGGCCTTTGCCCTTAGACTTGGACTTTACAGTCCTAGCAGGGTTAATAAACCCCAATCCAGTTTTACCCTTGTGAGGTATAAACTCATCAATCAAAGGTAGAACAGACTTAGGTTTAGAAAACCTTGCAACTATGTCTCTCTCCTTCTGAAGACTAATCTCCAGATTTCTGATTTGATCATTCTTGAATGTTATAGTTCCCATCTGAATAACAGTTATGTTCTTCAGTCTGGCTATTTCATTTAACTTTTGATCAATCAGCTTCTCAAAATCAGTTGCAGTAACTTTAAGACTTAACAATCTCCTTTGCCTGACTCTTGGCCAAGGATTTGCTTTCTTAAAAGCTTGCAACAGAACTCTATATTCATCAATCAATTGATGAATATCCCCTTCAGATTCAGATCCACTGGCATCATTTGATGCTGATGTAACTGAGTCTGAACTAGCACTAGAAATTGAACTTAAAGAACAATTTTATACCTTACTAGGTCCAGGCTGCTCCTGGATTTTGTCACCTTCTGTCAATGCAATCAGTCCTTGGCACTGACTGTCCTCTTGCTCATATATAGAGTTCATTACCTGGATGAACTCCTCTTCTTCTTCTTCAGCAAACAGTCCTATGTAAGCTTCAGCTTCTGACTGAGTTTCTGAAGAAGACATGTCTGACAGGCTTTTGTCCTTCTTGGCAACAAAAGACCTTTCCTTCTTGCCCTTAAATTGAGTCTTTTTCTTATCATTAGACTCTTTCCTTTTCTCAGGATAGTCAGCAGTAACATGTCCTTGTCTGTTACAGCAATAGCAAACAATTTTTGATAAAGTTGCTTTGCTTGACTTGGTCTTTCTCCTGTCTTTCTTTGATGACTTCTTGTTCTGATAATAGTCATCTTTCCCTGTGAAGTGGATGGCTTTGACCTCCACTGTTTCTTCTTTAGAAACTTCTGAAAGTGTCTTGTGAATGCTGCAAAGTCCTCATCACTTTCACTGCTTTCAGACTTTCTGCTTTCTGAATCATCTGACTCAGTCTCAGCCACTTTTGGAGGTGGAGATGGAGACTTCTGTATTTTCTGGTGGCTTCTGTCTTGAATGCCACTGTTCTTTCTTTATTCTCTATTTTGATAGTCTTCTCCTCTTCTTTCCTTACCATCAACTGCATTTCATAGGATAGCAGTTTTCCAAACAAAGTTGGAGGAGGAATATCTGCTAGCTTGGCCCTTTCCCTAGTGGCACAGATCTTGGTGTCCCAATCCTTTGTTAGGGACCTCAAGAACTTATCATTGAGCTCATAATTACTGAATTATCTTCCATAGGACATTAGCTCATTGACAATCCTATAGAATTTCTTATAGTATTCTGTTATGCTATCAGACCTACCTTGCCTGAAACTTTCATATTCTTGGTTTAACAAAGACTTTCTGTCCTGTCTCACTTCTTCTGAACCCTCCATATACACTATCAAGGTATCCCACATCTCCTTAGATGTCTTACAGTGTATCAAGTTCTGAAAGGTAGCATCATCTATGGCACTCACAATGATATTCTGAGCCCTCTTGTCCATTGTGGCTAGAATTATCTCATCTTTTGTCATTTCAGAGAAGTCCTTAGGTGTTCTCTGATTAGCATCCAGGACTGAAACCTTCATAGGCACATATGACCCTTCTTTAACTGTGATATATATTCTAGGGTCTGAGGCTTCCATAAACAGTCTCACCCTTTCTTTCCAGATGCCAAAAATTTCTTTTCTGCAAATGGACAACTTCATGGATCCAAGTTCTTTATGATTCTCTATTGAACTCATGTTTCTTGATTTTCTTAATTCTACTGAACTTTACTTATACTGAATCTGCCAACAGGATCTACTCAGACAGTTAAGTCCTTTTTGAGTAACCTGGCTCTGATACCACTTGAAAGAAATTGTACCTAATCACCTAGAGGGGGGGTGAATAGGTGACTAAATCTTTTTTAAACTTTTTAGGCAGAATTCAGATTATATCACAGAGTTATAACTAATTCTTCACAGAAATCAATCAGCAATCACAGAATCAAACATGCACACAGTGAACACACAGATTTATAGTGGTTCCCTAAGGTTTGGGTACATCCACTTTCCCCCTTCGCCTATCTAGTAGTGTACTAGATTCGGCCAAACTCCTCCACTATCTCAGATCCTCAGATCTTACACTCAGAACCCCAAAACAGGTTCCTACAGCTCAGGCCCAAGGCCCTACAACTCAGTCTTCTCCAAAGGCCTACACTCAGCCACAAGGCCTACACTCAGCCACAAGGCCTACACTCCGCCACAACAGGCCTACACTCCGAGAAATAGTTCTCCTACACTCAGGCACACAGGCCCTACCACTCAGCCTTTATAATTGCAGGCTTACAACTGAGATCCCTAAGGATCCTACAAGAAATATAGAATACAAAGTATATACCTACAACTCAGGAAAAGAGAGATGAGTTGACAGGTTCTTGATGAGTTCTTGAATGAACTCTGCTGGGATCAATCTCACTTGGCTTTCTTCAAAGCTTCTTGAATGTAGAACACAATATGATTGATTCTCTACAGCTGATCTTCAATCACTACAA
The DNA here is from genome assembly GCA_039583875.1 of Platanthera guangdongensis. NCBI lineage: Eukaryota > Viridiplantae > Streptophyta > Magnoliopsida > Asparagales > Orchidaceae > Platanthera > Platanthera guangdongensis. The sequence goes on from CM077153.1 coordinate 241,055,455, forward strand.
CTTAAGATTCAGAACTAGGTCTGAACCCTTCTTCACAGCCTGGTTCCAATGGCTGTCTTCTTGGAAGGAGCGCTCTCTCTCCAACTTCTTAGATCTTCACTTGATTCTTTAATGAATAGCTAGATCTTCTGTGTATCACTTGATGTGTTGATCAGCTCTTTCTGTTGACAGTATAAGCCTATATATAGGCCTTTTTCATGGTGACCGACTGATCCGGTTTCTAACGGCTTTCTGACATCTCTGACAGTTGCAGTAGACCGGCTGGAATAGCAGCTGTCATGTCATCCAGTCACTTCTTGAAATATTTGTAACTGTCTGAAAGTGTCGAGACAGTCTGTCTTTAAGTGTCGACACTTATAGACTAAGTGTCGACACAAGTAGACTAAGTGTCGACACTTGCCTTCAAGGTGTCGACACAACTCCTTGTATTATAGAATTTGCTTCTCGACACTGATATTGTGTGTCGACACAACTTCTTGTTCTTCAGTACTTAGTTGAATTCTTGTAAGTGTCAACACAACTCCTTTGTGTCGACACATCTTCATGTGTTGAACTTGTTCAGTGTCGACACATCTTCTTGGTGTCGACAATTGCCTTCTGTGTTGATACTTGCCGAGTGTCGACACAGCTCCTTGTGTCGACACATTCTTCTTCTGTTGAGATTTTGGCTGAGTGTCGACACATCTTCTTTGTGTCGACACTTGTACTTAGAATTTTTGTTGAACTTTGCTGAGTGTCGACACAGCCTCCTAGTGTCGACACTTTCTTCATGTATTAAGTCTTCTGCTGTGTGTCGACACATTCTTCATTGTGTCGACACTTTCTTCATGTGTTGAGTCTTCTGCTGAGTGTCGACACATTCTTTATTATGTCGACACTTATACTTAGACTCTCTGAAATTTGCTGAGTGTCGACACAGCCTCCAAGTGTCGACACTTTCTGATATAGACACAGTTCCTCTGGGTGTCGACACTGCTGCTAAGTGTCGACACAGATTCACTGGACTTTTCTTCATTGAGTGTCGACACAACCTGTATGTGTCGACACTTTCTGTATGGTGTCGACTCTGCATCCCTAGTGTCAACACAATTACTCCAAGTGTCCACACTGCTTGCCTGGGTGTCGACACAAGTCTTCTTAAGTGTCGACACTTTCCTTCTGTGTGTCGACACATGGACTTAGAAACTTTTCAGCTTTCCCTATGAATACTTAACCTGCACAACTAAACTCAAAATACATCAAATACATTTTGATGTATATCATTGAGTAGGGTGAGGCTTCTTCAAATCAGGTACATTTAATCCAATGTACCCAACAAGGGTTGCACTGAGGTTGGGGTGGCAGGAGGAGATCGGGAGGAGTCGGCCGAGGCAATGGCCGTGGAGGAAGAGGTATAGGCAGAGGTCCTCATCCCAGAGGAGAGGGATGTTGAAGAATGGGGGAAGCAGTGTAGGTTGGAGGCTGTGGAAGAGGTGGTGAAGCTGGAGGTCCTCACCCGTGGAGGCAGGGTGGAGAAGGTCCGCATCGACGGAGGGCTGACCCCGGAGGCCCAAAGCAGGATACTAGCGTGCATCCCGAAGAAAGTGGACATCTTCACATGGAGCGCTGTGGAGATATCGGGGGTTGATGCGGATGTGGCTTGTCACCGCCTTAACCTGGACCCGGAAGCACGCCCCATCTAATAGAAGAAGAGGTCCACGGCGGACAAGTTGGTCGAGCCCATTAGGGAGGAGGTGGCAAAGCTTTTCAAGGCCGGCTTCATATCTGAGATCCAATACCCCGGTTGGGTCTCTAATATAGTCATGTTTAAAAAAGGAGATGGCCAGTGGCGTATGTGTATCGACTTTTCTTTGCTTAATAAATCGTGCCCTAAGGATTGTTACCACTTGCCTTGGATCGACGCACTGGTTGACTCAGCCGTCGGTTTTTCTGTAATGAGCTTTTTGGATGCGTTTTTAGGTTATCATCACATCAGGATGCACCCCCCGGACGTCAAGGACGTCTCATTTATCACGGGGGTTGGATGCTACTGTTACAAAATGATGTCATTTGGGATGAAGAACGCATGGGCAACCTATTAAAAAATAATGGACAGGGTCTTCCGAGAATAGAAGGGGAGGAACCTGAAGGTATACGTGGATGATCTCATAATCAAGAGTCAGGATGTGGACTCTCACATCCAGGACCTAGAGGAGACCTTCGCCATCCTGCGCAAGTACAAAATGCGATTGAACCCCCTGAAGTGCGTCTTTGGGGCCAGCAGGGGGAAGTTCTTGGGGCACCTCCTCACCCCCATAGTGGTCGAAACAAATCCTGATAAGGTCAAGGCTATCATGGAGCTGGGGTGGCCGCGGAATACAAAGGAGGTGAAATGGTTGACAGGGAAGCTGGTAGGGTTAAGCAGGTTCCTCTCCCTCGCAGGGGAGAAGTGCTCCCCCTTCTTCAAAACACTTGGGGGATGATGCGTGTAAATCGGCAAGCGCACCGGTCGCACAAGTAATAAAGTTTTGGGAATAAATCCCCGAGTGTCGGTCTCTTGAGGAATGCAATTAGCGTAAAGTGGCAACAGTACAGAAAATATCGTTATGATAGTTATAAATAGAAAAAAGAGTAAAAAGAGGACTTGGGAGATTGTGGATGTTTGATCTACTGAACTAGTAAAAGCTATGTGGGTCGAAGGCACCGCTTCGCAAGGTGGAGTGGGTGTTTCAGCCGCGATGCCGAACTTCGGTTGGGCGAGTGGACGGGAAGCTAATGGACTGAAGTGCTCTTGTGTGACGTGCAATCGGGTGAGACATGGGATTGGAGTGGATGTGGGGTGAGCGAGGCGCATTCACAGACACTACTCACAAGCATAAGAAAAATACTAACATTCCATTAGATGTAAAATAAACTTGATGTTCATGGATGGAAGTGTTCATTACAATGCTTAAACCATTCCATATAACAGAGGAAGGGGAAGAGGAGTAAACCAAAAGAGAGTGAAGCTCCACCACGAGTCGTGGCCGGAGTAGCGAGTTGTCAATCCGCTTCCGGGCTCAGTCCAAGGAGGCTTCCGGTACCAACGAGCTGTCACCTCGAAGGCCTTTAAGTCCATTCTCTAGGTTATCTTCTTCACCAACTCTGGTGGAAAGCTTGGAGTTGTAGTCTTTAATGGCCGAGGGCTTCGCCGGAGTGTTTGAAAATCTTCGGAGGAGTTGGCTATGGCCTCCCGACGAAGGTGGAGGTGATGGAGCAGCTGGAGAAGTGAAATGGCGATTCCCGCGCACTCCCGATCGCAGCAAATGACAGGCGTTGACCTAAATCGCGGAGCATGGCCTTAAATATGGAGGCAGCAGAAGTAGTGCGCACGATCAGTGGCGCATGACCAGTGGTCGTGCGCACTGTCGGTCGATGATCGTGCGACTTTTCCAAATAGACCTGCAACCTGGATACGAAGCATCAGCAAATATGCGCACGACCAGTGGCGCACGACTAGTGGTCGTGCGCACTACGGCCAGTGCTCGTGCGATTACCTAGACAGGATTAGGAAAATGAGGGTGTAATGCGCACGATCGGTGGTGCATGACCAGTGGTCGTGCGCAATAAGTCTAGTGGTCGTGCGCAGTATTCCTGCATCGTTGGGGTCTCCCGAGCGGTTCCGGAGCACGCACACGACCCTTGCACCAGCAGAAGAGGCAGATAGGCCACCAAAACGTGCACACCACATCCCCGAGACAGGGTTAAAGAACAACAAAAATAAAGAAGTGCAAGAAGCACACAGAAATGGGCCTACAGTGCACTTAATCGTGGAATAGACACGTAAGCAAATATAAGCAATAATGTCTCTCAAGTGTAGTGCTGAGACGATAAAACCGGCCCAGATGAGTCCAAAAATAAGTGTAAAATGTAGACCTCATCAGGGGACCAAAAATTCGAGTGGACCAAGGAGTGCGAGGAGGCATTCCAGGCCCTCAAGATGCAATTGACGCGGGCTCCGTTGCTCCATGGGCCCAAGGAGGGGGAGGACCTATTTTTGTATCTCGGGGTTGGGGCTGAGGCCTTGAGCTCCGTCCTAGTTTGTGAAGAAGGGAAGAAGCAGCTTCCCATATAATACGTGTGTCGGGTCTTGAGGAAGGCCGAGCTCCGGTATCCAATTTTGGAGAAGCTGGCCTTCGCCCTGGTATTCTCGGCCCGAAGGTTGCGGCCCTATTTCCAGGCACACTCTTTCCGAGTTGTGACTGACCATCCCCTCCGCAACATCTTTGAGGGGGTGGAGCATTCTGGTAGGCTGGCCAAGTGGTCAGTGGAGTTGAGCGAGTTCGACATCTCCTTCGTCCCTCGCCTCTCGATCAAGGCTCAAGCGATGGATGACTTTTTGGCCGATTATGTGATCGAGGTGGCGGAGGAAGAGCTCACTCATCCGACTCCATGGAAGGTTTAGGTAGATGGCGCCTCAGGGAGGCATTCCCTGGGAGTGGGGTGATCTTGGAGAGCCCCCAAGGAACTAGAATTGAGCAAACGGTGGTGGTGCACTTCCCCATCACGAACAATTAGGACGAGTATGAGGCCGTGATAGTAGGATTGCGCCTGGCCAGGGAGCTAGGGGTGTTGGACATGGAGGTCCTCACCGACTCCATGGTGATGGCTTCCCAGATCAACGGGGAGTTTGAGGCAAGATATCCTACATTGCGGCTATACTTAGCCAAAGTAAAGGGGGTCATTGGCACATTTGAAACCATCTCCATCCGACACGTGCCCCGGGAGGAAAATGAACAGGTCGATCAACTAGCAAAGCATAGTCCCCGGGAGGGGGGACTATCAATGATCTATTCCGCCCTTCCATCAAAGAGGGAGAGCTCATGGAGATAGATCAGCGGCACTCGTGGATGGAATCGTTCACAACTTTCCTTTCCACGGGAGAGTATCTGGAGGGGGTGGATAAGAAGAAGCACAGGTACAAATCGGTGTACTACGTCCTTCGGGATGGGCAGTTGTACAGGAAGACTCTCTCGGGGATGTTGGCTTATTGTGTGGCTGAGGGGGAAGTGCAAAGAATCTTGGAAGAAGTCCACTCTGGGGAGTTTGGGAGTCACTCAGGGAGTCGGACCTGGAAGTAAGGATCATCAGATAAGGGCATTCTGGCCCACCCTAGGCCGCAATGCGACAGAGTTCGCAAGAAGATGTCATAAGTGCCAGTCGTTTGCCCCCCTCCAGCTACAGCCGGCTCAGCGACTCAAGAGTATCACATCCCCCTGGCCCTTTGCCATTTGGGATATGGACTTGGTTGGACCGTTCCCCCAGGCCAGTGGGCAAAGGAGGTTCTTGTTGGTGATGATCGATTATTTCTCTAAGTGGTTGTAGGTTGAGACGCTGGCCAAGGTGACCTCCTAGGTCATCAGAAACTTTGTTTGGGGGGAGATTATCTATCACCATGGGCTTCCCCAGGTCATTGTCACGGATAACGGGCCCTAGTTCACCAAGGCGGAGTTCAATAGTTTCTGCGAGCAGCTTGGGATTGACCTCAGGTTTTCCTCGGTCCACCACCTCAGGAGCAACGTGCAGGTGGAGGCCGCCAATAAGATCATTGTTAACCTCCTAAAGAAGAAAGTAGAAAATCTGAAGGGGAGCTGGGTGGAGCAGCTTCCTGCGGTTCTCTGGGCCCTGAGGACCACCCCCAACACAGCTATAGGAGAAACTCATGTCAAGCTCTCCCATGGGTGCGAGGCAGTACTCCCTATGGAATTCGAAGTTCAAACGCCTCGAGTTGTCACAGCCGGGGAAGGCAAGGAAGAATGGCAGGCCAAGAACGAGAAAGAGTTGTGGCTCTCTCTTGACATGGTGGAGGAGTTGCGGGACCTTTCCGTCATCTGACAGGAAGAGTTGAAGAGGAGGATGGCCAAGTACTTTGACAAGCATGTTAGAGTCAAGCAGTTCGTAGAGGGGGACTTGGTCCTGAAAAAGGTAGATGCGGCAGGAAGGTTAGCAACTATGGGGAAGCTCAACCCCAACTGGGAAGGTCCGTTCATTGTAAAAGAGGCTTTGAGATCAGGAGGGTATCGACTCCAAACTGTGGAGGGCGAAACCCTAAGTCTCACCTGGAGTGGTGACGACTTGAAGCGCTTTTTTCCTTAAAACATGTAAGTGGTACTTTGATTCTTATAAAGATCTTTGACATAACAATCCTGTTGTCATAGTTTGTACGAAAGGACGAAGTATACCAGGACCCCGAGCAGATCCCGATGTCTGCCTCTCACCTAGCTGATAAGGCTGGAAGTCACTCGATGGTGTCAACCTTGGACCCCGAGCAGATCCCGCTGACAGGCTCTCACCTAGATGACAGGGCTGGATGTCACTCGGTGTCAACATTGGACCCCGAGCAGATCTCGCTGTCATGCTTTCACCTAGATGGCAGGGCTGGAAGTCACTCGATGATGTCAACCTTAGACCCCGAGCAGATCCCGCTGTCAGGCTCTCACCTAGCTGGCAGGGCTCGAAGTCACTCGGTGTCAACCTTGGACCCCGAGTAGATCCCGCTGTCAGGCTCTCACCTAGCTAACAGGGTTGGAAGTCACTCGATGGCGTCAACCTTGGACCTCGAGCAGATCCTGCTGTCAGGCTCTCACCTAGCTGACAGGGCTGGAAGTCACTCTATGGTGTCAACCTTGGACCCCGAGCAGATCCTACTATCAGGCTCTCACCTAGCTGACAGAGTTGGATGTCACTCGGTATCAACCTTGGACCCCGAGCAGATCCCACTGTCAGGCTCTCACCTAGTTGGCAGGGCTTGAAGTCACTCGGTGTCAACCTTGGACCCCGAGCAGATCCCACTGTCAGGCTATCACTTAGCTGACAGGGCTGGAAGTCACCTGATGGTGTCAACCTTGGAACCCGAGCAGATCCCACTGTCAGGCTCTCACCTAGCTGACAAGGCTGAATGTCACTCGATGGCATCAATCTTGGACCCCGAGCAGATCCTGTTGTCAGGCTCTCACCTAGCTGACAGGGCTGAATGTCACTCGATGGTGTCAACCTTGGACCCCGAGCAGATCCCGTTGTCAGGCTCTCAACTAGCTGGCAGGACTGGAAGTCACTTGGTGTCAACATCCGGACCCCAAGCAGACCCCGCTGTCAGGCTCTCACCTAGCTGGCAGGGCCGAGTGTCACTCATGGTTAGTCCTATACTCTCTAGGAGGTGTCCAATAGGTTTGGCATTTCCCCTAAGAATAGGGGGAGAAAGGCTCGGCTTAGGCGAGTCAGAACTCGCCAGCTTAACTCGACCTCGACAGAAGGGTGGCGAGTCGGGCCCTTGTACCTCGCTGAAGGGAGGCGGGCCCCGGCAGGAAGCTTCACCCCTTCTTAGTTTTACTTGTGAAATTTTATGATTCTGCTCCTATATTGATAAAAATGTAGGAAGCCCGCAAGCGAGCTGGGGGTGATGCGCCCAGTGCGGAGGGTAGTCTACCCCCGGATCGTCTAAGAATTGGTGAGCTCTCAAAGTGTACTCTCAGGGATGAGCTCTAATAACCATCCTACTCGCAAAACCTATCTACACGAGGACACCAAGGGAAGGGCTCGCGAGTAAGCAAAATGTAGCAAAAACATGCAGAAAAAAAGAGAAAAGATGGACAAAGGATATATCAAGAATGTATTTAATTAAAAGGTAATAGTTACATGTGGAGCTCGCCTCGGCAAGATTATAAAAAAGAGAAGCAAAAAGAAAAATACAGGATTAGCCTTTTCCCCCCTCGCCGGATTGGTGATCCTCCCCCCCCCCCCCCCCCCCCCCCCCCCGTCTGCCGGATAGGTCTTGGAATCCCTTCCCAAAGAGTGCATCAAGGCTATCCTCCTTCTCGCTGGGCGGCGTCACCGAGAACAGGCTCGGCATCAGGTCCCGAACTGAGATCTCCTCGCAACCCTCCACCAGCACTCATGTATCCTTCATCATATGTAGGGTACATTCGGCGGTTTGGATCGATTTGATCCGCAGCCTCTCAGCGATGTCAGCCTCGCCGAAGATCCTTGGGTCTTGTATGGGAAGGTGGGCTCTACGTCGCAAGATGGGAAGAATATCTCCGCCTGGAGACGGACCTCGCGACTGAGGCTCGTGTTCTCCTCCGTCAGCTTCACGTTCGTACCCTCCAGCTCGGCAAGGCGGGCACGCAGCTGGCTGATCTCCTCTTCCTGCCCAGCGGCGCGAGCCCGCAACTCCCCAGCAGCCTTGGTATCCTGATAAGAAAGGAAGTACATTAACACCAGATCAGAAAATCCTAAGAAAAAAGGGAGAAGGATAAGCAACAGCCCTATACTCACCAGTCCGCCGGCAGCCTAGGCGAGAAGATTCTCAGCAATACCGAGCTACCTCGCCAGATCGACGGCCTTGTCCTTGGCGACGTCGCGTGCTTGCTCGGCCTTCTAGAGGAGGTTGCTGAGGTTGAAGCTGCGGCGGACCACCATGTGTTGCAGCTCCATGGCTCGCATATGGGCCTGCAGGCCCTCATGCCAAGGTGTCGCAGGGGCACACACTTGTAGGTCTTGACGTCCTCGCGGCCATATAGGCCGAAGCCTAGTGCATAAGCATGACCGGTGGTGGGCTTGCGGTCAGCCCAGGAGGGGTGGAGGGTGGATATGGAGACTTGGTGGGCCAGCTCATCCCACTGTAACATGGCTCGCCTGCCGAGTCCTTCCACCTCCCCCCCAAACCCAAAGAGGGGGGTGTTCCATCGGCGTGGCGCTCTTGCGAGCCGCCTTCTTCGTCGTGGGGGAAGTAGAGGTCCCCGCGGGAGGAGCAGGGGTCTCGCCACCTCCCTGCCCCTTGCTGGTGATCTCCTAGAGCAGGCTCTCTAGCAACCCGTTGGGGATTACCTCGGGCGAGCTCATGTATTTGGGGCTTTGTTGATGTTGTTGATCTTTCACCCGCGGAGCCAGCACGGCTCTCCTCATATTTTTTGGTAATTGTTGGCGATGGGGCGGGCTCTATCCCGCATCCTCAGGTCGCCTCTTACTGGAAGAGGGTTTGGAGAAAGCCGCCTCATCGCGGCAGGCCACCGCCGCTGCCTTCTCGCGAGCAAGAGGGTCTGCATGTAACCCCGAGTCCGCAAACGGCGGGTTCACGGGGATTAGCCGCTCCCTTGCATGAAATAACTTGGAAAAATTAGAAGATTTCCATGGCAACATGGCGAGCTCGGCAATGGGGAGAGAACAATACCTTCCCCGGCAGAATGGGGCGGAGCGAGTCAAGGCCCCTTCGCAGGAAGGCGACCTCGAAGTCCTTGTGGAGGAAGAACTTGTGGAGGTCGACATCATTGCCGGACACGGCAGGCGGGTGGTAGTCCTCCTCAGCCTTCTGCTGGTGGAGAAGGGATGTTCTCGAGATCGCCCTTGATGAAAGCGATCTTCGTCATCCAATTGTGGTGCTTGTTCGCGATCTCGTGAACCTTGATCAGCGAGCCCATGAAATAGGAAACGTCATCCGGTGGCGCCTTGTTAGAAAAGAGTTCCCGGAACACCGTCAGGTTGAACTCTATCCTCTCTCGATGGAGGTAGCTTGCGAATGCCATCATGACGATGGCGTTCGAGTTCATCTGCGCTGGCACTGCGCCGTAGTACTTCAGGATTTGGCGGATTTTCGGCCAGAGGGGGAGTCGCAACCCCACCTCAAAATACGAGATGGGGAAGGCGAGTTTGTAGTCATAGAAGGAGTTCATGGCCTCCCCCTCCCTCGGCCGGCGCGCCTCGAAGCCCGGCAGAACATGGTTGCCAACAAACTCGGTGAGCTCGGCCTCGCTGGTGTTTACCTCAAAGAAGCAGTAGTCTCTGAAATGCTGAGCACATTTGGTGTGGCCGTCGGAGTCAGGATTTATCTTGTTCATGCTCGCAAGAAGGGATTGAGCACAAGTATGTAAGAGAGAAGTGCGGGAAGAGAGACAAAATTAGCAGTTAATACGACGTACGGGGTTGGTGAGGGGGGGCCTATTTATAGAAAAAGGAATCTGGGGTCATGTTGTCCAATCGGCCCAGCTCGCCGTCCTAGCACGCCAACCCCCAGCTCGCCGACTTCCGGCGTGTTCCGTCCCAGGACAAGTTAAATAAGAAGCAATATAATTATTATTTGAATACCACACATCTAAGAAAGTTCGAGTTATTTATTACAGCAATCAAGTGCCGGAATAAGAAAGCGGGGCGCGCGGGCAGGGGGAAACCAGGAGGCAAGTGTCGGTCAACTCGGTAAGGGAGCCGCCTTCTATCTACCCCGGCCTCGCATCCCCCATCCCCCAGAATACCGCGCGCAGAGAAGCTCGTGAATCCTCCCCGAATTCCTCTGCGCAACCGAGAGGCCGTTGTCAATCTCATCTAGAAGTTGGGAAAGGAGATGTCATCTCTGTAGCCTGGACGGCTCGCACCTCGTTAGCGAGACGCACGCAGTCACATTGTAATGCCTCGTTGACTTCCTGCACCTCGCGCAGCCCGCACACAAGTTTCTTGAAGAGCTTGACCCCCTCCTTGTCAGCTCATCTTGCTCCACTGCGGGGCCCAGGTAAGAGTCCAGCGAGCTCGGGGAGGGGAGGGGAGTGTAGTGGGCTGTGAAGACAGAAACATTAGCAAGGGGAGGCGTGCTGGAAATTCACATGATGAGAATCCAAGGCCAAGTTTACCTGATAAGTTCGGCACCTCTAAGAAGGTGTGGGGAGGGACAAATCTCAGGTCTTTCCCGTGCTGAAAGTGTTTATTTGCCTATCTAAATCACCTAGAGGTGAATAGGTGATATGTGCGTCTTTTTGCGGAATAAAAATTTAAGATCTATGCACATAACTATCTACCAATCAATCACAGACGATGCAAGATTTATAGTGGTTCCCCAACCTTGGGTACATCCACTTTCCCTCACCGATCTAGCAATACACTAGACTCGGCTACTCCACTATCTCGGATTGAAAACCAATCATATTCCTCGGAACAAAGTTCCTACAATCTCGATCCACAAAACGGATCTACACTCGGAACGTGAAACTTCCTACAATCTCGGAGACAAAGCCCCCTACACTCGGAGAAAAATTCTCCTACACGAATGAAATAGAGCGTATGTAAAATACAAACAGTGAATCTTTATCAGATCTGCAAACAATCGGCCTGGATCTTCTTCTTTTAAACTTTGCGGCTATATCAGAGAGGTTGAAGAAAACCACGACAATGCTAGATCTGGACTTCCTTGGCTTCACATGATTGGATAGAAGATGAGGAATTGAGCGACGATCTCGATCTGTAAACCTTCTTGATTTGAATCCTCTGAAATCGAAAACCCTAGCTGGATGTGAACGATGAAGATCGATGGCGGCGGCTTTTGTTTCTTGGAGAGAGAAAGGGAATCATAGAACTTAAAAAATAATTTGACTGTAAAACTTCTAGGTTAGGGTTTGTCGGTTTGACAAGACCTTATATTGGATCTGCGATAACAGTCATAATTAATTCTTAATGAGGTACACGTGGACCAATCACATCAAGGCTCATTAAGAAATCTGTCAATCTGGACTTAACGAAATTTCAAAAACAAATGAAGCTGATATACTCGAGTGAAGAAACAGCTACTCGAGTACTATATAGAACTACTCGAGTGAACTGAAGATAACTACTCGAGTAAACACTTGGAGAAAATCTGGAAATGAAGATCAGTTATTCGAGTATAAAGAGATTTACACGAGTGCTAAAACAGTTACAGGAGATGTGGAATTGGACTACTCGAGTAGAATAAATTCTACTCGAGTGAAAACAAGTTGACTACACGAGTGGTAGAGGAACTACTCGAGTCAGGGACTTAGAACATTTTCTGGAATGGAATTCTGGGTTAGTCGAGTAGTGAAACTGAACTACTTGAGAGAATAAGAACTACTCGAGTATATAAAAATAGCTACTCGAGTAATGGACTTAGAGAAATTCTGAGGGAAGAAAATATGGTTACTCGAGTATAAGCTCTAGACTACTCGAGTAGTAGATGGACTACTCGAGTAGTAGATGAACTACTCGAGTACATGACTTAGACTACTCGAGTGACGAGAAATTACACGTGACCCAGACTTCTGTAACTCGAGATAAAAGATTTAAACTACTCGAGTAATTTACTTAGAAAATATCTGGAGAAGAAATTTTGTTAACTCGAGAATGAGACGGAATCTACTCGAGTAGTTAACTTAGCTACTCGAGAGCTATAACTTAAATACTCGAGAGGTAACTTTCTTACTCGAGTACAAAGACTCTTACTCGAGTATAGACTAAGTATTTCACTCGAGTATGTAGGGATCTACTCGAGTAAAGGACTTAGTGAAATTCTTTAAACTGAATTCTTTTCCTCTATGATGAGTTCAGCAACAAGTCTTTTCCAATTAGTCCTAGTGATTGAATATGAAGTGTATCCCAATAGAGAGGCTACACATGAGTCAACACCTTGGATCACGCAATGAGGGATTATATTGTATGGTCCAGTGTTTGGTGACCCATTGTAGACTGACATTGGTCTACACTTGGCATTAGAATCCTGCAAACACATAACTTAAACAAGGCATCAAATACAACTTATTTCATCTTAGTTCAAGGATGACTTCATCAAATATGGGTTAATGTGAATACAATACACAACAATCTCTCCTTATTTATAGAAGTCAAAACCCCTTACACTAAAGTGAATTATAGCCATAAAAGGTGCTAAATAGATAAATCAGTGTAAGCAAGCATAAGACTGTAAACATGATTATATGATCAAAAGATAGAATTATATAAATATGATTTTCCAAAGTATCATTTCTACAAAAATCATTTCCACATTCTCATATATCTCTAAGCTTGATGTTGTTGTTGCTTGTCTTTCTTCTCTTGTTGTCTCCTCTGGTAGCTGTATGGCTTGGGGTAGTATTTGGGAGGCCAGGCAGGAGCATATGTGTTGTTCCTACCATGTTCTCTATTATAGAGTCTCCTCTTTATCATGGACTTCTCATATAATTCCCATTCCTGGGGGCTATAATGTTCATTTTGGCTTTCATGTTAGTCCATAAGCAATTTGAGAGTATCCAAGATAAGAGATTTAGAAGTAGGATACCATATTTCAGCAAACTCAGGAGCCTTCCTCTTTTCAGCATCAGAAACTGGAATGGACTTGCTGGCAGAGGCACCTTCACCATACTTCTTTTTCTTGGGAATGTGAATTTCTGGAGGGATCTTGAGAAAGATATCAGATGGGTCATCTTCCCAATCCTGAGTATATGAATCTAGAGGAGAAACTGAGTCTCCAGGCCTTGGAGATAAGGAAGTTTGTTGAGGTTGAGCAGGAGCAGCAACAGCTAGAGGGTTGAGATGACGAGGAATGTAGTTTGGATCTTTGGCAAACTCAAGAAGAATTTGATTATGCATCCATACAGTCGTGTCATAAGTGTGGAATTTGACATTCTGAATTTATCCTAAGACATCATCATGGATCTCTTTCATTTTAGCTTCCCAAAGCTCTTGCTTGAGTGCATCTGATTTTTCTAAATATTCCTTCACCAAACTCTCCCCCTTTCTGACTTCACTGGTCAATGTAGTTATTGAATCTTCTTTGAAGGTTCCAACCTCTTCACAAATCTTCATTTTTGTTGCTTCAGCTCTTTTATCCAATTCAATCTGATTATTAGCAAGAGTCACACCTTGCTCCAGAACTTGACCAACACTAGTAATAGTGTGATCTAGAGCCTTTTCACCAATTTGGAAGAGGTGTCTTAGCTGATCAGTATTGTGTTGAATTTCAGCAAATCTCCTGCACATTTCAGTCTCTAGAGTAGTGACTTTATCAGTAATAGCTTTAAGAGAAGCATCAAAGTAGGTTCTTTGCTCTTGAAGCATAAGCACAAACAAATTCATCAAATCATTGGAGGAAGCGGCAGCAACAGGAGGAGCACTAGTAGAGGGAACTGGAGGAGGTGGAGCAACACATGGAGCTATTTATGTAATGGAGACAGAGCTCTTTGCTCCTAAAGTGTGAATCAAGGCATCCCCTTCTTCAGTGACTATGGGGATGGTGAAGTCCAGATTTCTTAAAGGAGCCTCAGCTGGCTCAGGAGATTGCTCATCTGAAATGAAAATGGTGTCAACCTGCTCTGGGTTTGCAGTAGAAGACTTGGCTGGAGAAGGAGTATGTACTGGAGATTGTACTGGAGTGGATTCTTTTGGTATTTCAATAGTGGTTTCCTTGGTAGAGGGAGGAGGAGGAGGTTCCTCTGCAGTCAGCTCTTTAATCATTTCATTTATTGCAACTTCTATTGAGAGTAGGGCATCTTGAAGTTGTTCAGATGGAGTCACTTCTGGAGTCTAAGGTGGAGGAGGAGTAACTGCTGGAGGTGTAGATATCCTTGCTGGATAGAAGGAGCAGGCTCCCCCTCAATAGATGCACCAGAAGAGCTGGCAATTTGATGTGGAGAGGGAGATGGGGTCCTGTCCTATGTGGTTGGAATCTCTTGAACCTTGGCAGCCTGAGTGGGATTCTGCAGTTTCACTTCCCATCTTTGAATGGAGGATATGGAAACTTTCTTCATGTGATGAAGAACAGTCCCTTTTGATAAATTGAACACTTCTGGATTGATTTCATGGAGGAGGAGAGAAATAATTCTGGCATAATTTGGAGCTTTAATGTTGTCTCTGATCTTATCCAAGATCATCATACCAAATTGGAATTTCTTCCTGCAGACTATAGCTTGCATAATATCAAAGAAAGAAAGGGAGATATCTCTGATAGAACTTATTTTGCAGAGGACGACTTTCCATATAATATCCACAAGTAACTTTCCTTCAGGATTCATCTGAGACCTCTTGATGTACTCTTCATCAGGAGAAATGCCACAGAACATACATGTTCTGTCTGACTCATCAGGGTCTAGAGGATCTTCTTCATCTACAATCGGCAATCAAATAAGTTGAGAAACAGATATTTTTGTGAGCTTGATTTTGATACCTCTGACTTTCGATTTTAGAATGGCGCCAAGTTGCTTAACCTTGACATTTCTGAAGAACTCGGCAACATCTGGAAAGAGGATTTTATAGGGCTCTTGGAGAATGATGGTAAGCCTGGCGGTGTCGAGAAGTATCATAAGATTGTGGAAATCATCAGAAAGTTCTGCGATGCTGGCGGCAACTACTTCGGAACCTATGCCAATCTTTGAAGAAGAGGCCATGATCCTGACGGTCTTGGAAAAATGGTGGCTAGGAGGAAGATGACGCGGCTCTGCAATTTCTTGGCAAAAGACGAACCGACTGACGGCTTACTCGAGAAAGAAAATGATTTCGTGTAGAAAGATTTTGGAATTTCCGATTTATATAACCCTAGGTTTATGTCTAATTAAGAGATAAATGAACGCATCATACCTTAGAAGTCACTACATAAGCATCGGGTTGCGAATAAGGAAATTTGAATCAAGGAGAAAAGGTTGGCTGGTACATACTCGAGAGACTTGATATTACTCGAGTAAAGATGTTGAAATACTCGAGTAGATATGGCTGGAAGTACTCGAGTGATGTCTGGAAGTACTCGAGTAGTTAGGTTGAAGTACTCGAGTAGTTATGCTGAAGTACTCGAGTAGTTATATTAAAGTACTCGAGTGAAATTTTACTACTCGAGTAAGCCATTCTGCTACTCGAGTGGCTTATAGATTACTCGAGTAGATAAATTTTATGACTCGAGTAGGTCATTTTCTTACTCGTGTACTTTACTTCTTACTCGAGTCAAAAAGTTAGAAATTTGTAGGATTCCAACTTTTGACTGGTTCTTGATCTCTGAGCCTTCTTGGGGTTCCATCTTCTCGAATCTTCTTTGTTGAGCATTCTGAGTTCTGTTTTGAAGAACGAGAACTTGGTCTCGTCCAGCGGCTTTGTGAAAATGTCTGCAATCTGCTTGTCTATAGAGACAAATTGGAGATCTATGTCCCCATGCTCCACATATTCCTGGATGAAGTGATACCTCAGCTCTATGTGCTTTGTCTGGCTGTGCGAGACTGGGTTGTTGGCTATTGCAATTGCGCTGGAAGAGTCGCAAAACAATGGAATGTTCTGGAACTTCATATTATAATCTTCAAATTGATTCTTTATCCATAGTAGTTGTGCACAGCAACTGCCTGCAGAGATGTACTCTGACTCAGCTGTTGAGATTGCTACACGGTTCTGCTTCTTCCTACTCTAGGAGATAAGCCTTCTTCCTAGGAATTGGCAAGTCCCAGAAGTGCTTTTCCTGTCGTCTTTGCTCCTTGCAAAATTTGCATCTAAAAAACCTATTAGTTCGTTATCATTACTTCTTGGGTACCATAAGCCAAGATTTGGCGTACCTTTAACGTAACTCAAAATCCGTTTTGCAGCAGTATAGTGAGATTCCTTAGAGTTCACCTGAAATCTAGCACATACACATGTTGAAAATATTATGTCAGGTCTACTGGCAGTAAGGTAGAGCAAGGATCCAATTATGCTTCTGTACTTGGTTTCATCAAAAGGTTTCTTTTTTTATCCTTGTCTAGAGACATTGTTGAACTCATTGGAGTCCTCATCGAGGTTGCGGTCTCCATTCCGAATTTCTTAATTAGCTCATTGGAGAACTTGGTCTGCGAGATGAAAATTCCATCTTCAGATTATTTCACCTGAAGCCCTAAGAAATACTTCAGCTCGCCCATACTGCTCATTTCAAACTTCCCTTGCATAAGTTTTGAAAACTTCTTGTAGAGGTTGTCGTCAGTAGAGCCAAAAATAATGTCGTCGACATAGATTTGCGCTAGCAAAATCATGCCTTTTATTTCCCTAAGAAATAATGTCTTATCTATCTTTCCCCTTGTGAACTTGTTCTCAAGTAGAAAGCTATATAGCGTCTCATACCAAGCTCGAGGAGCTTGTTTCATATCATATAAGGCTTTATGCAATAAGTAAACGTAATCAGGAAAGTTAGAATCAACGAAACCTGGAGGTTGTTCCACATACACCTATTTCTTTATGTTATCATTAAGGAAGGCAGACTTCACTTCATCTGATAGACAGTGAAGCCTTTGGGTGCAAAATATGCTAGGAATAACCTAATGTCCTCCAGCCTTTCCACTGGAGCGTACATTTGGTCGAAGTCGATTCCTTCTTCTTGACGATATCCTTTAGCGATGAGTCTGGCCTTGTTCTTTATGATCGTTCCATCCTCGTCCATCTTGTTCCTATAGACCCATTTTGTCCTGATGATGTTCTTACCTTTGGGTCTTGTAACAAGTTTCCATACTTGGCAGCGGTTAAACTGATTTAGTTCTTCTTCCATCGCCATTATCCAAGATGCGTCTGAGTTTGCTTCCTCAAACTTCTTTGGTTTAATCTGTGAGAGAAAACTTAAATATAAATTTTTGTTAGTTGTACATATATGATTTCTGACACCATCCTAGGGATCTCCTATGATCTGGTCCGTGGGGTGATCCTTCAGATGTCTGAGTTCTAGAGTCCTTGCGTCTGGATTATCTTCAATCACCGGAGTGACTTCATCAACTTGAACGATTTCTTCATCTTGATCATCAACCTCTCCAATAGGGGTTGGAGTGGTGATCTTGATGAACTTTTCACCTTTATCTTTAGACGGTTCATCCAAGCTAAGTTCTTTCAACTTTGTACATGCAACTTCAGTAAGCACACTAGAGGAGTTTCCTTGTAGCAAGCTCGTCTCATCAAATACAACATGTATTGATTCTTATATAACCAGGGATTTTCTATTAAGTATTCTGTATGCCTTACTATGGCTACTATATCCTACAAAAATACCTTCAAAACTCTTTTCGCTAAACTTGGTAGTATGATACTTACCATTGTTAAGCACGAAGCATTTACAACCAAAAATTCTAAAATATGAGACAGTTGGTTTCCTGCCCTTTAGAAGTTCGTAAGATATCTTATCGTGGTTTTTGTTTATGAGTGCTTGATTTGGCACGTGGCATGCAGTGTTGACGGCTTCAGCCCAAAAGTATTCCGGAAGTGAAGCATCACTCAACATAGTCCTACATGCCTCTATGAGTGTTCTATTCCTTCTCTCAGCCACTCTATTCCTTTGTGGAGTACGAGGAGAGGAAAACTCATGAAAGATACCTAAGCTTTCACAAAATTTTGTCATGGCCCCAGACTTGAACTCTGTTCCATTGTCACTTCTAATTTTGACTATGGAGAAGTTGTACTTATTCTGGACTTGCCTAACTGAAAGAGCAACTAGATCTGATATACTCTAGAGGGGGGGGGGGGGTGAATAGAGTATGTGGTGCTATAAAAACTTTTACAAACTTTTACAACTATTGTTGTAATATGTGTGAGCAGGGAAGCAAAATTAAATCTAATTACAGCACTAAGCTAAGCAAAAACTAAGCACAGAGAAATCAAGGCCAGAAACAAAAAGAAAGCAAGCAGAACCAGAAGACACAAGGAAATATAGTGGTTCCCCAAACTTGGGTACATCCACTCTTCTACCACCCTAGGTAGGAATCCACTGCAGGATGAGTTGATCAGGTGTCCTGGGCACCAATGAGCTTTTGATAAGGTGCTCAAAAACCAAAGCAGATTTTTTGATCAGGTGTCTTGCCACCAATGAGTTTTTGACAAGGTGCTCAAAAACCAGGTTCAAACTTTTGAAGGGAGTTTGAAAAACCCTTTACAGAGTGGGGGTGAGAGAGTGATGGAAGTCTTCTCTTTCTCAAGCAACTGAGAAGACTATGTGGATTGATGTCAAAGCTCCCCCTGAATCCTTGAAATCTTCAGGAAGAAAAACTTTGTTGAGGGTGATAGGCCTTCAAAGATTGAGCTCCAACAATGGATGATTTCAGCAATAGCTGAAATGTTGAATGTCTGGAGTCTGGAAATATGTTGGCCTTGAACACTTTGAAAACTACAGAGATCTGAAGATTTGAGAAAACTTGATCTCCTTTGATGAGTGTTCTTGAGAATTCTTTGTGATAGAAGATTTTGAATGAGTCTCTGTGATCTGTATTATGTGTGCTCTGTGTTTTTTTCTCAAAAAACATTCTATCTTTTATTCTCTGGTCATGAATAGAATATCATTCTCTATCAAGGATAGCCGTTGGTCTGCATTGATTGCATCCTTAATTGCATAATCTCTTCTGGAGGAAAGTCCACAGAAACATTCCTTGAAAACTCCCTTGAAACTTGGTCCAGAAATAAATGAAAACGGCTAGCAAATCTCTGAATTAATTGCAGAATAACTCCTAACTGATTTGAATTTGAATTCTGAAAGTTATCTGAAATCGTCGAACTGAGCTCTGCTATCGTCGAGCTGAGCTCAGCGATCTGGAAAACTTAAGCAGCAAAATAATCGTCGATCTGAGCTCAAAGATCGTCGAACTGAGCTCAGAGATAAAGATCCAAAGCAGAGTTAAAATCGTCGACCTGAGCTCACCGATCGTCGACTGGAGTTCGACGATATTATGAAGTTGAGCTCAGCGATCGTCGAATGGAGTTCGACGATCTGTCGAAGTTGAGCTAGACGATCGTCGAACGGAGTTCGACGAATCGTCGTGCTGAGCTCGACGATCAGACTTAGTCTCCAGACAGAAAAACTTGGTCTTCAGGGCAGCTTCCAATCCTAGACTTCTAACCCTTAGACTTAATTCTAATTGACCTTTTAAGCTATACATGAGGTCAAGCAAAGGTTCCTAGAGACATAGTGATCCTGACCCAAATTAGTAATAGGGTGTTCCAACAATCTCCCCCTATTTGGGTTAGGATTACTATTTACAGAAAAAAAAATTTGAATGACAACATACAAACAGAAGAACATAAAAACAACAACTAGACATGCAGAAACATCACAGATATATATATATAGCATCCAGAAAATCAGAAGTTCACAGAAACTGTCACCTTACAATGTCATTTCTTCTCTTTGCCTTTAACCATTTTAATTTCTCTGTTAGGATCTAGGGCTTCTTTGTTGGACCTGGTGTCATCTGCTGCACCCAAATAAGTTTGCTTTGTAGGCCTAGGAACCACAGCAGCAGGATGCAATTCCATATATCTCTCAGCATCAAAGAATTTACTGGAACCATATTTCTCTAGTTCTTTTTGTCTTTGCTCAGACATTGTAGAAATATTGGAAGAATCTAGTCCTTGATCTATGGCCTTCTTAATCTGGTCCAGTGCAGCCAATTCCTTCATCCTGGCAGTCCAAGCAGATGGATTATTCTCAGGATCCTCAAAAGGTACAGGTGGCTCATACCTGTTGGAAGGATTGTCTTGAGGAGGCCTGGCAGACACAGTTTCTTTTAGCTTATAAGGGAAAGGACCTGATGATGTATCAGATGAGACATGTCCTCCCCTAGAATATGGGTGCTGCCTGGAGTACCCTTTGGAATATACTTGAAAATCTCTCTGATTACCCCTGTATCCTCCTCTCCTAGAATATGAACCCCTGGATTGGCTTTCCCTTTGATAGGATCTGGCATGAGGTTGATAGGGAGCCTGGCTTCTAGCTGGGGGTTGACTTGCAGAGCATCCACCTGCACCTGCATCAGGAGGAGGTGGTGGAGGAGGATGAGGGTGCTGGAATTGGGAAGAGCCCTTCTCATATTTTCTCTTTTTCTTCATGGCTTTCAGCTGGTTTTTAGAATATTGCATCCAATGTTCAGTGATTGGGCAGTTATGCAGAATGTAGTAAGGAATGTCATTGTTATCTTTGACTTTAGCAGGAGGAACCCTTTTCATAGTCTTGCTCCTTGCCTTCCTTTTCCTGGCAATGGTAGCAGATGAATCATCAGACTCTATTTTAAATTCATCAGTCTCAGAACTCTGGTCATCATATAGAGCATCTAATCTCTTCATTAAATCTTTCTTTAGTTGAACAGCAGCAGATGTGGCAGAAGTTGAGATAGCAGCAGCAGGGACAGCAGCAGAGACAGCAGCAGATACAGCAGCAGATGAAGGAGGTGAAGCAGAAACAACAACAGTAGCAGTAGAGGTGACAGCAGTAGTAACAGTCTCACTTATAGCAGAAACAGCAGATTCACTCTCAACAACAGAAACTGGAAAGTTGATAGCAGCAACAACTTCACTGATAGTAGCAGAAGCATCATCAAAAACTGCAGCAGGCTCAATTTCAGTGGCCTCTGTCATCAGAAGATCCTTGGATATTGGTGCATCAGAAACAGTTGTAACTTCAGCAGCAGCAAGAATATCTTCAGCAGCAGCATCAACATTTTCAGAAGCAAAGTCAGTCCTTTCTTCAACAGCAGCAGCAGCAGCAACATCTTCAGTAGCAGCAATTACTGAATGTACAAAAGAAGAGATAATGCTAGGGTCACAGCAAGAGAAAGGCACCAGTGCCTTGGATAAGTCTTCTGGGGGCTGGACAGCATTAACCTCTGGCAGATAGCTGAAGTAGGCAGAATCAAAAGCAGAAAGCAAAGATCTTAGGTCTATTGCAAGAACTGCAGTAGGAGGCTCAGTAGCAGCAGCAACAAGAGGAGGAGCAGCAGAAGAAGCAGAAACAGCAGCAGCAACAGCAAGAAGGCTTTCTTCATGTGGCATCTCCCCCTACCTAGATGCAGATACATCTGGATCAAGGCACACTGCTGTAGGTGCTGCCTGAGGAAAGAGGGAGGAAAGCCTGGCAGAGAGAGCTGCCACTGATAGGTGTAGAGGAGCCAAGGAGGTCTCCAATAGTAGAGAGAGCCTGGGGGCAATCAGCTCATACAGCATGTCAGCTAGGGCTGAGAGGTCTACTTGCTCAACAGCTGGAGCAGAGGTAGATGGAATAGGAGTAGCTGAAGATTCTGGAGGTGGAGGGCTGGAGAGTGGTGGTATGGATGGCTGAGGTGTTGGGATGGTGGATATGGAGGACAAGGGGATGGATATGGATGGAGTGAATGTTGGTTGATCAATGATGTGATGTAGGAGGTCTTGGAAGGAAGTGGAGGAGGAAGGTAATTCAGGAGGAGATGAGGGGGAATCATCCATAAAGGAATCATCCAGTAGGGTGAAGGATGGGATTGATGGTGAAGAGGTGATATCTGGTGGAGGATAGGAGAATCATGGGTGGAAGAGGTCCTCTGGTGGAGGTAGAATGTGCTCTGGAGATGGAGTTGATGTTGGAGATGGGCTGGATATGGTAATGGTGGATGGAGCTTGTAAGACCCCTCCTCCCCGGATCCCAAAACACGGCACAAAGGGGGAGTCTTATGCCCGGAACAGCCGTCTTGCGGTAGCATTAGCACACGGGCTAACCTGTACCACAAGACGCCTATTCCGCCGGCTACAACCATATCAATATAAATGCCAACCCAACCAAATAAATAAGGAAGAGAAGTCAAAATCCACACTAAGTTATAATGTCCAAATACATCAATAATGAGAAGCTAAAACATGCTTCTACCATATATCAGAGTACAGCTAAACATTGCCCAAACGGGCTACATCAGAGTATCAAATACTAACATCAGTAACTGACGGTATCGACGACACCGTCACCTCAGGCCCTGTCATCCTGGCCTGGCTGTCCTGCTGCGTAGTCTGCGGCTGCTCCACCTGCGGCGTGACCTCCTAAAAAGGGAGACGTAGCAACCGTTAGTCGAAACGACTAAGTGGTTTCACATCCGCTCCCCCGGCGACTCCTCGGCACCGGGCGGAGAAAAGGAACAAGAGTATAGTATATAACAAGTATGCAAGTAAAGGAAGTACAAGCAGGTGACAGTAGTGTAAGAGTAACAGTATCATAATCAGCATTTATGTAAGAGCTACACTAAACTAGCAAGTATAAGTAACAGCAGGAAAGTAACTTAACTTATAAGAATGCCCATACAAACTTATAAGTTAAGGGTCGGATTACATAAAGTAACTCATCGTATAGGAGTGCCCATACAAACTTATACGATGAGGATCTTGTTGTGCAATGTTATGAAATGCTATGAATGCTATGCAATGACTCACCCATGCACACTCATGCAATTGCTATGTCGACACAGACTATAGTTCCCACTTTTCGAGCAGGTAGCTAACCTCTCAGGCATCAGCCGCCGTGGCCAGGCGGTGACAGTAGAACGGGCACTTCTACTACTAGGCGGGTATCACACTACTTCACGTAGGCCTCCGTACGCCTCAACGCTAAGAACACAACAGCGGAGCCCATGCGTACTATGGCCCAGCGGGGTCTTGGGTAGATGTGCACCAAGAACACAGCCCGAACTGGCCTTGTGTGACCCGGAAGGGGCCTCAGAAGAAAGCACGAGGACACAGCCCAACCGTTCACATGGCTGGAGGGGCCTCGGGACGTGAACACCGAGGACACAGCCCAAACCGACCAAGTCTAACTGTCAACTCCCGTCGGTGTGACGACTGGCGAGCCCGTAGACCTGCCACACTATCCTTAACCCGGGATTGCGACACCGCGTGTCGACTCACACCACATGCAAATTCCACATCAACATATCATGGAAGGGGCCTCGGAGTGAGCACGAGGACACAGCCCAACCATCCATCCACACCTTACCTCAACACGACCAAAACTTAGTGGCGGTCAACACCGCACTTGCACATTTACTATAACATGCCAATAGGAGACGACACACTATTGTTGGACTCCTAAATTCGATCCGATATATATAACATATGCATGGCCATGGGTTACCCATCTATATATCATCCCAAGTGATTTCAACATGATATAAATAAGATTTGCTCTTACGACAACTTACCGAAGTATTATCAAATCAATCCAATTAAACATAAGGAAATCAACAGGCCTCAAGCTATCTTGCGATAATAAATTGATTTCTAAAACAGTAGATATTATCATCCATAACACTTTGGTGGTTAACATAAATTATTTCACCAAAATCTCGAATTAATTGCGACATTGGACCCACCAATTTCAAATCCACAATGTATGTAGAGACCCAGAATTTCAGCGCAGGATTAGCACTGGACAGCAACTTCGACCGGAGTTTCCTGAAGTTACAGGAATCCGGTGGAGGCGTGTAACCCCTCGTTGGAAAGGTATTTCCATGATCTACAACTTTCATATTCGGGTCACAACCCATATCTGAAAATAACTTACTCGAAATCGGCTTCTAAGTTCGCTGCGCACAGAACACGATTTCTGTGTACAGGAATTGCCGGACAGCAAACTCGATTGGGTTTTTTCTGGGGCCACAGACATCACCTGAAGTCGTGCAACCACTCGTTGGAAAGGTATTTCCAAGGGCTACAACTTTCGTGTTTAACCAAAAGCCCAGATCTGCCCATATCCTACACGAAAATGGCCTAGAAGATCGCTGCGCGCAGAATACAGATTCTGCGCGCATCTTAAAGAAAAATGAACGGCATCGGTCCGTCTTCCTCCTCAAGCGATCCTTCCTAAATTTTCCGGAAATGTCCTCCTCACTTATTCAACCTCAAGGGCCAAAACTCCTCACGAAACCATTCACCCATCGTCGTATTGAAGAAAAGGGGAAGGGTTGAAGAGATCTAAAATCTAGGATTCAAATCCTAGCATGGCCAAACCTAGAAATCTTCTCCTCTCCATCAAGCTCTCTTGAGCCGATGTCTCTCCTAAATAACTAAGATCTAGCACCAAGGGAGAGGGTAGGAAACTCACGTTGGCTCCAGCGGTACCACCATTTCCGGCCATGGATCGCATAGTTCTCCTTGGCGGCATCTTCTCTTTCACGGCGATGGCGGATCTCCTTCGGTAGAACTTGCTCCTGCAGTTTTTCTCTCACTAGGAGCTCTCACAGGAAATAGGGGAAGGAAATGAGAATGAAACGGCTAGGGTTTTCTCTCCCCCTTATATACAAAATGTGACACGGGTAGGGACACGGCCGTGTCCGTACCCGTGTCCTGCTTCCGTGAAACGGCCGTGGCGGTTTCCATGTCGGTTCAATGTTTGACACGGGTAGGGACACGCCCGTGTCCCGACCCGTGTTCACATGACACGGCCGTGTGCCTGGCCGTGTCATTGGCCGTGTACTTCTCGGGTTGCATCTCGACACTTCTCGTCGAGCTCAACTCGACGCACACGGGTAGGGACACGCCCGTGTCACTACCCGTGTCCCCTGCTCGACTATCTCGACGCATCTCGACGATCTCGACACGTTTCGTCGAGACCATCTCGACGCACACGGGTAGGGACACGGCCGTGTCACTACCCGTGTCACCTGGTGTCGACACAGTTCGACGGTCTCGACACGGCTCGTCGAGCTCAACTCGACGCACACGGGTAGGGACACGCCCGTGTCACTACCCGTGTCACTTGGTGTCGACACAGTTCGACGATCTCGACACGCCTCGTCGAGCTCAACTCGACGCACACGGGTAGGGACACGCCCGTGTCACTACCCGTGTCACTTGGTGTCGACACAGTTCGACGATCTCGACACGCCTCGTCGAGCTCAACTCGACGCACACGGGTAGGGACACGCCCGTGTCACTACCCGTGTCACGCCCGTGTCACTTTACACTGATTTCTCCACTTCTCCACAAGTGCAGTCCAATTCCCTGCACTTCTCAGGACTTGAGTCAACCCTCCTGACTCAAAAACACACACACTAGGGGCCTAGAGCGATTCGGGACGTTACAAATCCTATAAACAAAATAAAAGATTTCGTCCCCGAAATCAGGCTTAGGCTGTGTGGAGAAAAGCTTAACAGGAAATTTATCATATGTTTTTAAATAAGATTACCTTGGGCAAACAACTCCGGGTAGCGTTGCTACATCAAATCCATAGGCTCCCAGGTGTACTCCTCCTTCCCGTGATTCATCCATAGCACCTTCACTAAGGGGACAATTTTGCGGCGTAATGTTCTTGTCTCGCTGTCAACAATTCGTACCGGCTCTAGTCGCACAGACCTATCCGACGCCACCGCACCATCAGTAGTGGGAATAAATTGGTCGGGCCGCAATAGTGCTTTTCGAAGCGACGATACATGGAACACGTCGTGAAGATTTTCTAGTTCCGGTGGTAACTCCAACCGATAGGCCAACGGGCCAATCCTTTCCAATATAGTATAAGGCCCAACATACCTTGGGCTGAGCTTTTTCACTCCACGCACCCGCGAAACTCCATGCATCGGCCGAATCTTAAGGAACACTTTTTCGCCCACTTGGAATTCCACCATCCGGTGCTTTTTATTGTAATATTTTGCCTGTCGACTTTGAGCCTCCAACATGCGGTCTCTTATCAATCTGACAGTCACATCAGTATCATCTATGTATTCATTCCCCAATGCCTTCGGATCTTCATCCTGAACCCAAGACAAGGGGGTCCTACACCTTCTTCCGTAAAGGGCTTCATGGGGCGCCATACCGATGCTCGCTTGATGACTATTATTGTAGGAGAATTCCACCAGGGGCAAGAGTTTTTCCCACGGCTCTCCTCTGTCCAACACACATAACCTTAATAAATCCTCCAGTGTTCTGATGGTCCGTTCTGACTGCCCGTCCGTCTGAGGATGAAATGCGGTACTAAAGGTTAGGCGTGAGCCCAAATACGCCTGTACCGCCTTCCACTCATTGGATGTAAACCGACCATCCCGATCCGAAACAATTGTTTTGGGCACGCCATGATACCGTACAAATTGCTCCACAAAAAGGCGCACCAAAACATCCACGTGTGCTTCCTTCTTCATTGGAATGAACCGGGCCACCTTTGTCAGTCGATCCACAATAACCCACACCGAATCATTCCCGGAGCGTGAGCGAGGTAGCCCATGGACAAAGTCCATGGAGATATCCTCAAACTTCCATTCGGGAATTGGCAAAGACTGCAACAAACCACCGGGACTCCTGCATTCAGCCTTCACCCTTTGGCAAGCTTCGCAATGTGTAACATAGTACCGGACATCCTTTTTCATTCCCGGCCAACACATGGTCTTCCGCAATCCAGCGTACATCTTAGCAATACCCGGGTGCACTGAATATTGAGAGGAATGTGCCTCTCTCAAGATATCCTCCCGAATTTTGCCGCCCTTGGGAATATAGAGTCGGCCACGAAAATAAACAAGGCCTTCTTTGAGTGTGTACTCATCGGTGGTCCCATCTTCAATTGCCTTAATTGCTGGGGCCAAGGCCGCATCCATTCCTTGCTCCACCCGAATCCGGTCCCGGATATCACAAACTATGCTCATGTTGGCCAAATACTCCGCATACTCGGCCGAAGGAGCCTTGAATACTAGAGTAATTTCCATCTCCTCGATCATCCGAGCCAACTCCATACTCATCAACTGAGACTCTGGGCTAGAGCCTGACGCTTTTCTACTCAAGGCATCGGCTACCGAGTTCGCTTTCCCGGGGTGGTAGTTCATGGTGAACTCATAGTCGCATAGAAATTCCAACCACCGTCGTTGTCTCAGGTTCAACTCCTTCTGAGTGTGGACATACTTCAAGTTCTTGTGATCGGAAAAGATCTCGCAGTGTACTCCATATAGGTAATGCCTCCAGACCTTCAAAGCGAAGACCACTGCTCCCAACTCCAAATCATGAACCGGGAAATTGATTTCATGTTTCTTTAACTTCCTTGAAGCATATGCGATCACGTGCCCATGCTGCATCAATACCGCTCCCATCCCTTGATATGAAGCGTCCGTGTAAACTTGGAATCCTTCCTTCCCCGACGGAAGTGCAAGGATGGGGGCGGAGGTAAGCCTATCCTTCAGCTCTTGAAATACCGCTTCACATTGAGGTGTCCACTCAAATGGCACACCCTTCTTCGTCAAGGAGGTAAGGGGAAGAGCGATCTTGGAGAATCCTTTCACGAACTTGCGGTAGTACCCAGCAAGTCCAAGAAAGCTTCGTACATCGGCCGCCGACTTCAAGGGCGACCACTCCTTCACGGCTCGCACCTTCGCTGGATATACCGCTAATCCTGCTCCACTGATCACATGCCCCAAGAAGGCTACCTCCTTAAGCCAGAATTCACACTTGCTAAACTTGGCATACAAGGCATGCTCCTTCAATTTCTTCAAAACCAAGGTCAGGTGCTCGACATGCTCCTCCTCCGTCTTTGAGTAGACCAAGATGTCGTCGATGAAAACAATGATGAAGATGTCCAAATATGGTTCAAACACCTTGTTCATCAAACTCATGAAGGCCGAAGGGGCATTTGTGAGCCCAAACGGCATTACTGTGAACTCATACAAACCATATCTCGAACTGAAGGCCGTTTTTTGGATGTCCCCTTCTTGTATCCTCAACTGATAGTATCCGGAGCGCAAATCCAATTTAGAAAACCAATGTGCTCCCACTAGTTGATCGAACAACTCATCGATCCGAGGTAGTGGGTAAGTGTTCCGTACCGTCAACCGATTGAGTTCTCGATAATCTATGCACAATCGCAGGGTTCCATCCTTCTTCTTTACGAACAGCACAGGGGCTCCCCATGGTGATGAACTGGGGCGAACGAACCCTGAATCCACCAGTTCTTGCAATTGAACTCTAAACTCCGCGAGTTCTTTCGGAGCCATTCTGTACGGAGCCTTGGATACAGGCTTGGCACCTGGTACTAGATTGATCTGGAAGTCAACCTCTCTATGCGGAGGTAATCCTGGTAGCTTCTCAGGAAATACCTCGGGAAAATCCCGCACAACCCGTACATCCTTTAATTCCAACGCTTCCTCCTTCAACTCGAACCAGATCATGAAGACCTCGTCCCCCTTCCTATGAGCTTTTACAACCTGGACGGAAGATAACATCATGCGAGGTGCGAAGCCAATACCTTGGAAGATGACGTCAGAGTCTCCATGTCTCAAATAGATCCGCTTCTCCGCGCAGTCGATCCTCGCGATGTGCCAATCCAGCCATACCATGCCCAAAATGATGTCATACTCCGGCATTCTCAGAACCGTGGCCGGCGTATCAAAGGCCTTCCCATTAATAAATAACTCAAACTCGCACTTGGCAGTTGCGATCATCTCCGAGCCATCCGGAAGGCGTACACGTCGGGCTATGCTAGTGAAGTACTGTACATCCTCCACGTCTTTTATGAAATCCTCGGACACAAAGGAGTGTGAGGCACCGGTATCGAACAGTGCATAGGCTGTCTTCCCGCCAATAATCACGTTGCCTAAGTACCAACAACCAAAACTTATTGCTAGTGGCTAGTAAGTTCTAATCAATTCAAGTTAGACCATGCAAATATGTAAATTAATTAAATCATACCTGCAATCACATCTTGTGGGTTCCGTTCCTGCGCCATGTCAAGCGCGTACACCTGATCCCGGACCGGTCCGGGGTTTCCTCTTGGCGGTCCTCGTCCTCGACCACGCATATATCCCCGCCCTCGTGGAGCTGCTGGAGGGAGAGCAGGAGGGAGAGCAGGAGGGGCGTTCCCATATAGCTGCGGGCAAAAACGCCGGATGTGGCCCGGATGGTTGCATTCGAAGCACACCAGACCACGACGCCCTTCAGGTTGTTGAAATCGCTGAGGCTGTGGGGGTGGAGGCAACGCAGGCGGCTGCGGAACTGGATGCTCCACCCTATAGTTTCGGTGGACACGCCCTCCACCTCTTTGATAACCTCTTCCTCCTCTTAAGTCCCGTCTCCTTCTATTACTTGGGCCGGCTTCCATCATGTCCTCCGCAGGCCTCTTACTACATCCCAGGTGGTCCGCCTCCAATCTTTTCGCCATATCAATGATCTCCGCCAAGCTACCATCCGCTATAAACAAAAGGGACTGCCTTAGGGGATCTCGCAGCCCTTTATAGAAGCGCTTGGCATAACCTCTGTCATCCAACTCATAAGAATCCGCAAACCTTGCGAGATGCGGGAATTCCCGCTGGTATTCTGTAACCGACTTTGATCCCTGCTTTAGTAGAAGGAACCTCTGCTCAAGCTCATCTCGGGCCGATGTAGGGATAAAGTGTTCCAAGAAAACACCCGAGAATTCACTCCAACTTATCTCAGTGTAGATCCGGCCTTGGAAGGTAGAGCCCATGAGGGACTTCCACCACCTCTTCGCATGTAAGTCCAAGACGGAC
Source organism: Platanthera guangdongensis (assembly GCA_039583875.1). Classification (NCBI taxonomy): domain Eukaryota; kingdom Viridiplantae; phylum Streptophyta; class Magnoliopsida; order Asparagales; family Orchidaceae; genus Platanthera; species Platanthera guangdongensis. The sequence goes on from CM077153.1 coordinate 241,085,418, forward strand.
ACTGCCAATGTCACTGCCATGTTGGCTGGGCAACGGATACCAGCCAACAACTCCTGTATCGTGTCTAGCCATTCCTCTGTACGTACGGCTGACTCCGTCCCAAGGTAGACGGGAGGGGAGAGAGCCCGGAAGGTGCTCAGCCAGTTGGAGCTCGGGGCCTGTTGTTGCACCGGAGCCTGCTGTGCCTTAAAAGCATCAAGAATGGCGGTGAGCGTCTGCCCCAACTCAGACTGTTCGAACTGAGTAGGTATGGGAGGGGTAGGAGTACCCCCCCATCGGCTCAACCTGCAGTGGGACCTACACATACACGACAAATTTGTGGTCAGGTTGGCTAAACTTAAGGTCAAAGTTGGACAAACTTAATGTGAATTACATATGGGCACACAACTGCTTCCGCTAAGTCAGTTTGTCCCCAAACTGACTAACCAAACGGGGGTGGCACCATTGTTGAATGACTTCTTAGTTGAGGATCATGGCAAACTGATACCATTTGTAAGACCCCTCCTCCCCGGATCCCAAAACACGGCACGAAGGGGGAGTCTTATGCCCGAAACAGCCGCCTTGCGGTAGCATTAGCACACGGGCTAACCTGTACCACAAGACGCCTATTCCGCCGGCTACAACCATATCAATATAAATGCCAACCCAACCAAATAAATAAGCAAGAGAAGTCAAAATCCACACTAAGTTATAATGTCCAAATACATCAATAATGAGAAGCTAAAACATGCTTCTACCATATATCAGAGTACAGCTAAACATTGCCCAAACGGGCTACATCAGAGTATCAAATACTAACATCAGTAACTGACGGTATCGACGGCACCGTCACCTCAGGCCCTGTCTTCCTGGCCTGGCTGTCCTGCTGCGTAGTCTGCGGCTGCTCCACCTGCGGCGTGACCTCCTAAAAAGGGAGACGTAGCAACCGTTAGTCGAAACGACTAAGTGGTTTCACATCCGCTCCCCCGGCGACTCCTCGGCACCGGGCGGAGAAAAGGAACAACTGTATAGTATATAACAAGTATGCAAGTAAAGGAAGTACAAGCAGGTGACAGTAGTGTAAGAGTAACAGTATCATAATCAGCATTTATGTAAGAGCTACACTAAACTAGCAAGTATAAGTAACAGCAGGAAAGTAACTTAACTTATAAGAATGCTCATACAAACTTATAAGTTAAGGGTCGGGTTACATAAAGTAACTCATCGTATAGGAGTGCCCATACAAACTTATACGATGAGGATCTTGTTGTGCAATGTTATGAAATGCTATGAATGCTATGCAATGACTCACCCATGCACACCCATGCAATTGCTATGTCGACACAGACTATAGTTCACACTTTTCGAGCAGGTAGCTAGCCTCTCAGGCATCAGCCGCCGTGGCCAGGCGGTGACAGTAGAACGGGCACTTCTACTAATAGGCGGGTATCACACTACTTCACCTAGGCCTCCGTACGCCTCAACGCTAAGAACACAACAGCGGAGCCCATGCGTACTATGGCCCAGTGGGGTCTTGGGTAGATGTGCACCAAGAACATAGCCCGAACTGGCCTTGTGTGACCCGGAAGGGGCCTCGGAAGAAAGCACGAGGACACAGCCCAACCGTTCACATGGCCGGAGGGGCCTCGGGACGTGAACACCGAGGACACAGCCCAAACCGACCAAGTCTAACTGTCAACTCTCGTCGGTGTGACGACTGGCGAGCCCGTAGACCTGCCACACTATCCTTAACCCGGGATTGCGACACCGCGTGTCGACTCACACCACATGCAAATTCCACATCAACATATCATGGAAGGGGCCTCGGAGTGAGCACGAGGACACAGCCCAACCATCCATCCACACCTTACCTCAACACGACCAAAACTTAGTGGCGGTCAACACCGCACTTGCACATTTACTATAACATGCCAATAGGAGACGACACACTATTGTTGGACTCCTAAATTCGATCCGATATATATAACATATGCATGGCCATGGGTTACCCATCTATATATCATCCCAAGTGATTTCAACATGATATAAATAATATTTGCTCTTACGACAACTTACCGAAGTATTATCAAATCAATCCAATTAAACATAAGGAAATCAACATGCCTCAAGCTATCTTGCGATAATAAATTGATTTCTAAAACAATAGATATTATCATCCATAACACTTTGGTGGTTAACATAAATTATTTCACCAAAATCTCGAATTAATTGCGACATTGGACCCACCAATTTCAAATCCACAATGTATGTAGAGACCCAGAATTTCAGCGCAGGATTAGCACTGGACAGCAACTTCGACCGGAGTTTCCTGAAGTTACAGGAATCCGGTGGAGGCGTGTAACCCCTCGTTGGAAAGGTATTTCCATGATCTACAACTTTCATATTCGGGTCACAACCCAGATCTGACAATAACTTACTCGAAATCGGCTTCAAAGTTCGCTGCGCACAGAACACGATTTCTGTGTACAGGAATTGCCGGACAGCAAACTCGATTGGGTTTTTTCTGGGGCCACAGACATCACCTGAAGTCGTGCAACCACTCGTTGGAAAGGTATTTCCAAGGGCTACAACTTTCGTGTTTAACCAAAAGCCCAGATCTGCCCATATCCTACACGAAAATGGCCTAGAAGATCGCTGCGGTCAGAATACAGATTCTGCGCGCATCTTAAAGAAAAATGAACGGCATCGGTCCGTCTTCCTCCTCAAGCGATCCTTCCTAAATTTTCCAGAAATGTCCTCCTCCCTTATTCAACCTCAAGGGCCAAAACTACTCACGAAACCATTCACCCATCGTCGTATTGAAGAAAAGGGGAAGGGTTGAAGAGATCTAAAATCTAGGATTCAAATCCTAGCATGGCCAAACCTAGAAATCTTCTCCTCTCCATCAAGCTCTCTTGAGCCGATGTCTCTCCTAAATATCTAAGATCTAGCACCAAGGGAGAGGGTAGGAAACTCACATTGGCTCCAGCGGTACCACCATTTCCGGCCATGGATCGCGTAGTTCTCCTTGGCGGCATCTTCTCTTTCACGGCGATGGCGGATCTCCTTCGGTAGAACTTGCTCCTGCAGTTTTCCTCTCACCAGGAGCTCTCACAGGAAATAGGGGAAGGAAATGAGAATGAAACGGCTAGGGTTTCTCTCCCCCTTATATACAAAATGTGACACGGGTAGGGACACGGCCGTGTCCGTACCCGTGTCCTGCTTCCGTGAAACGGCCGTGGCGGTTTCCATGTCGGTTCAATGTTTGACACGGGTAGGGACACGCCCGTGTCCCGACCCGTGTTCACATGACACAGCCGTGTGCCTGGCCGTGTCATTGGCCGTGTACTTCTCGGGTTGCATCTCGACACTTCTCGTCGAGCTCAACTCGACGCACACGGGTAGGGACACGCCCGTGTCACTACCCGTGTCCCCCGCTCGACTATCTCGACGCATCTCGACGATCTCGACAGGCTTCGTCGAGACCATCTCGACGCACACGGGTAGGGACACGGCCGTATCACTACCCGTGTCACCTGGTGTCGACACAGTTCGACGGTCTCGACACGGCTCGTCGAGCTCAACTCGACGCACACGGGTAGGGACACGCCCGTGTCACTACCCGTGTCACTTGGTGTCGACACAGTTCGACGATCTCGACACGCCTCGTCGAGCTCAACTCGACGCACACGGGTTGGGACACGCCCGTGTCACTACCCGTGTCACTTGGTGTCGACACAGTTCGACGATCTCGACACGCCTCGTCGAGCTCAACTCGACGCACACGGGTAGGGACACGCCCGTGTCACTACCCGTGTCACGCCCGTGTCACTTTACACTGATTTCTCCACTTCTCCACAAGTGCAGTCCAATTCCCTGCACTTCTCAGGACTTGAGTCAACCCTCCTGACTCAAAAACACACACACTAGGGGCCTAGAGCGATTCGGGACGTTACAGAGCTGGAGTGGTGGATGGAAGAGGTAGGGTTGGAATTGGAGGAGGAGAAGAGGCAGCAACAGCAGCAGCCAGGTCTTCTGCAGGAGCAGAGACCTGTGGGAGAGTGACTCTTGGAGTCCTTGTGCCTGAAGGAGCACTGGAGGAGGGCCTGCTAGGCTTGCTTATTTGCCTGTCCCACTTTCCAAAGAGGGCACAGGTTAGTCTCTTGGAGGCATTTATGTGAACTCCAGAGGAGACCAGCAAGGCAGGGCACCTAGTCTGCAGGAAAACTCCAATGATTCTTCCAAAATTAACAAAACTTTTGTTTATTTTCTTCTTGATGAGGTCAAAGAAAACCTCTCCCCAATTCAAACTTTTCTTATCCACAAGAGCTCCCATGAGGCAGAGCTGATGTCTGGATATAGTATCATGAGCTGAGTGCTTTGCCAGCAGCACTTTCCCTACTACATCTGTCAGGAACCTGTATTCAACAGACAGATTCCTCTTGAATAGCTTGCTAGGGTTTCCCTCTGGATGACCCATCCTGGCAAGCAGTTCAGAATATTCCTCTCCAGATAGCTCAGCAACATCTTCTCCATTTCTCAACTCAAAGACCTCTGAAAGAATGGTTGGGGTCAAGGGTACCTGATGACCCAACTATTGTAGAGTTATCTTGATTATGAGCAGTATAAACCCACTCTTTGATCTCATCTGAAGCCAGCTTGATCCTGGTGGTCATGAGGGCAGTTAGATTCTGATCCTTGAACAAACCCAGTATGTCTTTGAAAATCTGGTCAGTGGTGCTGAATGATTCTATATCAATGTCAAACCCAGCATCGAACTTCATTGAAGCAAGAACAGCAACTGACACAACCATTGTACCTGCAAAAACTCAACAAACAAAATGACCAAGCGTAGAACTGTTTGGAGGGAAAGAAAATTCTTGCAGAGAAATCGAAAGAGCAAAAGAGAACGATGGCGAAAAAAAGAGTTTTATATTAGGGTTCGACGCAGAATTGGAAAGATCGTTGAACTCAGTTCGACGATCGAGGCTTCTAAAGGAATCTGAAGAGTTTTCAACATCGTCGATCTCCGTTCGACGATATTGGAGAGCGTCGAGCTCCGTTCGACGATCGTTCAGTGAACATAAACGTCGAGCGCCGTTCGACGATCGTTGACCGGAAGAGATAGTTCATACTATCTGAGAGGCGCTGAACTCAGTTCGACGATTTTGGGAATCGTCGATCTCCGTTCGACGATCTTGAGGCAAATCGTCGAGCGCAGTTCAGAGATCAGAAAAATTCTAGACACTAAGAAAAAAATCAGAAAGTTTGCCTAGTCTTGGTCAATTTTTAAGCTTTCAAAATATTGGATAATATTTAAGACTTCCTCCATCTAACATTCCTAACTGATTTAGGAAGAAAGTGTGTTTATTTTCATCCAAAGGCTTGGTGAAAATATCTCCCCTTTGTAAATCAATTGGGATATATTGTAATTCAATTTTATTCTTTTCAACATCATCCCTTAAGAAATGATGCTTAATCTCTGTGTGTTTTATCCTACTATGGAGGACTGGATTTTGAGCTATGGAAATAACACTTGTATTGTCACAAAAGATTTTAGACTTCTCTAAGTTGTAACCATAGTCTAGGAGTTGGTTTTGAATCCACAAGATTTGTGAACAACAACTGCCTGCAGCCATATATTCAGCTTTAGCAGTTGAAGTTGACACAGATGTTTGTTTCTTACAAAACCAAGAGACAACTCTGTCACCAAGGAACTGACAAGTTCCACTGGTGCTTTTCCTATCAATTCTGCATCCAGCATAATCAGCATCTGAGAATCCAGTTAAATCAAATGCTGAATCTTTTGGATACCAGAGACCTAGATTTGGACAACTTTTAACATACCTAAGAATCCTCTTTACTAAAGTTAGATGTGACTCTCTAGGGCTTACTTGGAACCTAGCACATATACATGTAGCAAACATTATATTTGGTCTACTAGCTGTAAGATACAATAAAGAGCCAATCATTGCTCTATATGTGGTCTGATCAACAGGTTTCCCATGTTCATCAACATCCAATACAGCATTGGTAGGCATGGGTGTTTTCATACAAGATGCCTCAGACATACCAAATTTCTTAACCAGTTCATTTGCATATTTGGTTTGAGAAATAAAGATGCCTTCAGCATGTTGTTTGACTTGCAATCCTATGAAGAAGGATAGCTCACCCATGCTACTCATCTCAAATTTAGAATGCATTAGGTTAGAAAACCTTCTGCACAATTTGGAGTCAGTAGAACCAAAAATGATATCGTCTACATAAATTTGTACTAGTAGGGTATGAGACTTATGGGTTCTAATAAAAAGAGTTTGGTCTACTCTACCCCTTATAAAACCATTTTCCAAGAGAAAGCATGCTAGGGTCTCATACCATGCTCTAGGAGCTTGCTTGAGACCATTTAATGCTTTGTTTAATCTAAAAACATAATCAGGATAAGTTGGAGAGATAAAACCTGGAGGTTGTCTGACATAAACTTCCTCTTTGATGTCTTCATTCAAGAAAGCACTTTTGACATCCATCTGATATACTTTGAAGCCTTTGTGAGCTGCATAAGCTAGAAATATCCTGATGGCTTCTAATCTTGCAACAGGTGCAAAAGTCTGGTCGTAGTCAATTCCTTCTTCTTGAGAATATCCCTGAGCAACTAGCCTTGCCTTGTTCCTTATAATTACTCCTTGATCATCCAGTTTGTTTCTGAATACCCATTTTGTTCCAACAATGGAATGATCCTTAGGCTTTGGCACTAGTTCCCATACTTTGTTCCTCTCAAATTGATGCAATTCCTCTTGCATTGCAATGATCCAGTGTGGATCTTGCTCTGCATCTTGAATGGACTGAGGTTCAATTTGAGAAAGGAAGCAGGTGTGCAACAGGTTTTGGTTGACCTGATTTCTGGTTTGCACACCAGCTGAGATTTCTCCAATTATTTGGGAAATTGGATGGTCTCTTGATGTTACTAAATCAACAGGGGGTGTTGATTATTCACCAACCTGTGTTGTTGTTTCCTCTTGTGGTACAACAACTGGCTCTTCAGGTTGTGCTTCAATGTGTTGAGCATTCCCTTCATCTTCACTGCTTTCATCCTCTTGAGCAACCTGTAACTTGTTCATATCTTCAGCTAGAGAGTGTTCCTGCAAAGGTTCTATGGTAGAAGAAATCTTCTCCTTGAAAGACATGTTAGTTTCATCAAATGAAATGTGAACAGATTCCTCAATTTTCAAAGATGATTTATTATAGACCCTATAGGCCTTGCTGATCATGGAGTATCCCCGAAACACTCCTTCGTCAGCTTTGGCTTGAAATTTTGCTAAATATTTCTTGTCATTATTGTGAATGTGGCAAATACAAACAAAAACTCTAAAATAGTCAACTTTAGGTTTCTTCCCTTTGAGTAATTCATAGGGAGTCTTTCCCTTTAGTTTATGTATCAGACTTCTGTTCAGCACATAGTTGGAGGTGTTCACTGCCTCGGCCCAAAAGGATAGAGGTAGATGAGCATCTGACAACAATGTGGTGGCAGATTCAATAAGGGTTCTATTTTTCCTTTCAGCTATCCCATTTTGTTGAGGAGTTCTAGGAGCTGAGAAAGTATGCCTGATCCCTTCACTCTCACAGAACTCTTGCATAAGAAGAGAATCAAACTCTGTCCCATGATCACTCCTGATCAGGGCAATGTGAGTATTGAACTCAATCTATATACATTTGAGAAACTCTGTCAGACACTTAAAGTTATCAGACTTCTTCCTTAGAAAGAACACCCAAGTGAATCTAGAGAAGTCATCTACAACTACTAAAGTGTAGGATTTCCCTCCTAAGCTTTGTACTGTGATGGGTCCAAAATGATCCATGTGTAACAGATACAATATCCTAGGTGAATCACTCTTATTAAGTGACTTAAAACTATTTTTAGTTTGCTTGCCTAATTGATAAGCCCTGCAGAGTCCTTCCTTCTTGTAGGGGCCAGAAGGTAGTCCTCTAACAAGGTTGTCTTTGGATAGCCTAGCAATAGTTCTAAGGTTTAGGTGTCCTAATCTCTTGTGCCATAAAGCATTTGGTCTACAGACTGAATTAAACAAGCAGATATCTACATTAGTTGAAAGAAAGTCTACTAGGTAGATGTTACCTTTCCTTTTACCTGTCAACACAGTTGTGTTGTCTTCTGACTTGATTTTGCATAAGGTTTTGCTGAAGGTCACCTGGTAGCCTTCATCACACAGCTGACTGATGCTAATTAGGTTGTGCTTCAGTCCTTCCACATATGCTAACTTCTTGAAGGTTACTGAACCAATCTGGACTGCACCATATCCTTTAGTCTGTCCAAAGTTGGAGTCACCAAAGATAACTTTGGGTCCAAGCTTGGCTCTGAAGGATGTGAGGTTGTCCTTGTTCCCTGTCATGTGCTTAGAGCACCCACTATCCAAGTACCATTGCTGGTTAGATGTTGGATAGGTCTTCACCTGCACATAAAACAATTTACTTGTTTTTGACCCAGTTTACCTTGGGCCTAGGTTGATAACCTTTAAATTCAGAAATGAAGGACATCCCTGGTTGACTCTTATATCCTTCAGGATGATATCTCCTTGGAGGTAAAATCCATTCAGTATAAGGGTTAAAGGTTTGGGATGAAGAACCCTTAGGATTCAATTTTGATTTGCCTTTGAAAAAGTTTCTAGAGTTCTGACCTCTGTTCGACGATCTTGGAGCTGCGTTCGATGATCTTGGGTCAGATCGTCGAGCACCGTTCGACGGTCGACTATGGCTGAGGTCAGGTATATGAGATCGTCGACCTGCGTTCGACGACTTTGGCTGAGATCGTCGATCTGCGTTCGACGATTTTTCCTGAGATCGTCGAGCTGCGTTCGGCGATCGTCGATCTTCATTCGGCGATCGTCGATCTACGTTCGACGATTTCTGCTGGGACTTAGTTTTCTGAGGCAGATCAGAATTTTTCCTAGCAACCTCTACAACTCCCTTTCCCTTGTCAGAAATGAATTTGATGGGAGTTGTTAGGACTATAGGTTGGCTGGATGAAGCACCCAAGCCTAGTGTACTGTTAAATCTAGAGTTCACTGTGCTTGTGATGTCCATCAGCTTGATGCTTCTCCCATTGAGGGATTCTTCAAGCTTCTTGGCCTCAGAGAGCTCACCTTTCAGTGTAGCTATCTGTTCCCTACAACTCTCCAACTCCTGAGAGAGTTTGAGGTTTTTTGACTTTAGGGCATTGTGTTCAGATAATTGGTTTCTGAGAGAGATAATCTCTTTCTCAGACTTTAGCAGGTCCAAACATAGTGCTTTAAATTCAGATTTAAAATCTTCTGAACTAAAATCAAAAGAACTAATTACCTGATCTTCTTCAAGTTGAGTCTCTGAGTCTGACTCTGACTCCTCTTCCTCTGAATTGTGCTGAGAGGCATTGATTGCCATAATGCAAAACTCATTTTCTTCTGCATCATCCTCATCATCACTGGAGCTAGAAGAGCCTTCTGACTCCTCTTCTGTCTCACTCCAGGATTCAACAACAAACCCTTTTCTTGTATGCTTATTTTTGCTTGAAGAAGGTTTGCTATTGCCATTCCTTTTGGAGTCTTTCTCCTTTCTTCTTTCTTTTCTGTCCCTTCTGTCCTTGTTCTTGTTCTCTGGACAGTCAGGGACTATGTGCCCTGGTTTCCTGCAACCAAAGCAAATAATTTCTTTGTTGTTAACAATGGACTTGTCATACCTTGGCTTATCCTGCTCCTTGTATGATCTTCTTCTGAAGTCCTTTCTGGCCATCTTGTAGAATCTTTTGGCCAGCAAGCTGAGTAGTTCATCATTGCCTGTAGCTTTATCTTCAGGCAGATCCTCAGTTGCCTTGAATGCTATGGTCTTCTCTTTTCTTGTGGCTGGTGAAGCAACCTTCTGTTCTTCCTCTCTATTTTTGATGAGTAGCTCATAAGATTTGAGCTTACCCAACAAAGCTTCAGTGGTGATCTCATTCAGGCTTCTGGCATCCTTAATTGGCCAGATTCTTGAATCCCAAGTGCTGGGGAAGCACATTAGGATCTTGTCATTAAGTTCAGTTAGAGAGATCTCTTTGTCCAATGTCTTGAGTTCACTGACAATTAGACTTAGTTTGTTGTACATGTCTCTCACTAACTCAGTCTCTCCCTTCTTGAAGTTCTCATATTGGGAGATGAGATGGGATCTTCTGTCCTTTCTCTCATCAGCTGAGCCTGAGACTATTTCTGAGAGCTTGTCCCAAATCTCCTTGGATGAATTACATTCAGCTACCTTTTGAAATATGTCATCTGACATTGTCTGGGCTAGAATGTTCATAGCCTTGGCATCAGCTACTTTCCTTTTTTTGATGTCAGCATCTGTTCCTGATGGAGGTGGAACAGCATTTGAACATGTATTCTCTGGGGGTCTTGGACACACTGTCAAAATAGAATTAAAAATATCTTCGTCAATGGAATTCATGTAAAGTCTAATCCTTGCTTTCCAAAGTGCAAACTTTGATAGATTGCACACTGGAGGTCTGGTGCTAGCATAATCTTTGTTTTGGGTCATGATTTGTGCAAACAAAATCTAATAATACACTACAAAAGAAAAACAGATCTAGTTTGGGATCTTTGGGTTCAGGTGTTAGCCTGTACAACCAATCAGGTATGGTATGTTTAACCAACCTCGCTTTGATACCAATTGAAAGAGCAACTAGATCTGATATACTCTAGAGGGGGGGGGGGGTGAATAGAGTATGTGGTGCTATAAAAACTTTTACAAACTTTTACAACTATTGTTGTAATATGTGTGAGCAGGGTAGTAAAATTAAATCTAATTACAGCACTAAGCTAAGCAAAAACTAAGCACAGAGAAATCAAGGCCAGAAACAAAAAGAAAGCAAGCAGAACCAGAAGACACAAGGAAATATAGTGGTTCCCCAAACTTGGGTACATCCACTCTTCTACCACCCTAGGTAGGAATCCACTGCAGGATGAGTTGATCAGGTGTCCTGGGCACCAATGAGCTTTTGATAAGGTGCTCAAAAACCAAAGCAGATTTTTTGATCAGGTGTCTTGCCACCAATGAGCTTTTGACAAGGTGCTCAAAAACCAGGTTCAAACTTTTGAAGGGAGTTTGAAAACCCCTTTACAGAGTGGGGGTGAGAGAGTGATGGAAGTCTTCTCTTTCTCAAGCAACTGAGAAGACTATGTGGATTGATGTCAAAGCTCCCCCTGAATCCTTGAAATCTTCAGGAAGAAAAACTTTGCTGATGGTGATAGGCCTTCAAATATTGAGCTCCAGCAATGGATGATTTCAGCAATAGCTGAAATGTTGAATGTCTGGAGTCTGGAAATATGTTGGCCTTGAACACTTTGAAAACTACAGAGATCTGAAGATTTGAGAAAACTTGATCTCTTTTGATGAGTGTTCTTGAGAATTCTTTGTGACATAAGATTTTGAATGAGTCTCTGTGATCTGTATTATGTGTGCTCTGTGTTTTTTTTTTTTCAAAAAACATTCTATCTTTTATTCTCTGGTCATGAATAGAATATCATTCTCTGTCAAGGATAGTCGTTGGTCTGCATTGATTGCATCCTTAATTGCATAATCTCTTCTGGAGGAAAGTCCACAGAAACATTCCTTGAAAACTCCCTTGAAACTTGGTCCAGAAATAAATGAAAACGGCTAGCAAATCTCTGAATTAATTGCAGAATAACTCCTAACTGATTTGAATTTGAATTCTGAAAGTTATCTGAAATCGTCGAACTGAGCTCTGCTATCGTCGAGCTGAGCTCAGCGATCTGGAAAACTTAAGCAGCAAAATAATCGTTGATCTGAGCTCAAAGATCGTCGAACTGAGCTCAGAGATAAAGATCCAAAGCAGAGTTAAAATCGTCGACCTGAGCTCACCGATCGTCGACTGGAGTTCGACGATATTATGAAGTTGAGCTCAGCGATCGTCGAATAGAGTTCGACGATCTGTCGAAGTTGAGCTAGACGATCGTCGACCGGAGTTCGACGAATCGTCGTGCTGAGCTCGACGATCAGACTTAGTCTCCAGACAGAAAAACTTGGTCTTCAGGGCAGCTTCCAATCCTAGACTTCTAACCCTTAGACTTAATTTTAATTGACCTTTTAAGCTATACAGGAGGTCAAGCAAAGGTTCCTAGAGACATAGTGATCCTGACCCAAATTAGTAATAGGGTGTTCCAACACTAACAAAATTAGTAAATATGTCGAAGGTATCTGACTTGTGTTTCAGAAAGAACACCAACACAAAGCGCAAGTAATCATCAACAATTACTAACGTATAATCCTTACCTCCCAAACTTCTAATTTGCAGTGGACCGAACAAGTCCATATGCCGTAGATGTAAACATCTATTAGAATCTTTGTCGATAACGCTTTTAAAGGTAGCCCTTGTTTACTTGCCTTTTACACATGCATGACAAGGTCTATCTTCGACGTACTTGACATTTGGGGCATCACGTACCAAATTCATTGAAAATAATTTACTAATAGTTTTGGAGTTAATATGTGCTAGTCTCTTGTGTCATTGGTCACCAAGAGATGCACTATCTTTTGCTAAAAAAGACACCGGTGTAGAAGAGTCTATACAAATGAAATTTAAATAAAATAGGTTTCTGCTTCGAGTACCGGATAGAATCGTTTCCATATTGTCAACATATTTTATCAAGCACTTATCAGCATGAAATTCAACTATGTATCCTTTATCTCAGAGCTGGCTTATGCTTATAAGATTGTGTTCCAATCCTTCAACATAAGCTACATATGAGAAGGATACACTACCATTAGTAATCATACCATAGCCTTTAGTGATTCCTCGATCTGAACCTCCAAAGATGACCATTGGTCTGTTCAAGACTAGAGAGAAGTTCTGAAGTAGGCTTCTTGTCCCGGGCATATGCCGAGAGCATCCACTGTCCAAATACCAGATTGGCATTTTAGTGGCCTTTGGGCATACCTGCAATCATAATCAGTTTGCCTTAGGAACCCAGATATGTTTGCGTCCTTGGTCTCGTGTTAGAATACTCCCCCTACGAATATTAGCATTATGAGCAGTCTTTCTCATATTGCCAACATGAGGAGTTGCAGCATTTCTGGGATTAAACTAGCAATCGATGGCAAAGTGACCAATTCTGCCACAGCACCAACAGTCAAATCTATTGTATCTTTGCTTTATGTTCTCCTGCTTGACCTTTTGAAGTTATGGTCTAGCAGGGGCAGCATTCTTGGAATAAGAAGCTTCATGATGATGGCAATCACATGATTTCTTCTCCTTTATTGGCTTTTACACAACGGGCTTTGCCTTTGGTGCCTTCTTGAAGTTATGACCATGATTGTAAGGGCCATAGCTCTGAAGAATCACTTCTTCATAAGGTGCCTTAAATACACTCTCACCAAAGTTTCTGGGGCGAGTCCATCCTTGATAACGGGACTTTGGCTCTACATGGGTAGGCCTAGCAAAGTGTCTGTAGGATGAGTCAAGATCAAACTCATTTGAAGGAAATATGACCTTTCTGAACAAAGTCTGATCTTGATGGGCTTTCCCCTTCTCTTTGGCCAAGGCCTTCTTGGCGGCCTTATTCTTTCTTTCAGCCTTGTTCCTCCTAGAAGATTTACTAGGAGCTTCTTCATGACCTAATCCAACACCCTTGGCCTTCGCTGAGAATTCAAAAACAATTGGAAGAACAGACTTAGGCTTCGAGAAACTTTCAACAAGTTTCCTTTCAGCAGCGAGTTGTTCTTCCAACTCTTTGATGATTTTCTCTTTAGGTCAAGGTGCTTAAGAGATTTGTTGTATTCTTCAATAGTATTATTGAAGTTCTCTTTGAGTGAGTCAGTCTTAGCGACTTCATCTCTCATGATGCTCTCTTCATCTTTTAGAGACTTTATCTCTTTAGCCTGAGTTTTCATGACTCGGCGACATTTGTCGTAAGCCAAGATCAACTCCTTGTACTGGGTCATGATTTCAGACTCATCGTTAGAAGAGCTGTCCTCATTATCATGCTCAGAAGCTTTAGATTCTGAAAGAGGAGTGTGAGAGTTTACCTTCCCAGTGAACTGGGCCTCTTGTTTGTCATCTGTTTGAGCCATAAGCCCAAAGTAGGCTTCTTCTTCTTCACTCGACTCTGATGAGTCGGAGTCACTAAGAGTCTTGCCCTTTTTGGCTATTAGGCTCTTCTCTGTCCATTTCTTATTGTATGATGACTTTTTTCCTCTCTTCTTCCACCCTCCTTCTTCTTATGGGGGCAGTCAGAAATGACGTGTCCTGGCTTATTACAGCAGTAACAAATAATGTCAGTAGAAATATGTTTATTCTATTTAGGAGTATACCTGTCGTGGCTACTTGAGCATTTTCTTTGTCGATCACCATCATGTCGTGATCTTCTATAAGAGGCATCCTTGCCTTTCCAATGCTTCTTTTTGTTCAAGAATTTCTTGAACTGACGCGAGAGTAGTGAGAACTCTCCTTCAGATAGCTCAGAGCATGAGGTACTTGGCTCCGAAGTTTCTTCTTCACTCACTCTTGTGCTGGAGCAGGAGGAACGGCCTTTGACTTCTTTGAGGTGTCTGCCTTTAAAGCAACAGACTTCTCTTTGAATGTAGACCTGCTCTTCTCTTCTTCAGCATTTCTGGTGTTGAGTTGAAGCTCATATGAAATAAGCTTCCTGAAGAGATTTTGTGGGTCTGTCTCGGCTAGTTTTCCAAACTCCCTGATGGCACAGACCTTATTATCTCATTCCTTAGTTAGGGATCTCAAGAACTTGTCATTCAATTCTCCATTTTTGAAGACTCTGTCATAGACTCTTAGGCCATTTTCTATCTTGAAGAAATTCTCAAATGTGTCAACAATGGTGTCCTTGTTTCCTTGTCAGAAAGCTTCATACTTTTGATTTAGAAGGGATCTTCTATCATCCCTGACTTCTTCTGTACCTTCCATCAAGGTAACTAGAGACTGTCATAACTCCTTTGCAGACTGGCAGTGGATCAAGTTTTGCAGCATAGAATCATCGACTGCACTTACTATTATGTTCTTGGCCTTCTTATCTAAGGATACAAGTGCAATCTCATCTTTGTCTAAATCCATTAATTTCTTTGGTATTTTCTTAGTTGGATCTATTGTGGAGATTATCATGGGAATGTAAGGACCTTCTTCAACTATCATGAAGATCCTTGGATCTACAGCTTCCATAAAGATCTTAATTCTTTCTTTCCACATGGGAAAGTTATTTTTGGTGCACAAAGGAAGCTTGGAAAAATATTTAGCCTTGTCCATGTTTGGTAGATCTCAAAAGACAACTATATAAGGATCTGATCAAGGTGTTAACCTTTTAGTGGTGAACATGGCTCTGATACCAGTTGAAATTGTTTAGTTGCCTACCTAAATCACCTAGAGGGGGGTGAATAGGTGATATGTGCATCTTTTTGCGGAATAAAAATTTAAGATCTATGCACAGAACTATCTACCAATCAATCACAGACAACAAAAGGTTTATAGTGGTTCCCCAACCTTGGGTACATCCACTTTCCCTCACCGATCTATCAATACACTAGACTCGGCTACTCCACTATCTCGGATTGAAAACCAATCCTATGCCTCGGAACAAAGTTCCTACAATCTCGGAGACAAAGGCTCCTACATTCGGAGAAAAATTCTCCTACAAGAATGAAATAGAGCGTATGTAAAATACAAACAGTGATTCTTTATCAGATCTGCAAATAATTGTCCTGGATCTTCTTCTTTTAAACTTTGCGGCTTTGAAGAAAACCTCGGCAATGCTAGATCTGGATATCCTTGGCTTCACACGATTGGATAGAAGATGAGGAATTGAGTGACGATCTCGATTTGTAAACCTTCTTGATCTGAATCCTCTGAAATCGAAAACCCTAGCCGGATGTGAACGATGAAGATTGGCGGTGGCGGCTTTCGTTTCTTGGAGAGAGAAAGGGAATCAGAGAACTTAGAAAATAATTTGACTGCAAAACTTTTGGGTTAGGGTTTGTCGGTTTGAGAAGACCTTATATAGGATCTGCGATAACAGTCATAATTAATTCTTAATGAGGTACATGTGACCCAATCACATCAAGGCTCATTAAGAAATCTGTCAATCTGGACTTAATGAAATTTCAGAAACAAATGAAGCTGATATACTCGAGTGAAGAAACAGCTACTCGAGTATGTACAACCCCATATTCGTTGGGTAGAACCAAGGTCCCCCTCAAGGACCCGGATTGGACTAGCTTTGGGCTAGCTTTGGGCTTTAGAG
Source organism: Platanthera guangdongensis (assembly GCA_039583875.1). Classification (NCBI taxonomy): domain Eukaryota; kingdom Viridiplantae; phylum Streptophyta; class Magnoliopsida; order Asparagales; family Orchidaceae; genus Platanthera; species Platanthera guangdongensis. The sequence goes on from CM077153.1 coordinate 241,101,677, forward strand.
CGGTAGAGCTCCCGCCTGGGAGTAGACGAGAATGATCGCATCAAGCTCCAGCCGAGACCCACTTCTGCCCAGAGGCGGCGAGAAGGCTTGCGCCCCATGGAGGGCGGAAGCGGGCTTGGTCTAGGGGACCCATCATCCTTTATTCTTTAGCTCCCGCCGAGTGAGAGGCGGGATGGCTCTCGGCATAGGGTTCTCGCCGGGTGGGGGCCAGGGCCTAGGGTGAAATTACCTAGTTGCCCTCGGGTAAATGACATATATGCTCCCGGGGTCTACATTTAGAATTTCATAACAACGGGATTTGGCTATTGGTGGACAAGCCAAGGGTGCTTTAGTAATTTCAGGTCAGCGAAGACTATAAATAGACTCGCAGGGGCTCTTCAGAAGGCAGGCTTTCATTTTTTCTCTAGGACTCTCTAGTGCTTTCTGAGGAGCTTCCAGCCCATCTTTTGGTTTTGGAGGGGAAGCTCTCTGAGATCTTCTGGGAAAGAGGTGGGACCTCCCTGCTGAGGCTTTGGGTCAGTTCTAGGTCCTTTACAACCAGTTAGGGGTCAGGGGTTGAGAGATGTAGGTGTCGGTTGCCCCCTATTTTCGAACTCTCGTTGAGATCTATTTCTGGCTTCAACAGTTCTGGTGCGGTGACTGTGGAAAGTAGCCGGTACAAGAAAATCTCAAGTCAAGTCTCATGGCCGGAGGTGGAGGAGAAGGAGTTTGCTCGGGAGGTTCTCCCTCCCGGTAGAGTGGGGTGATGTTGGGAATATTAGAGGACTTCAGGCAGGAGGTCTTGCAGACTATCCACTTGGCCTTCTCGGTGAGGGTCGAGTGGGAGACTCCGCAGGTTCAGGTGGCGGCTGCTCCATCATTGGGCGAGAATGCTCCCGGACAGCGTCCCAGGAAGGAGATTCCGGCTGAGGCGGCGGAAAGGGATATCCCCAGGTGGGAGCTATTCCGGGTCAAGCCAGTGAAGATAGAGCCAGCGAACCGAGGTCGCGGGAGGAGCCTTCTCGGCAGATGGTGAGCGGGAGCCCCATCAGTGAGCTTATCATTTCAGCCACGGTCCCGGAAGGGTTTAGGGAGTCGGACATATCATATTACACCGGGAGGGACGACCCTACACAGCATGTGTAGTGGTTTGAAGATGTTGTTTCCATAAAACAAATGTCGGATGCCTTCAAGTGCAGGCTCTTTGTCATCACGTTGAAGGAAAAGGCGAGGGACTGATTCCACCAGTTACCCGTGAGCTCGATTTACTACTTCGAAGATCTGAGACAAGGATTCTTGCTGAGGTTCTCAATGTCCAAGAAAAGGAAGAAGTCAGTGGAGTGCCTGTTTGCCATCAAGTAGAGGTCGAAAGAGATGCTGAGAAACTATGTGGACAGATTCCAGAAGGAGATTCTGCAGGTGCAGGAGATGTCGGGGTACACGGTGATGTTTGCCTTCACTCTAGGGTTGAGGCCCAGTTTCTTTAGCATGGAGCTGAAGAGGGTCCCCCCCTCTCCTTCAAAGAGCTGATGGAGAGGGCAGCAAAAGAGATTAAGATCGAGTCGAACAATCCTGCATTTGCAAGGAGGTTAGCCAAGTTGGCGGAAGAAGATGGAAATGAAGCTGGAGTAGGGAGGCAGAGAGAGCGAGGGAGGAGAGAAGGAGGGAGGAACCCCGAGATCAGGGGCGCCAGCAAGTTTGGGGGCCGCGGGAGCCGAACAACAGGTTGGGATGGAGGCCCCAAGAGGGTCACCCTCAATGACAAGGTGGTGGATTACGGGCAGGGACAACTATAAGGAGCAAAGGATGATCAACCAGCCGGCTTGGAGGCAGGGGCAGAGGGTCCCTCTCCGACCACAACAGGAAGCAATGGAGATAGTCAGGGGAAGAGAAGGAAGGAGAGGAGCTCGGGGAGGAGCGAGGAGGAGAGAAGACCGGGTGGCATTGCCCTTCTGCGACTTTCACCAAGAGGTGGGTCACGCGACGGCTACCTGCCCAGAATTTTTAGAGATGAGGGCAGCAAGGGGGCAAGCTCAACAGCAACCCCCGTGAGGATTGAGGAAGTTCTGCCAGAAGGAGGAGGAGATGATAGATACGAAGACCAGTAGATGTGGGGACCCGAGGAGGGATCGGGGTGATCCACGTAGGTGTGGGGATCGAGTCTACCCGCAAGGGGAGCTTTCAAACCATATATCGAAGGAGCATCGCCTCGACCTCCCACATCCCCCCCCCCCACTGGAGGAGAAGATCACTTTCTCAGTGAAAGACTTGCCGGATTACAAGGATCCATTCTACGACTCCTTGGTGATCAAGACAGCGATAGAGAATTTCACAGTCTCCCGGATACTGGTGGACAATGGGAGTTTCGTGAACGTAATCTTCAAGAAAGCCTTTGAAGAGATGAAGGTGGAAGCTCAGAGGGTGCTAGCCTCGGATGGATCGCTGTTTGGGTTCTCGGGGGAGCAGAAGGAGGTGGAAGGAGGGGTAGGGATGTATGTGACATTGGGGGATATCGAGGAATTGCCGGTTCGTCATCGTTGACGCTCCGAGCAGCTACAATGCAATATTTGGACGGCCTCTTATCTGCGCCTTTCGTTGCATCCCCTCCTCTTTCCATTAGTTCCTAAAGTTCAATAGCGGATAGGTGCAGGTCAGGATCAGGGGAGATCCGAGAGTGGCGAGGCAGTGCTACGTAACTGTCGTCAACACTATATCTTGGATGGAGGAAGCGGAGGAACTGGAAAGGGAGATGGAAAGGGCAGAGGAAGCTGAGGGGGAAGGAGAGATGCGTCTGGATGAGGTTGAGGAGAAGGTCAAAGAGTGGGCCTCGAGGAAGGAAGTAGTGAGCCCAGGCGAGGTTAGGGGAGACTGAGGAGGAGGATGTGGACAAGGAAGGTGCAAGCCTGAGTGAGGCAGGGGAGGAGCAGAGGATGGAGGGAGAGATAGAGGGGGAGGTCCAGAGGGGCAAGGAGGTGGAGCTGCCAGAGGAAGGTTGGTTGGAAGCGATGGAGGTGGAGAGGCTAGTTGTTGAGGAGTGGAGAGAAGAGGAGGAGAGAGTCAGCGGGGAGCAGACTCGGTTGGAGCCGATAGAGGAAGTTATGGAGATGGAGGTGGTCAGCAGGGCAGGGAAGGTGGAGAAGGTGAGGGTCAGTAGAGGCTTGGGCCAAGAAGACTAGACGAGGATGCGGGAGTGCATACAAAAGAACATTGACATCTTCACCTGGAGCGCGGTGGATATGTCAGGCATTGACGCTGATGTAGCTTGTCACCGCTTGAACCTGGACCCCAAGACACGCCCCATCCGCCAGAAGACGAGGACCATCGCCATAAAGCTGGAGGATCCCATCCGCGAGGAGGTGAAGAAGCTTCTCGATGCAGGCTTTATTTCAGAGATCCAGTATCCAGACTGGATCTCCAATGTGGTGATGGTAAAGAAGGGTGATAGGACATGGAGAATGTGTGTAGACTTTTGTTTATTAAATAAATCGTGGCCTAAGGATTACTACCCTCTGCCTCGGATCGATGCGCTGGTTGATTCAACCGTCGGTTTTTCTATCATGAGTTTTTTGGATGCTTTTTCAGGTTAGCACCAGATCCGTGTTCATCCCCCCGACGTCAAGGATGTCTCCTTCATCACGAGGGAGGGGTGATTTAGCTATAAAATGATGCTCTTTGGGCTAAGGAACGCGGGGGCTACGTACCAACGGATGATGGATCGAATGTTTAAAGATCAAAGGGGGAGGAACTTGGAGGTCTATGTCGATGACCTCGTGGTTAAGAGCAGGGACGCAGGTTCGCACTTGCTCGATCTGGAGGAGACGTTCGCAACTCTGCGAAAGTTCAAGATGAGGCTGAACCCCCAAACATGCGTCTTCGGGGCGGGTTAAGGCAAGTTCCTCGGGCACCTTCTAACCCCGGCACGGGTCGAGCCCAACCCAGAAAAGGTGAGAGCCATCATGGAGTTGGAATCACCTCGCAGCACTAAGGAGATTCAGCGCTTGACAGGTAAGCTGGCTGGGCTGAGTCGTTTCCTATCTCAAGCTGGAGAGAGGTGCTCGCCTTTCTTCAAAGCACTTCGGGGGAGTAAACAGTTCGAGTGGATGAAGGAATGTGAGGAGGCTTTTCAGGCATTGAAGACTTAGCTGACCCAAGCGCCACTCCTGCAGAGTCCGAAGGAGGGGAGGACTTAGCCTTGTACCTTGGGGTAGGGGATGAGGAAGTGAGCTCTGTGTTGGTAAGGGAGGAAGGAAAAAGGCAGCTGCCCATCTATTATGTCAGTAGAGTCCTAAAGAAGGCCGAACTGCGCTACGCCGTCTTAGAAAAGTTAGCTTTCTCGCTGGTTGTCTCGGCCCGGAAACTCAGGCCGTACTTTCAGGCTCATTCAATCAAGGTAGTAACTGACCACCCCCTACGCAAGATCTTTGAAGGGGTAGAACACTCTGGGCAGTTGGCCAAGTGGTCCATCGAGCTTAGCGAATTTGACGTCTCTTTTGTACTAAGGCTCTCCATCAAGGCACAGGTGGTGGCTGACTTCTTGGCTGATTACGTCGCGGAGCTGGGAGAGGGAGATGCCGTGCCGAAGGAGGCATGGAAGATGTATATCGATGGGGCCTTAGGGAAGCATCCCTGGGGGAGGTGTGGTGCTAGTAAGCCCCCAGGGAGTCACCATAGAGCAGGCAGTGGCACTACACTTCCCGGTCACCAACAACCAGGCAGAGTATGAGGCCGTCATAGTCGGATTGCGGTTGGCCAAGGAGCTTGGAGTTCCCGGCGTGGAAGTGTTCACAGACTCACTTGTGGTGGCATCCCAGATCAGGGAAGAGTATGAAGCTTGGGAACCAACCCTCCAGAGGTACTTAGTCAAGGCGAGGGGGATCATAGGGGGATTCCGAACCTTCTCAATGCAGCACCTACCAAGGAAAGAGAATGAGGCAGCCGACCGATTGGCTAAGTTTAGACCCCGAGGGGGGGGGGGACCTTGACTGATCTTTTTCGTCCGACGATCGAGGAAGGGGAGCTAATGGAAGTAGATCAGCGACCCTCATGGATGGACCCCTTCATGACCTTCTTCGTCACTAGCAACCTCCCTGAGGGAATCAAGGAGGCAAAGAGTTTTCGGCGTAAGGCAGCTCACTATCTCATGCACAAAGGAAGCTTACATCGGAAGATGCTCTTGGGCCTTCTGGCACGATGTGTGACGGAAGAGGAGACCCGACATATTCTGGAGGAGATACACTCTGGGGAATGTAGTAGCCATTCCGGAGGAAGGACGTTGGAGGCAAGGGTGGTTAGGCAGAGGTATTTCTGGCCCACCCTGACGAAGGATGTCGTGGAGTTTGCGAAGAGGTGCCAGAAATGCCAGCTCTATGCCCCCCTCTAGCTCTTGCCCGCTCAACGGCTTCGAAGCATTACGACACCATGGCCTTTTGCCATTTGGGGGATGGATCTAGTCGGGTTGTTCCCCCCGATGAGCGGATAGAGGAGGTTTCTCTTAGTTATGATTGACTACTTCTCTAAATGGCTGGAGGTTAGGGAGTTGTCCAATGTCACCTCCCAAGTCATTAGGAACTTCGTTTGGGGGGAGATCATCTGCAGGCACAGGCTGCCTCAGGCCATTGTCACGGATAATGGTCCTCAGTTTGCAGGTTAGGAATTCATAAGTTTCTGCACTCATCTGGGCATCGACCTCAGGTTTACCTACATCCACCACCCCAGGAGCAGAGGTTAGGTGGAGGAGGCGAACAAAATTATAGTGAACCTGCTCAAGAAGAAGGTGGAAAACTTGAAGGGGAGCTGGGTGGAGCAGCTCCCCTCGGTGTTATGGTCTTTGCATACAACCCCAAACACAACAACTAGCGATACCCCTTTCAAACTCTCGCATGGATGTGAGGTGGTCTTACCGGTGGAATTTGAGGTCCAGTCACCACAGGTGGCGACCGTAGGTAATGGGGGTGAAACATGGAGGGGAGAAAATGATGAGGAGCTGCGACTCTCGTTAGACATGGTAGAAGAACTTTGTGACGTGGCCGCTGTCAGGCAGGAAGAGATCAAGCGAAGGATGGTAAAGTACTTCGATAAACATGTGAGAATAAAGCAGTTCAAGGAATGGGACTTGGTCCTGAAGAAGGTTGACGCCGCAGGAAGGTCGGCGCCGGTGGGTAAGCTTAACCCCAACTGGGAGGGGCCCTATATCGTAGAAAAGGTCCTAGGGTCAGGGGGATACCACCTCCAGAATGTGGAAGCGGTATCCATGAGTCATGCATGGAGCGGGGATGACCTGAAGTGCTTCTACCCCTAGTGGGAGACAAGGTTGTAAATCCTACTTGTTATAACGTCTCTGAGTTTCTTTTCATGATTGGTTTCTTTTTGGCTCTTGGAGATCTTTGCACTACCCCGAGCTTGGCTCGGCCCCAGGTAGACCCGCTACCTAGCTCCTACTAGCTGGCAGGTCTGAAGGCTCGCATGTGGGGGTAAGAGACCCCTAGTGCTGCTCGGCCCCGGGTAGACTCGCTTCCCAGGCTCTCATCAGCTGGGCAGGGTTGTAGGCAGACCTGGGGGGAAAGGATTTGTTCTTGGATACCTTTGCACTACCCCGAGCTTGGCTCGACCCCAGGTTGTCCCGCTGCCTGGCTCCACTAGCTGGCACGTCCGAAGGCTCGCATGTGGGGGTAAGGGACCCCGAGTGCTGCTCGGCCCTGGGTAGACTCGCTGCCCTGGCTCTCATTAGCTGGGCAGGGCTGTAGGCACACCTGCGGGGAAAGGATTTGTTCTTGGAGACCTTTGCACTACCCCGAGATTGGCTCGGCCACAGGTAGACCCGCTGTCTGGATCCTACTAGCTGGCAGGTCTGAAGGCTCGCCTGTGGGTGTAAGGGACCCCGAGTGCTGCTCGGACCAGGGTAGACTCGCTGCCAAGGCTCTCATAAGCTAGGCAGGGTTGTAGGCACACCTGGGGGGGAAAGGATTTGTTCTTGGAGACCTTTGCACTACCCCGAGCTTGGCTCGGCCCCAGGTAGACCCGCTGTCTCGCTCCTACTAGTTGGCTGGTCTGAAGGCCTGCCTGTGGGGGTGAGGGACCCCGAGTGCTGCTCAGCCCCGGGTAGACTCGCTACCCAGGCTCTCATTAGCTGGGCAGGGCTGTAGGCACACCTGGGTGGAAAGGATTTGTTCTTGGAGACCTTTGCACTACCCCGAGCTTGGCTCGGCCCCAGGTAAACCCGCTGCCTGGCTCTTACTAGCTGGCAGGTCTGAAGGCTCGCCTGTGGGGTTAAGGGACCCCGAGTGCTTCTCGGCCCCGGGTAGACTCGCTGCCCAGGCTCTCATTAACTGGGCAGGGTTGTAGGCACACTTGGGGGGAAAGGATTTGTTCTTGGAGACCTTTGCACTACCCCGAGCTTGGCTCGGCCCCAGGTAGACCCGCTACGTGGCTCCTACTAGCTGGCAGGTCCGAAGGCTCGCCTGTGGGTGTAAGGGACCCCGAGTACTGCTCACCCCCGGGTAGACTCGCTACCCAAGCTCTCATTAGTTGGGTAGGGCTGTAGGCACACCTGGGGGGAGAGGGCTTGTTCTTGGAGAATTTTTTTGCACTACCCCGAGTAGACGGGGGAGTTGAAAACATGATGGAGACACAAATCCCCTTGTTAACAGGTTTTTAATCGAACACTTTCAAGCCCTAAATAGGGAGGGAGCGACCCAGACTCCTCCCGGCCCAGCTCTCGACACAACCCACTTGGAAGGCCTCTCATCACGACTTTCCCAGTGGGGGGTTTCAGCTGAGTCCTCAGCATGACTCTCGGCAAGGCTCTCGCCACGATCAACTGGTTGGGGGCCCCGATGAGCATGACTCGACAGGGATTCTGGGCGCAGCCTTTAAAGTAAGGCTCTCGAAGTATTCGTTTTGGCAGATCCCCCTAAGCCAACTCTCAGAGTGGAAAGTAGTCGTCCCCTAAAAGAGCATAGGGTTCACGTAAAGTTGACAAACATTCCAGCGACAAAGCAGACATTTTCGCATTCAAAAAGAAGAGAAGAAGCGGTAAGGAGATTTCGCCCCCTGTACAAAAATTGCAATAACTCAGTTCATAAAGCTTAATTGTATCAGAACAAGGTTATACTAAGCGGGAGAGCTAGCGCAAAGGCTATCGGGCTGATTCACTAGAGTTTCCGCAGGAGCTGCTGCTGGAGGTCTCGCTGGAGGATCTGCTAGGAGAGTAGCCGGAGGACTCGCCGGTAGAGCGGCCGGTAGTTCATGCAAGCTCCGTCGCGCCGTCTGCCGGGGAGCCATCTTCTCCCGCAGGACGGGTGATCGGTTCGAACAGCCAAGGCAAGACCCCTCGGGCAGTGAGGATCTCGCCTCCTTCGTTCAAAAGTTCTGATTCTCGCAAAACTTCGATCACCATCTTCGCTATTGCTTGTGCACTCTCCTGGACGATCATGTCGATCTCGTAGGTAGAATAGTGGCGGCGCTCCACTCTCTCCTCCCGCGGCGTCCGATCCTTGGTCATGGATAGGGCATCCTCCAGACACTTTACCTCGGCCCACAACACTTGGTTCTCACCTTCAGCGCAGGCCACTCGTGCGCGAGACAGCTCAATCTCCCTGAGATCCTGCGAGGTGATCCATTTAGGTGAAAGGCATAAACAGATGGAAGAGCGAGAAATGTTGGAAGGTCCTACTTACCTCGGGGGCCGGACGAGTGGAGAGGAGTTTTTGAGCGACATCTAATTTGGCCCTCAGGGTGGCAGCTTCCGCCACCGAGGCATCCCTCGCTCTAAGCATGTCGACGAAAATCCGATCTATGGCGAGGGTGCGGCGCCCGACCATGTGCGAAAGTTGTATCATGCGAAGATGGGCCTGGGCGGCGTCAAAAACGGGGGCCTTTGTCATTGTCCTGTCGAAGGAGTCTGCATCTTCCCGGCTGTAGAGGTCGTATCCCAACGCGAAGGCGTGGCTGGAGACATCGTCTCTCTCCTTACAGGAGGGGAGAATGGTAGAAACGGCTATGCGGTTACTGGAGAGGTCCCACTGGAGCATAGGGAAGCCCTCCGTGTCCTTATACTTGTCACCAAAACCAAAGTTCCTATGCCCTTTTGGAACTGGACCGCGGGAGGTCTCGGCCGGAATCTCTACGGCAAGTAGGCCTGCTTCCTCCTCATCGGCAGAAGAGGAGGTCTCGGCGGGAGTCTTTGATGCAGGCTGGCCTGCATCCGCCCTGGTGGTAGCGGAATGGATCACGGCAGGGGTCTCGGCGGGCGCCGATATCACCATTTTGCCCTTTTCCGCGGTGGTCGGTTTCAACTTTTTGGAAGGGGGTTGGGAGGGAGCTTGATTTCCACTTCGGAACACTCGGTGCAGAGGAAGATCCAGGCTCTTTCTGGCAGGCGTCGGCCGCCGCCAGGGTGCGAACCAGGCCGTTGGCAGGCGCCCCGGAATCTTCGAAGGGCTGGTGGACGGGAAGATCTCGCTCACCTGTAAAGCCCGAAGTTTCTATAAAGCCTTTCGTTCGAAATAAGCTCTCGCAAGATTAATCCAGAAAGTTACCTTCGCCGGGGGGAACCGGTTGGAGGGTTTCTAGGTCTCGTCGTAGGAAGGGAACGTCGAAGACCTTCGAGCCGAAGAATTCGACGAGAGTGCCCTCTCGCTCCCCGAGAGTAGGGGGCTTGTAAGTCGTGTCGTCGTATTGAATGGTGGCGGGAGGGATGTTGCCGAAAGGTCCCGAGATGAAGACGAACCTTTCCGCGAAGTGGTGGTGCTTGTTAGCAAGACCCGCCATTTTCACCGACTAGCCGGAGAGGAAGACCGACCCTCCCTTGGCTCGGAAGTTGAACAACCTTCAAAAGATCGATATATTGAACTCAATCCTTTCCGCCCGCATGTAGAGGGCGAAAGCCACAAGATGGAATTGGGATTGAGTTGAGCGAGTACCACCCCGTAGTAGCGCAGGACTTGGCTCACCTCAGGCCAGAGGGGGAGTCGGAGGCCCGCTTCAAAATGCTCCAAGGGAATGGCAAGCTCCCCTTCCGCGGGAGGTTCACCTTGTCCTCACACCCGGGTTTCCGCGCGGTAAACCCCGGCGGGATGTAGTTCTTGTTTATGGTGACGAACTCCGCTTGCGTGAGCCGGCAAGGAGGGAAGTCATGATCAAGGAAGCATTGCGCGCACTTGGAATGGCCCTCGCTCTCGCCTGGCATCTCGGAGGAAGGAGAGAAGAGAGGGTGGGATGCGAAGACGAGAACCCTTGCGCTTTAAGAAAAGGCGAAAGAAATTGACCGATGGACCGAACTTTGGAATAAATTCGGGGAATGAGGTACGTGGATTGACCTATTTATATAAAGTAGGGTAATCATGAGTTCTTAAGAAAAGTACGGCGGGGAAAAGTCAACGAGTCAATGACTCCGATCCTTTGTTTTCCATCCTGTCGCGGCAGCTCTCCATGGTTTGACGAGAAGCGATAGCCTCCAAGGGAGGCTGCAGAAGTGGTGGGCAGCCTCAGTACGCGAGAAGCATTGAGCAAGACTCATGCATCAGGCATTCGCAAGGTTTTAGAATAGCATACAAACGGGAACTGAAGAAACACAGATATAGACGAGGTCTCGCCAGGCGAGAGCCCCCGACAACGATAGTAAAAAATAATAATAATAACAGTAACACACACAGCTTGTAAGAAATTATCCTGTGCTAGAAGTAAAAAAGGGTACAGATGGAAGAGGTAGGCCAAGAAGAGGGGTAAAGAGAGGGATCACCCTGAGAGCTCAGTATGGCACCCACCGCCAACAACCTAGATCTCGCCGGCCAGACCGAGGAGGGTCTCGAGGGTCAAAGAAGGGCGTCAGGGAGGTTAGCCCCCGGTTGGCCAGGCGGAGCTGATCTTGAATCCGCGTGATGTGCTTCCCAGGTGAGGTTTCTCCAGAAGCCGCATCATGGAATCCCGCCCCGCCAAGGAGTTCTGCACAGTCCCGCTCAACAGCCGCCAGTCGCCACTCCAACGTCTCGTGAATCCTCTTCACCGTTGCAGAATTGGCCTTTTGCTTTTGTGCGAGCTTCGATAAGACTATCGCGATCCTCCGCCTCCGCTCTTTTCCACTCTTTGGCCCCTCGAGAAAGTCTTCCATCTCGCCGGCGGAAGGGAGGGGCGAGTCTCCCCCTGTTTCTTCTTCTTCTTCTTCCTCATCCTTTCCAACCTCTTGGTCTTTCAGCTCTGAGGAAACGGGAACAGCTAGAATAAGAGGGGGGAGGATTGAAGAGTGGGGAGGTTCTCGATTACCTGGAGAGCGAGAGATGTCTTTCCCCGACGGGCAGTGAGAAGGGCCAGGCTGATCCTCTGTGCCCTTTCCAAAAAGCTGATGGAGCGGCTTGCCCCGTCCCGGGCGAAAGGTCCTGCGCTCCGGCGGGCTGGTCTCTACAAGTGTGGGATCAGGAGCCCCCTCTATAGTCAGAGGTGGGGGTCTCGGCACGGAAGCAGGAGGCTCAGGGTTAACCCCTTTGGCAGGGAGGGTGTGCTCTGGTGTCAGATTGGTTCTACCAGCTGGAGGGTTAAGTGGAGCGACCCCTGAAGCAGAAGACGGATCCTCATTACAAAGGCCGGCCACTGTTGTGACTGCAGGCGGAAAGCCGGCGGCATCCTTAGGTGCCAACCCCTGCGAAAGGAGCGGTTTTTCAACATACAACTATGAACAAACTCTCAAAAGGTCTGCGGTAACGGGAAATGCGAAAGGACTGAAATATACCTCCGATAGAGAAGCGAGGGAGTCGACGCGGCTTGGAGTTGGGGTAGGCAGGTCTCGGTTCTCTCTCAGCAGGTCGCGCCTTACTGATTTAGCCTTCTTCTTCTTCTTAGGGCGAGAACTCTCGCCAGCTGGCTTCTTGGCGGCTGGCCCCTCGTCGGCTAGTTTCCCTCCGGCGGGCTTCTCACCAATTAGTTTCTCGCCCGAAGCTCTCTCGCCAGCAGGCCTCTTGCCCATCAGCCAAGGGGCAACCTTGTCACAACGGGTGCGAGCTCACTCCTGGGCAGCCGCAAGATGAGCCTGAAGCTCCTTTGAAAGTGGCATTTCGGCAGGTTTGGCGCGCATCTTCACAGATTGTCGGAGGCTCATGCAGGGAGTAGGGACAATAGGGATGGCCTGAGGGACCGACCCAACGGCTTATTTGTAGAGCTTAGGTGGGGTCTACTAAAAGATTCTCTTCCAGGTCAGCATGTACCCACCAAATATTTGGGTTTGGATGGGTCTTTCCAAGCGCAAGGCTAGCTCGTAAAGAGCGGGGATCATGTACAACCATATATTTGTTGGGTAGAACCAAGGTCCCCCTCAAGGACCCGGATTGGACTAGCTTCGGGCTAGCTTTGGGCTTTAGAGCGGAAGAGCTCCCGCCTGGGAGTAGGCGAGAATGATCGCGTCAAGCTCCAGCTGAGACCCACTTTTGCCCAAAGGCGGCGAGAAGGCTCGCGCCCCATAGAGGGCGACAGCGGGATCGGTCCAGGGGACCCATCATCCTTTATTCTTTAGCTCCCGCCGAGTGAGAGGCGGGATGGTTCTCGACATATAGTTCTCGTCGGGTGGGGGCCAGGGCCTAGGGTGAAATTACCTAGTTACCCTCTAGTAAATGACCTATATGCCCCCGGGGTGTGCATTTAGAATTTCATAACAGTGGGATTTGGCTATTGGCAGACAAGGCAGGGGTGCTTTAGTAATTTCAGGTCAGCGAAGACTATAAATAGACCCGCATGGGCTCTTCAGAAGGCAGGCTTTCATTTTTTCTCTAAGACTCTCTAGTGCTTTTTGAGGAGCGTCCAGCCCAGGTTTTGGTTTTAGAGCGGAAGCTCTCAGAGATCTTCCCGGAAAGGGGTGGGACCTCCCTGCTGAGGCTTTGGGTCAGTTCTAGGTCCTTTACAACCAGTGAGGGGTCGGGGTTGAGAGAAGTAAGTGTCGGCTGACCCTTATTTTCGAACTCTCGTTAAGGTCAATTTCTTGCTTCAACAGAGTACTATATAGAACTACTCGAGTGAACTGAAGATAACTACTCGAGTAAACACTTGGAGAAAATCTGGAAATGAAGATCAGCTACTCGAGTATAAAGAGATTTACTCGAGTGCTAAAACAGTTACACGAGAAGTGGAGTTGGACTACTCGAGTACAATAAATTCTACTCGAGTGAAAACAAGTTGACTACACGAGTGGTAGAGGAACTACTCGAGTCAGGGACTTAGAATATTTTTTGGAATGCAATTCTGGGTTACTCGAGTAGTGAAACTGAACTACTCGAGAGAATAAGAACTACTTGAGTATATGGAAATAGCTACTCGAGTAATGGACTTAGAGAAATTCCGAGGGAAGAAAATATGGTAACTCGAGTATAAGCTCTGGACTACTCGAGTAGTAGATGAACTACTCGACTACATGACTTAGACTACTCGAGTGAGGAGAAATTACACGTGACCAAGACTTCTGTAACTAGAGATAAAAGATTTAAACTACTCGAGTACTTATATGACTACTCGAGTAATTTACTTAGAAAATATCTGGAGAAGAAATTCTGTTAACTCGAGAATGAGACGGAATCTACTCGAGCAGTTAACTTAGCTACTCGAGAGCTATAACTTAAATACTCGAGAGGTAACTTTCTTACTCGAGTACAAAGACTCTTACTCGAGTATAGACTAAGTATTTCACTCGAGTATGTAGGGATCTACTCGAGTAAAGGACTTAGTGAAATTCTTTAAACTGATTTCTTTTCCTCTATGGTGAGTTCAGCAACAAGTCTTTTTCAATTAGTCCTAGTGCTTGAATATGAAGTGTATCCTAATAGAGAGGCTACACATGAGTCAACACTTTGGATCACACAATGAGGGATTACATTGCATGGTCATGTGTTTGGTGACCCATTGTAGACTGACATTGATCTACACTTAGCATTAGAATCCTGCAAACACATAACTTAAACAAGGCATCAAATACAACTTAATTCATCTTAGTTCAAGGATGACTTCATCAAATTTGGATTAATGTGGATGCAATACCCAACATGCGGCCTGGGCGGCGCGTTCCCGGAGAGAGGAGGTCGAATCTCGGGATAGGGATGGTTTCCACACCCGCCCCTGTGGTCACGACAGCTCGCTGAGGGGAGGGGCGCGCACCGGCAAGTTCGGCTTCTGCGAGTCCACCCCCATGGTCCCAAAGGGGGGTGATGGGTCCTGTCGACGATTCTCCGGAGTTCTGAATCGATAATCACCTAGTGTGGTCTTGGCTCGCGGGATGGATTCTCGTGGCGGGGTGCCCTCCACGTCATCCAGCTGGCAGTCCAGGCCGCCGCCGAGGTCAACAATATTCTTGCCATTTTTAGGATCAGGCAGAGTGGAGGTGCCAGCCCCATGCTCCAAGGTGGTCCTCAGGTCATCATAAATGGGCTCAGCCGCCGGAAGAAACGCCTTCACCCTCTTAGCGGTGTTGGGTTCGGTCGAGCCACCCTGTGGGACGGCGGGTGTAACCACAGTCAGGGCGGCCACACGAGCAGTCGAGGTCTGGCGAACCCGGGCGAGTCGCTCCTGAATCTCCTTTGGGATCGACATCTTGATAGGGCTATAGCAAACGGAATGGCAAGAGTCAAGCAAGTATGCATGTGTATATATATAGCCATAGGTTGACCCCACCCGAAGATTCTCTCTGGTTCACCACGCACTCGCCGAACACTTGGGGTTGGATGTTTCTTTCCGAGCTTTGCCAAGCTCCAAAAGAGCGGGGATTGTGTACAACCCCGTATCCGGCGAGTGAGGTCGCCAGGAACTAGACCGGCCGTTTCATATTGCCCAGGCAGCAGGTGAGCTCGGCAGGAAAATCTGAAGGAAGCAGGCGAGCTCGGCAGGGAAATCTAAAGGCAGCAGGAAAGCTCGGCAGGGAAATCTGAAGGCAGCATGCGAGCTCGGTAGAGAAATCTGAAGGCCGAGCTCGGCATTCGTCGACCCCAAGCTCGGCATTCCTCGAGCCAAGCTCGGGCTTTGTCGAGCTGAGCTCGACTAATGAGGGCAGATTAAAGGACGAGCATAGTAGCCAGCTCACACTTGCCATATGGAGCTCGGCAGACAGCACGCGAGTAGGACCTTCAGGGGTGGCCGAGCTCCCCAGCTCGCCCAGATCTATGAGGTATTTTTTACTATTTTGCCCCGCTAGCCTGCCCATAGCCCTGCAGAACAGCGGAGTTATGCTATTGGCAGACCAATCTGGACTGCACATAGCCATTCAGAACAGCGAAGTTTGGCTATTTGCATGTCATTTTAAAAAATCTATAAATGGGACCCAAGGGGTACCTTAGAATGCATGCTTCTTATGCCCTCTTGCTCCATCTCTCAAGCGTTTTCTGAGGATACCTTAGCTCGGTCTTTGGCTAAGGAGGGGAAGCACTCTAAGATCTTCCGGGTGTGTGGTGGGTCCTCCCCGCCGTGCCCTTGGGTCAGTTTCTTCCTTGTTTCCCTTGTTGTTTTTCTTGCATGAGCGAAGTAGGTGCACGATCACCCCTTCCCCAAGGGTGAACTCCACAAGAGACCGAATTTCGGTTTCAACAGCGCCCTTCGAGGCCCTTTATGGTAGGAGATGTCGCACGTCATTGTCATTGTTGGAAACAGGTGAGTCGAATCTATACAAGCGGCAAGAAGTGGAAGATGCAACCTCGTTGGTACGAACTATTCATGAAAGATTGATAATCGCTCAGGACCGGCAAGCTAAGTACTATAATGCCAAGCATAGGAACGTGGAGTTCGCTATTGGCGACTGGCTGTATTTGAAGATTAAGCCATTCAATGGTGTCTCACGGGTACGACGCTTGAAGAAGCTAAGCCCGAGGTACCTTGGACCGTTTGAGGTTCTGGAGCGGATTGGCGAAGCAGCTTATCGATTAAAGCTATCAGTGGAACTGGGTGGTCTATACGACGTATTCCATATATCGGTGCTAGGGAAGGCGGTGCAAGAGCCGTTGCAAGTGATTGTGGTCGATCAAGTACCAGTTGATAATGGTTGACGATGAAGGTCAAGTCCGTTCACATTGAGGACTTGGAAGTCAAGCGATTGTGTTACAAAGATGTCAGGATGGTCAAGGTCTGTTGGGAAAACTACGGTCGGGAGGAGCTCTCATGGGGGCGAGAGTAGACCATGCTTGAGGAGTACCCAGAGTTATTCCTGAAAGAAATTGTACCTAATCACCTAGAGGGGGGGTGAATAGGTGACTTTAATCTTTATAAACTTTTAGGCAGATTTAATCCCAGATTTCACAGAACATACAACAGCAACCACAGAATCATACACACACAGAGTACACACAGTTTTATAGTGGTTCCCCAAGGTCTGGGTACATCCACTTTCCCCCTTCGCCTATCTAGTAGTGTACTAGATTCGGCCAAACTCCTCCACTATTCCTCAGATCCTCAGATCTTACACTCAGAACCCCAACCAGGTTCCTACAACTCAGGCTCAAGGCCCTACCACTCAGTCTTCACCAAGACCTACACTCAGCCTTCAACAAGGCCTACACTCAGCCCTCAACAAGGCCTACACTCAGGTAAATCAATCTCCTACACTCAGGCACATAGACCCTACCACTAAGCCTTTATAATTTCAGGCTTACAACTCAGATCCCTAAGGATCCTCCAAGAAATTAAAAATACAATGGGTAAACCTACAACTCAGAATGAGAGAGAAGAGTTGTCTGGTTTCTTGAAGAGTTCTTGGAAGAACTTTGCTGAGATCAACCTCCCTTGGCTTCCTTCAAAGCTTCTTGAATGTAGAACACAGTAGGGTTGTTACTCTATGCAGCTGATCTTCAATCACTGCTAACTTAAGAATCAGAACTCAATCTGAAACTTTTCTTCACAGCCTGGTTCAATAGCTGTCTTCTTTGAAGGAGCTCTCTCTCTCCAACTTCTTAGATCTTCACTTGAAGGTCTTCTTCTAGTTGTGTTGTACTTTAATGATTCCTTGATCACCTCTTATTGTTGATCATCTTCTGTTGTTGACAGAATAAGCCTTTATATAGGCCTTCTTCATGGTGACCGGCTGATCCGGTTTCTAACGACTTTCTGACAACTCTGACAGTTGCAGTAGACCGGCTGGAATGGCAGCTGTCATGTCATCCAGTCACTTCTTGAATTTTCTGTAACTGTCTGAAAGTGTCGAGACAGTCTGTCTTTAAGTGTCGACACTGATAGACAAAGTGTCGACACAAGTAGACTAAGTGTCGACACTAGCCTTCATGGTGTCGACACAACTCCTTGTGTTGTAGAAATTACTTCTCGACACAGCTTCTTCAACATGTGTCGACACTGATATTGTGTGTCGACAAAAGTCCTTATTCTTTAGTACTTTTTTTATTTCTTGTAAGTGTCGACACAACTCCTTTGTGTCGATACATCTTCTTGTGTTGAACTTTTTAAGTGTCGACACATCTTCTTGGTGTCGACAGATGCCTTCTGTGTTGAACCTTTTACTGAGTGTCGACACATCTCCTTTGTGTCGACACTTGTACTTAGATTTTATTGCAATTTGCTGAGTGTCGACACAGCCTCCTAGTGTCGACACTTTCTTCATATGTTGAGACTTTTGCTGTGTGTCGACACATTCTTCATTATGTCGACACATTCTTCTTGTGTTGAGACTTTGGCTGAGTGTCGACACATCTCCTTTGTGTCGACACTTGTACTTAAACTTTGTTGAAGTTTTGCTGAGTGTCGACACAGCCTCCAAGTGTCGACACTTGTACTTGAACTTTGTTGTTGTTTTGTTGAGTGTCGACACAGCCTCCTAGTGTCGACACTTTCTGATGTCAACAAAGTTCCTCTGGGTGTCGACACTACTTCTAAGTGTCGACATAGCTTCTCTGGACATTTCTTCATTGAGTGTCGACACAGCCTATATGTGTCGACACTTTCCTTCTGGTGTCGACTCTACATCCCTGGTGTCGACACAATTACTCCAAGTGTCGACACTGCTTCTCTGGGTGTCGACACAAGTCTTCTTAAGTGTCGACACTTTTCTTCTAGGTGTCGACACATGAACTTAGAAACTTTTCATGCTTTCCCTGCAAATACTTAACCTGCACAAGGTAACTCAAAATACATCAAATACATTTTGATGTATATCATTGAGTAGGGTGAGGCTTCTTCAAATCAGGTACATTTATTCCAATGTACCCAACAATCTCCCCCTATTTGAAGAAGTCATAACCCTTAGTCAATGATATACACCATACATAACAAATTCACAGTATGATGTAAAACAGGATTATATAACAGGGTAAGTACATAAACATGTATAAACAAAACATGCATACTCAAATTTCTCAGAACATTAATGTAATAGATTTAACATATATCACATTGTTCTAACAACTTCAACATATTCATTATTCAAAAGTTTACAGAGAGTTTAAAATCAAATGATTACACAAAGTAAACTTAAGAAAAATTATATCCTATTGCTGCTCAGGCTCCTTGATCACAATGCCCTTTCCAGATTGTATCTTTGCTTGGACAGGAGCTTCAGTATCTTCATCAGCAGCAGGCTTCTTTCCTTTAAGATCCTTCTTTTTCAAATCTTCAGCTTTGATCTTCTGCCTTTCAAAGTAATGATAAGGCTTAGGAAAGTACTTGCTAGGCTCCTGTGCATTAGGAGGTAGCTTTCCCATCTTAGCCTTTCTTCTATACTGCACAATGGTCTCTTGCCTTGTCTCATGCTTCCTCCACTCCAGTTCAGAATACCACTTGTTTCTATCCTGGATATTGTCCTTGGCAGCCTTCCATGCAGTTAAAATGATATTCCTGGAGGTGGGGCTCCATTGTTCAAAATCAGGCCTAAGTTCAGCTTGCTCTCTGAACCTTTTCTTAGACAATGTAGTCTCTTGTTCCTTCAGCAAAGCCTCTTGTTCTTTCAGAATTGCCTCTGGCACTGGCTGAACAACTTTCTCAATAATGACATTCTGAATTCCTTCAGGAGGACTATACATTGATTGTTTGTCTTGATGTATCATATCAAAATCTGGTGGAGGGTATATCACTTGAGCAACTTCAGCTGGCTCCCCTCAAAGATATGCAGGATTAATTCCAGACTCTGCAACATTGTCATCATCACATAATGGAGGATATCCAAGGGTGGCTCTGATGGAATTTGAAATCCACTTTGCATGATCAGAGCTGGCTTTGACTAACACCCTCTCCCCCTTTATGACTTCTCTTTCAATGTGATCTCTTAGATCATCTTTCTGAAACCTTATTTGTGCATTCAGATAGTTTACTCCATACTTGTAGAAAGGTTTCAACCTTTGGAGCTTTTTAGTTATTAACTTCTTAGAATCCTGAAGTGCAGAAGTAACAGCAGTTAAGATCTTGAAAGTCCACCTAGTGTCAACTATCTTCACCTATGGGGGGGGGGGGGGAATAGGTGACGTGCAGCGTTTTTGCGGAATTTAAATTGTACCTGCACACGAAAATAAAACAACACAGCACAATAGAGTACACAAGCTATTTATAGTGGTTCCCCGACTTGGGTACATCCACTTTCCCCCTTCGACCTATCTCCCAACCCGGGACGACTCGGTCTCTTCACCAACAGGATTGAAATCCAATCCTTGCACTATCGGAAGGAACCCTTCCACACGTAGGAGTCAACACTCCCACAACACGGGTTGCACCCAACCCTTACAACACGGAACCACCGTTCCTTTACAACAAAAATAAAATAGAATGTACAAAAGATACAAACTACGTTTGGAGACAAAGGTGTCCCTCTTTGTTGACGACGTGTTCTTGAAGTCCACAAAGAGTCCACAACCCTAGATCTCTCTTGGAGAGGATCTCCCCGGAACCGGCGGCGGCAAGATGGGCGGCGGCTAGGTTCACGGGATCGGCGCCAACAATGATGTGTGGCTGCTGTTCTTTAGAGATCCAAACTTCGTAGCGAAGCTAGCTAGGTCTACCAACGGTCACACTAGGATCAATCGTCTCGATCGATTCGGATGGGGAAGATTTTCCCGATCTACAAATCGAGAGACAAGAGATCTCCGGTTAGACACGTGAGACGCTGAGCTTAGCTAGGCTTCTGTCGCAGGAGGATCTGGGCGAAACCACTATCAACCGGCGAACAACTTGGCGCGAGCGGCGGCGGAGCGGAAATGGCGATCTAGGTCACGTCGCGGCTCACGTCTTTCTTTTCTTCTTCGCTACTGTTACTGTTCAAAAATACCCGTGTATTTATACACTGTAGACACTTTCAATATGACCTTTGTGGGTCCCACAAGTAGAAACCCGAAATCCGGTTCAAAATAGTGCCAGCCGCAGAATCCGGTCCAGCAGCTTCCAGAGAAATCGCTAAGTAAAAATCGGCGAGAATCGCAGGTGATTCCCGACGAATCGGCGAGAATCAGTTAGTGATTCTCGACGATTCGTCGAGAATCACTAGTGATTCTCGCCGAATCACTTGTTGATTCTCAACGAATATTACTTGGTATTCATGATCTGCTCAGCGATGGGTTCGGCGAGAATCACTAGTGATTCTCGCCGAATCTTACTTGGCACCGTTTTGAGGTAGCCAAAAAGAGTCGGCGAGAATCACTAATGATTCTCGACGATTCGGCGAGAATCACTAGTGATTCTCGCCGAATCGGCGAGAATCACTTGGTGATTCTCGTCGAATTATACTTAGACGAATTTTCGTCTTTCCACCCAAGAGCTGCTCCTTGACCCATCCTTGCTCCTTGTCTTCTCTTGCATAAACACGGCCCTGTACTTGAAAGTAAGTGCACTCCAATAGTGAGAGTACACGTAGGCCAACACACTGATCTGCTCAACGAGGGATTACGTCGTGCAGACCCGTGTATATTGACCTACTGCACCCTGACATTGGTGTGCACTTAGCGTGGAATAACTGCAAGCACAACTTAAGAGGTTTCATCAAATACATTGTGAATTCATCTTAGCTTGACAGGTGGCTTCCTCAAATCCAGGTAATTGTGGATACAATACCCAACAATCTCCCCCTATTTGACGAAGTCAAAACCCTACTAGCTAAGATGAATAACACCAACCAGATAATATAAACAACATTCAGAATTTAAATATGCAGCACAAGAGAATATAGGCAGACAAATCAAGACTTGAGTCATTCATAAATTCAAATGCATATATATATATGTATATATACATAATCTCAAGATTGTTCATATAATAACAATAACCATTAATTGTTCTTAAGAGAGAATGACAATCTATAAAGTTTTGACTATTTTTCCTTGGCTAAGTCATCCTTGAGTTTTTGCGCCAAATACTTCTTTCTTTGCCTCTCCATATACTCTTTGGGCTTCGGATAATATCTGGGAGGAGCTTTATCTGCCGTCGTGTTGGTCCTAAAGAAGATGTTTCGTTTTGCTTCATACGTCTTGTGCATCTCCCACTCATACTGGCTGTATACTTCGTTTCGATTGATTTCTCCTTTTTCTTGTAGCCAGAAGGTGTCCAAGATGATATTCTTTGAAACTGGACTCCACTTTTCATTTCTTACTTCCTCCTCACTCAGTCGAATTCTCTTTTCAGCTTGTGTCTCCTTGGAGGTCCCTTCTTGAGCTTTTCTCTTCCCCCTGGCTTTTGCTAGGGCCTCTTGGTCAAACATGCTCATCAGTTTTGCTTTGGAAATAGCCCTAGCATCATCTTCACTCATGGGAACATCTGCAGCACGTACTCCCACAGCAGCCATAGAAGTCTCAGGAGCATGAATACCCGCAGGATTTTCAGGCAAAACGACGCCTAACGCCTGTTGGAGCATCCACCAACAACTGTCATAGACATATTTGTTTGACTGTTCAAAGTTTGTGATCATGATTTCTTGAAGCTCGGCCATCTTAGCTATATATTCCTTCTCCCCCTTTTTGGCTTCGACTGCGATGGAGTTTGCATAGGAGTGCAGTGAGTCATCAATATGCGTTGTAGTCCTGGAGAATTCAGTGACCAATGCTTGTTGATTGGCGTTGAGAGTTACCATATTACCGTCAAACTTTTGAATGTTGTTTGCTACAACATGAGCATTCTGATTTACTACGGCAAGAGTATCGGTGTTCTTTTTCAATCAGGCCATGAGAAGAGTGACAACTTGGCCGGCCGCAGTATACTTATCTTCAAACTTCTTTTCCATCACGTCCAGTTTGTGATTTATCTCCACCACGTTCTTGAGCATGAGATTTTCAGATTTCTTAATCCTTTTCAATATTTTATTTTGAGCTTTCTCAAAAGATGCCTTAAGCTCATCTACAATTCCCTGAATGACACTCACGGTGTGAGTGGCTAGCTCATCTCGTAATGGAAGATCTGGAGGCACTTCTTGGCCTTGCTCTTCAGTAGAAGCACCTGTAGAGCTGGACAGGAGCACAGCCTCTACTGGTGGAATACTGGCAGCATCTGTAGATTTCTCGGACTCCCCCTCCACTCGTGCACCAATGTTTTCAGGAATGATTTCAGGTGCGTGCTTGTCAGATGGAGGTTCAATGAGATCCTGAGTCTCCAATGCTTCTTGTCCCTCATTGTCGTCTTCCTCTCCTTCATCATCCATGAAATCATCTTCATCAGCATCATCTTCCAACTCTTCATCAGCAGCCTCCTCTACCGCACCTCCGGCTCCTAGATTGTTCTGGTTCAGGGCCTCCTCATTCTCCGGCACAGCTTCACTGTCTTCTTGTATAGCTGCCACCGCATCTCTGGCTATCTGTGAGATGTCAGATACGATGTGAGAATCAGTGGGTAGAGACTCCCCCTCAATTCCTGCAGTCAAAGCGTCAGGAATTTCACTGGGGATTACTGTTGGAGATACTTCCTGTTGTTCTTCCATGGCAGCCTGCCCAATTCGCCTCTCCCATCTGTCAAAAACACTTGAGTCCATTTTCTTCAAGTAGTGTAGAGGAACACCTTTGCTCATGTCATACTTGTCTCCATTCAGCTGATTGAGATACAGACTTATGATTCGGCCAAAGCTCGGACATATCAGGGTGTCCTTTATCTTCTCAAACAGCAATGCCCCCCAGTTGAATCCTTTTCGGCAGACAATTGCCACCAGGATCTTGAACATATCCGCAGAGATATGGTCATGAGAGCCCGGCTTGCAGATGAGTACCTTTCCAATTATGTCTGACAGAAGCTTCCCTTCTTCATTCATATCCTTGCGCTTGATCGACCGTGTTCCTCGTGGGAGACCACAGAATAAGAGAGTCCTGGTTTTGTCTTCTTCCTCAAGATAGTCCTCGTGCTCCGAGCTAGAGAGCTGCAGGAAGCGGGTCAGCTTGCTGGCAGACATCTTGATCTTTGCCCCAGCCACCTTGCTTTTGATAAGAGAGTCGCCATTCCGGAGTTTTGCGGTAGCGAAGAACTCCAGCACCTCTTTGTCCAAGATTTTGCACGGGTGCTCCAGGACGAATGAGATCCCAGCCTCTTCCAGCATCAGAATGATGTTTCTGAATTCGTCAGAGGCATGAGAGAACCCTGTTCGAACTAGCTCGCAACCAGTGACCAGCCGAGCGGTTGTCCTTGGAGCCATTGCAGATCTAGGGAGAGAAGCCCTACTCTACGCTTAATCAAAAATCAAAAAGGAAGCGACACTAGTGAACAAGCCCAAGTAAGGGTGAGGGGGTGGTTACCTAAAGGCGTAGACGGTGAGTTAGTTCGATGAAGACGAGGGACACCCGATGAGTGCACGCGGAGAAATTCCTGGAAGGAGGAATCGAAACCGGGAGAGATCGTTGGTAAGAAACTTCGGCGGGATTCTTGTGAGAAACCTTCGGTGAGAAACTAGCGGATTCGGTGAGTTTCCTGTGGAGTTCGGCGGAGTTCTTCTTCGCTCGACGAAAATCCTACGGAGTTCGACGGAAGCCTGTACGATTCGGCGAGGTTCTTGCGGAGTTCGGCGGGATTTGGCGAGAACCTTGCGGGAAGACGATTCGGCGAAGACCGTGCGGGATTCGTAAGGAATGTGAAGAGTCGGCGGGAATGGGATTCTCCTTAAATGTGATTCTCCTTAAATGTGATTCTCCTTAAAGCCAAGCTCGACGAGTTAAATGGGATTCTCACGGTTTCCGTTTGTCTAAGTTAATTTGAAAGTCTTCTAACTATATAGATACTCCTTAAAGCCAAGCTATTAGGGTTTGAGCCGGCTTTTCCATTTAAATTAATTTAAGCATCTTCTAAGTATGTAAATACTTCGTAAGGCCAATCTACGCTTGTTTTCAGTGAACTAATTTAAGCCTGTAGACGTTAGATCTCGAGTCTAACAGGGGAATTTCCGATAAGTCTTCAATATTGTATCTATGGTTTATGTTTACCATGTTAACATATCCTTAGATGTACTCACACAATGGTGTAAATATAGGTATAACTATATATACATATATATATGTAAATGTGGATACAATATGACTCAAGTCCTGGAATTGATCAAACGTACCTGAGATTATGAGAGTTATCATTTAGTCCCTCAGGTAAAACATTTTAGGAGCTCAATGTGAATATGCTCAAGTAGATATCACATCTGTTATTCCAGACGCTTGTTCTAATTTAGTCTTGAGCCACCTACTGTCTAGTTCCCATCATATTCACGGGAACCTAGACTACCCTGCAAGAAAGAATTACTTTACCTTAGGAACCCAAATCATATTGGGTCCTAGGTTCCTGTTAGCATAAGCACTCGACTGCCTTCCTTCAGAAAACCTGTCAGGAAGGCTAACTCTGCTCAGAAAATGTGGATAGGCCCTTGCCCTTGACACAGAGGGGTTGTGCCAACAGTCGATGGAAAAGTGTCCCACTTTGCCACAGCACCAACACGGGTGAATGTTGTATCGCCGTTTCTGACCTGATCTAGTGACTGAGGTAGTCACGGTCCTAGGTCTCAACGGGATAGGGCATGATCTCCTAACAAAATTTCCTCTTCCATCGTGACACGTGGAAGGGTGGAAGGAATGCATGTTGCGAGCGTCATGAGGCCGGGGAGGTGGTGCCTTCCTTTCAGGCATCCCCCTTCCTGAGGCCCCATGAAAACTTACACCATGACTTCTAACTTCCCTGTCCTGTGTCCTCGGGTGGTGAGAAGTGTTCTGTGAGCTGGTACATGCAGATTCACACCGAGTTGAGGCAGTGGCAGTGAATACAAAGGGCTCAGAATGAGCCTTAGGTATTCTCTCATGGGTGGCCACGACGGCCCGTGCACTACGGGTGTCTCCACATGAGGACAGATCACCCTTGCAGTGACCACGATTATTCCTGTGGTCATACCTGAAGGCATGATGAGTTGCCTTCCTGCTTGGAGTGGGGGGTCGGAATACCGTTTCCCCATTTCTCCACGAATTGATAATCCGGGAGATCCACCCATTTTCTTGTTTTCTCTTTATAGCATCAACCTTGGAAAAGTTTGATACTATTCTTTTCTCATTCTCTAGACTACTTTCTAGAGCTGAAATTTTAGAGTCCTTGACCTTGTTGGATGCCAATTAGAGAACCAGCAAGATCTTCAGTCGAGCAATCTCTTGAGCTTGCTCCTCAGCAAGTAGGTTGCTTGTCTTAAGGGCTCTCTTCAGGGAATCAGCATTTTCTGAAGGAAGGCAGTTCCTGTCTTCAGAAACTTCAAGAGAGACGGGGCAGGATGAAGAAGTTACCTGCTCTTCTGTGTTATTGTCATTAGATCCAGTGACCATTGTGTCATCCTCATCAGAGCTGCTTTCCTCACTGGCCTCTTCAGTCTCTGATACGGACACTGGAGCTCTGATGCTGTCCGAGAGATCCTTGCCTTCATCTTCAAAGGTGAAGACCCCCATATAGGCTTCATCCTCTGGTTGACAGCAGATTCCAGCTTTCTCTGACCCCCCCCCCCATCAGCTCAGAGATCATCACCCACATAGATTTAGCCGTCCTACATTTTTCCAATCTAGAGCGAGAAGCTCCAGACCAGATATCCAAGATAATTTGACGAATCCTCTTGTCCAAGTTAAATAGTGACAGTTCCGTCTCTGACATCTCTGCAATGCACTTGGGCACTTCGATATTCTTTTCAGAGCAGGAGGTCTTCATAGGAATAAAAGGACCCTCTTCCAGGATGAAAGATGCTCGAGGGTCGATGGCCTCCAAGTGATATGACGCCCTCATCCTCCAGACGGGATAATACTCCTTTGTACATGCGGGAAGTCTTAGTGGTGATATCTCATAATCCAGCTCCATGCTTCTGACACCGGTGGCAGGATACTACTCAAGGTGTAAACCTTTTTGATGAGCAACCTCCCTCTGATACCACTTGAAAGTCCACCTAGTGTCAACTATCTTCACCTATGGGGGGGGAATAGGTGACGTGCAGCGTTTTTGCGGAATTTAAATTGTACCTGCACACGAAAATAAAATAACACAGCACAACGGAGTACACAAGCTATTTATAGTGGTTCCCCGACTTGGGTACATCCACTTTCCCCCTTCGACCTATCTCCCAACTAGGGACGACTCGGTCTCTTCACCAACAGGATTGAAATTCAATCCTTGCACTATCGGAAGGAACCCTTCCACACATAGGAGTCAACACTCCCACAACACGGGTTGCACCCAACCCTTACAACACGGAACCACCGTTCCTTTACAACAAAAATAAAATAGAATGTACAAAAGATACAAACTACGTTTGGAGACAAAGGTGTCCCTCTTTGTTGACGACGTGTTCTTGAAGTCCACAAAGAGTCCACAACCCTAGATCTCTCTTGGAGAGGATCTCCCCGGAACCGGCGGGGGCAAGATGGGCGGCGGCTAGGTTCACGAGATCGGCGCCAACAACGATGTGCGGCTGCTGTTCTTTAGAGATCCAAACTTCGTAGCGAAGCTAGCTAGGTCTACCAACGGTCACACTAGGATCAATCGTCTCGATCGATTCGGATGGGGAAGATTTTCCCGATCTACAAATCGAGAGACAAGAGATCTCCGGTTAGACACGTGAGACGCTGAGCTTAGCTAGGCTTCTATCGCAGGAGGATCTGGGCGAAACCACTATCAACCGGCGAACAACTTGGCGCGAGCGGCGGCGGCGGAGCGGAAATGGCGATCTAGGTCACGTCGCGGCTCACGTATTTCTTTTCTTCTTCGCTACCGTTACTGTTCAAAAATACCCGTGTATTTATACACTGTAGACACTTTCAATATGACCGTTGTGGGTCCCACAAGTAGAAACCCGAAATCCGGTTCAAAATAGTGCCAGCGGCAGAATCCGGTCCAGCAGCTTCCAGAGAAATCGCTAAGTAAAAATCGGCGAGAATCGCAGGTGATTCTCGACGAATCGGCGAGAATCAGTTAGTGATTCTCGACGATTCGTCGAGAATCACTAGTGATTCTCGCCGAATCACTTGTTGATTCTCAACGAATATTACTTGGTATTCATGATCTGCTCAGCGATGGGTTCGGCGAGAATCACTAGTGATTCTCGCCGAATCTTACTTGGCACCGTTTTGAGGTAGCCGGAAAGAGTCGGCGAGAATCACTAATGATTCTCGACGATTCGGCGAGAATCACTAGTGATTCTCGCCGAATCGGCGAGAATCACTTGGTGATTCTCGTCGAATTATACTTAGACGAATTTTCGTCTTTCCACCCAAGAGCTGCTCCTTGACCCATCCTTGCTCCTTGTCTTCTCTTGCATAAACACGGCCCTGTACTTGAAAGTAAGTGCACTCCAATAGAGAGAGTACACGTAGGCCAACACACTGATCTGCTCAACGAGGGATTACGTCGTGCAGACCCGTGTATATTGACCTACTGCACCCTGACATTGGTGTGCACTTAGCGAGGAATAACTGCAAGCACAACTTAAGAGGTTTCATCAAATACATTGTGAATTCATCTTAGCTTGACAGGTGGCTTCCTCAAATCCAGGTAATTGTGGATACAATACCCAACAATCTCCCCCTATTTGACGAAGCCAAAACCCTACTAGCTAAGATGAATAACACCAACCAGATAATATAAACAACATTCAGAATTTAAATATGCAGCACAAGAGAATATAGGCAGACAAATCAAGACTTGAGTCATTCATAAATTCAAATGCATATATATATATATATATATATACATAATCTCAAGATTGTTCATATAATAACAATAACCATTAATTGTTCTTAAGAGAGAATGGCAATCTATAAAGTTTTGACTATTTTTCCTTGGCTAAGTCATCCTTGAGTTTTTGCGCCAAATACTTCTTTCTTTGCCTCTCCATATACTTTTTGGGCTTCAGATAATATCTGGGAGGAGGAGCTTTATCTGCCGCCGTGTTGGTCCTAAAGAAGATGTTTCGTTTTGCTTCATACGTCTTGTGCATCTCCCACTCATATTGGCTGTATACTTTGTTTCGATTGATTTCTCCTTTTTCTTGTAGCCAGAAGGTGTCCAAGATGATATTCTTTGAAACTGGACTCCACTTTTCATTTCTTACTTCCTCCTCACTCAGTCGAATTCTCTTTTCAGCTTGTGTCTCCTTGGAGGTCCCTTCTTGAGCTTTTCTCTTCCCCCTGGCTTTTGCTAGGGCCTCTTGGTCAAACATGCTCATCAGTTTTGCTTTGGAAATAGCCCTAGCATCATCTTCACTCATGGGAACATCTGCAGCACGTACTCCCACAGCAGCCGTAGAAGTCTCAGGAGCATGAATACCCGCAGGATTTTCAGGCAAAACGACGCCTAACGCCTGTTGGAGCATCCACCAGCAACTGTCATAGACATATTTGTTTGACTGTTCAAAGTTTGTGATCATGATTTCTTGAAGCTCGGCCATCTTAGCTATATATTCCTTCTCCCCCTTTTTGGCTTCGACTGCGATGGAGTTTGCATAGGAGTGTAGTGAGTCATCAATATGCATTGTAGTCCTGGAGAATTCAGTGACCAATGCTTGTTGATTGGCGTTGAGAGTTGCTATATTACCGTCAAACTTTTGAATATTGTTTGCTACAACATGAGCATTCTGATTTACTACGGCAAGAGTATCAGTGTTCTTTTTCAATCAGGCCATGAGAAGAGTGACAGCTTGGCTGGCCGCAGTATACTTATCTTCAAACTTCTTTTCCATCACGTCCAGTTTGTGATTTATCTCCACCACGTTCTTGAGCATGAGATTTTCAGATTTCTTAATCCTTTTCAATATTTTATTTTGAGCTTTCTCAAAAGATGCCTTAAGCTCATCTACAATTCCCTGAATGACACTCACGGTGTGAGTGGCTAGCTCATCTCGTAATGGAAGATCCGGAGGCACTTCTTGGCCTTGCTCTTCAGCAGAAGCACCTGTAGAGCTGGACAGGAGCACAGCCTCTACGGGTGGAATACTGGCAGCATCTGTAGATTTCTCGGACTCCCCCTCCACTCGTGCACCAATGTTTTCAGGAATGATTTCAGGTGCGTGCTTGTCAGATGGAGGTTCAATGAGATCCTGAGTCTCCAATGCTTCTTGTCCCTCATTGCCGTCTTCCTCTCCTTCATCATCCATGAAATCATCTTCATCAGCATCATCTTCCAACTCTTCATCAGCAGCCTCCTCTACCGCACCTCCGGCTCCTAGATTGTTCAGGTTCAGGGCCTCCTCATTCTTCGGCACAGCTTCACTGTCTTCTTGTATAGCTGCCACCGCATCTCTGGCTATCTGTGAGATGTCAGATACGATGTGAGCATCAGTGGGTAGAGACTCCCCCTCAATTCCTGCAGTCAAAGCGTCAGGAATTTCATTGGGGATTACTGCTGGAGATACTTCCTGTTGTTCTTCCATGGCAGCCTGCCCAATTCGCCTCTCCCATCTGTCAAAAACACTTGAGTCCATTTTCTTCAAGTAGTGTAGAGGAACACCTTTGCTCATGTCATACTTGTCTCCATTCCGCTGGTTGAGATACAGACTTATGATTCGGCCAAAGCTCGGAGATCTCAGGGTGTCCTTTATCTTCTCAAACAACAATGCCCCCCAGTTGAATCCTTTTCGGCAGACAATTGCCACCAGGGTCTTGAACATATCCGCAGAGATATGGTCATGAGAGCCCGGCTTGCAGATGAGTACCTTTCCAATTATGTCTGACAGAAGCTTCCCTTCTTCATTCATATCCTTGCGCTTGATCGACCGTGTTCCTCGTGGGAGACCACAGAATAAGAGAGTCATGGTTTTGTCTTCTTCCTCAAGATAGTCCTCGTGCTCCGAGCTAGAGAGCTGCAGGAAGCGGGTCAGCTTGCTGGCAGACATCTTGATCTTTGCCCCAGCCATCTTGCTTTTGATAAGAGAGTCGCCATTCCGGAGTTTTGCGGTAGCGAAGAACTCCAGCAGCTCTTTGTCCAAGATTTTGCACGGGTGCTCCAGGACGAATGAGAGCCCAGCCTCTTCCAGCATCAGAATGATGTTTCTGAATTCGTCAGAGGCATGAGAGAACCCTGTTCGAACTAGCTCGCAACCAGTGACCAGCCCAGCGGTTGTCCTTGGAGCCATTGCAGATCTAGGGAGAGAAGCCCTACTCTACGCTTAATCAAAAATCAAAAAGGAAGCGACACTAGTGAACAAGCCCAAGTAAGGGTGAGGGGGTGGTTACC
Source organism: Platanthera guangdongensis (assembly GCA_039583875.1). NCBI lineage: Eukaryota > Viridiplantae > Streptophyta > Magnoliopsida > Asparagales > Orchidaceae > Platanthera > Platanthera guangdongensis. The sequence continues at coordinate 241,132,232 of CM077153.1, forward strand.
TAAAGGCGTAGACGGTGAGTTAGTTCGATGAAGACGAGGGACACCCGATGAGTGCACGCGGAGAAATTCCTGGAAGGAGGAATCGAAACCGGGAGAGATCGTCGGTGAGAAACTTCGGCGGGATTCTTGTGAGAAACCTTCGGTGAGAAACTAGCGGATTCGGTGAGTTTCCTGCGGAGTTCGGCGGAGTTCTTCTTCGCTCGACGAAAATCCTGCGGAGTTCGACGGAAGCCTGCACGATTCGGCGAGGTTCTTGCGGAGTTCGGCGGGATTTGGCGAGAACCTTGCGGGAAGACGATTCGGCGAAGACCGTGCGGGATTCGTAAGGAATGTGAAGAGTCGGCGGGAATGGGATTCTCCTTAAATGTGATTCTCCTTAAATGTGATTCTCCTTAAAGCCAAGCTCGACGAGTTAAATGGGATTCTCACGGTTTCCATTTGTCTAAGTTAATTTGAAAGTCTTCTAACTATATAGATACTCCTTAAAGCCAAGCTATTAGGGTTTGAGCCGGCTTTTCCATATAAATTAATTTAAGCATCTTCTAAGTATGTAAATACTTCGTAAGGCCAATCTACGCTTGTTTTCAGTGAACTAATTTAAGCCTGTAGACGTTAGATCTCGAGTCTACCAGGGGAATTTCCAATAAGTCTTCAATATTGTATCTATGGTTTATGTTTACCATGTTAACATATCCTTAGATGTACTCACACAATGGTGTAAATATAGGTATAACTATATATACATATATATATGTAAATGTGGATACAATATGACTCAAGTCCTGGAATTGATCAAACGTACCGGGGATTATGAGAGTTATCATTTAGTCCCTCAGGTAAAACATTTTAGGAGCTCAATGTGAATATGCTCAAGTAGATATCACATCTGTTATTCCAGACGCTTGTTCCAATTTAGTCTTGAGCCACCTACTGTCTAGTTCCCATCATATTCACGGGAACCTAGACTACCCTGCAAGAAAGAATTACTTTACCTTAGGAACCCAAATCATATTGGGTCCTAGGTTCCTGTTAGCATAAGCACTCGACTGCCTTCCTTCAGAAAACCTGTCAGGAAGGCTACCTCTGCTCAGAAAATGTGGATAGGCCGTTGCCCTTGACACAGAGGGGTTGTGCCAACAGTCGATGGCAAAGTGTCCCACTTTGCCACAGCACCAACACGGGTGAATGTTGTATCGCCGTTTCTAACCTGATCTAGTGACTGAGGTAGTCACGGTCCTAGGTCTCAACGGTATAGGGCATGATCTCCTAACAAAATTTCCTCTTCCATCGTGACACGTGGAAGGGTGGAAGGAATGCATGTTGCGAGCGTCATGAGGCCGGGGAGGTGGTGCCTTCCTTTCAGGCATCCCCCTTCCTGAGGCCCCATGAAAACTTACACCATGACTTCTAACTTCCCTGTCATGTGTCCTCGGGTGGTGAGAAGTGTTCTGTGAGCTGGTACATGCAGATTCACACCGAGTTGAGGCAGTGGCAGTGAATACAAAGGGCTCAGAATGAGCCTTAGGTATTCTCTCATGGGTGGCCACGACGGCCCTTGCACTACGGGTGTCTCCACATGAGGACAGATCACCCTTGTAGTGACCACGATTGTTCCTGTGGTCATACCTGAAGGCATGATGAGTTGCCTTCTTGCTTGGAGTGGGGGGTCGGAATACCGTTTCCCCATTTCTCCACGAATTGATAATCCGGGAGATCCACCCATTTTCTTGTTTTCTCTTTATAGCATCAACCTTGGAAAAGTTTGATACTATTCTTTTCTCATTCTCTAGACTACTTTCTAGAGCTGAGATTTTAGAGTCCTTGACCTTGTTGGATGCCAATTGGAGAACCAGCAAGATCTTCAGTCGAGAAATCTCTTGAGCTTGCTCCTCAGCAAGTAGGTTGCTTGTCTGAAGGGCTCTCTTCAGGGAATCAGCATTTTCTGAAGGAAGGCAGTTCCTGTCTTCAGAAACTTCAAGAGAGACGGGGCAGGATGAAGAAGTTACCTGCTCTTCTGTGTTATTGTCATTGGAGCCAGTGACCATTGTGTCATCCTCATTAGAGCTGCTTTCCTCACTGGCCTCTTCAGTCTCTGATACGGACACTGGAGCTCTGATGCTGTCCGAGAGATCCTTGCCTTCATCTTCAAAGGTGAAGACCCCCATATAGGCTTCATCCTCTGGTTGACAGCAGATTCCAGCTTTCTCTGACCCCCCCCCCCATCAGCTCAGAGATCATCACCCACATAGATTTAGCCGTCCTACATTTTTCCAATCTAGAGCGAGAAGCTCCAGACCAGATATCCAAGATATTTTGACGAATCCTCTTGTCCAATTTAAATAGTGACAGTTCCGTCTCTGACATCTCTGCAATGCACTTGGGCACTTCGATATTCTTTCCAGAGCAGGAGGTCTTCATAGGAATAAAAGGACCCTCTTCCAGGATGAAAGATGCTCGAGGATCGATGGCCTCCAAGTGATATGACACCCTCATCCTCCAGACGGGATAATACTCCTTTGTACATGCGGGAAGTCTTAGTTGCGATATCTCATAATCCAGCTCCATGCTTCTGACACCGGTGGCAGGATACTACTCAAGGTGTAAACCTTTTTGATGAGCAACCTCCCTCTGATACCACTTGAAAGTCCACCTAGTGTCAACTATCTTCACCTATGGGGGGGGGGGGGGGAATAGGTGACGTGCAGCGTTTTTGCGGAATTTAAATTGTACCTGCACACGAAAATAAAACAACACAGCACAACAGAGTACACAAGCTATTTATAGTGGTTCCCCGACTTGGGTACATCCACTTTCCCCCTTCGACCTATCTCCCAACCAGGGACGACTCGGTCTCTTCACCAACAGGATTGAAATCCAATCCTTGCACTATCGGAAGGAACCCTTCCACACATAGGAGTCAACACTCCCACAACACGGGTTGCACCCAACCCTTACAACACGGAACCACCGTTCCTTTACAACAAAAATAAAATAGAATGTACAAAAGATACAAACTACGTTTGGAGACAAATGTGTCCCTCTTTGTTGACGACGTGTTCTTGAAGTCCATAAAGAGTCCACAACCCTAGATCTCTCTTGGAGAGGATCTCCCCGGAACCGGCGGCGGCAAGATGGGCGGCGGCTAGGTTCACGGGATCGGAGCCAACAACGATGTGCGGCTGCTGTTCTTTAGAGATCCAAACTTCGTAGCGAAGCTAGCTAGGTCTACCAACGGTCACACTAGGATCAATCGTCTCGATCGATTCGGATGGGGAAGATTTTCCCGATCTACAAATCGAGAGACAAGAGATCTCCGGTTAGACACGTGAGACGCTGAGCTTAGCTAGGCTTCTGTCGTAGGAGGATCTGGGCGAAACCACTATCAACCGGCGAACAACTTGGAGCGAGCGGCGGCGGCAGCGGCGGAGCGGAAATGGCGATCTAGGTCATGTCGCGGCTCACGTATTTCTTTTCTTCTTCGCTACCATTACTGTTCAAAAATACCCGTGTATTTATACACTGTAGACACTTTCAATATGACCGTTGTGGGTCCCACAAGTAGAAACCTGAAATCCGGTTCAAAATAGTGCCAGCGGCAGAATCCGGTCCAGCAGCTTCCAGAGAAATCGCTAAGTAAAAATCGGCGAGAATCGCAGGTGATTCTCGACGAATCGGCGAGAATCAGTTAGTGATTCTCGACGATTCGTCGAGAATCACTAGTGATTCTCGCCGAATCACTTGTTGATTCTCAACGAATATTACTTGGTATTCATGATCTGCTCAGCGATGGGTTCGGCGAGAATCACTAGTGATTCTCGCCGAATCTTACTTGGCACCGTTTTGAGGTAGCCGGAAAGAGTCGGCGAGAATCACTAATGATTCTCGATGATTCGGCGAGAATCACTAGTGATTCTCGCCGAATCGGGGAGAATCACTTGGTGATTCTCGTCGAATTATACTTAGACGAATTTTCGTCTTTCCACCCAAGAGCTGCTCCTTGACCCATCCTTGCTCCTTATCTTCTGTTGCATAAACACGGCCCTGTACTTGAAAGTAAGTGCACTCCAATAGAGAGAGTACACGTAGGCCAACACACTGATCTGCTCAACGAGGGATTACATCGTGCAGACCCGTGTATATTGACCTACTGCACCCTGACATTGGTGTGCACTTAGCACGGAATAACTGCAAGCACAACCTAAGAGGTTTCATCAAATACATTGTGAATTCATCTTAGCTTGACAGATGGCTTCCTCAAATCCAGGTAATTGTGGATACAATACCCAACAGCTCTCTTGCAATGCTTTGTCAAATTCTTCTTTGGCAGTGGTCAGGGCTGCATTCTGGGCAGTTGCTATATTCTTTAGTTCACTTACAATAGCATTGTGGGAAGCTGTCAAATTATCATTCATCCTTATCTGATTCTCCAGAACATACGCTTGCTTCACTTCAAGTTCTTCCAGTATTGTCTTCAGTTTCTCTTGATGTGTGTCCAGATAGACTACTGCATTTCCTCACTTATGGAAGTAGTCAGTCATTTCTTTCTTGTTCAGGTTTACTTCAAATCTGATAGACTTGATGTCTTGGGCCAAATCAAATTGTAATGACTTATGCCCTTCATCAATATAAGATTGCAAAGCCATTCTTTGCTCATCCATCTTTATCTGTAATGCAACCATCAGAGAACTGAAATCTGTAGATGGGGCAGGCTGTGGTGCAGGCTGTGGTGCTATTGTTTGTAAAGCTTTCTTATAATTCTGGCTCCTCCTCTTGAAAACTTGAAATTTTCTCTTTTTGGCTCTTGCAGCCTCTTCATCTTTAGAAGCAGATGTACTTGCAATATCAACACTATCCTTAGGGCTTGAAGGTAAATCCTTGTCAGTCCTAGGAACCTGCTCAGCATCCTTTGGAACTTCAGGTTCTTTGCTTGCATTTTCTTCTATAATCTCCACATTCTCCCCCTCAATAATTACTGTCTCCCCCTCAGCAGCAGCACTTTCTTTCTCAAAGTCTGTTTGGAGAAGGTCAGGGAGCAATTCTTCTAAGGTAAATTCCTGTTGAAGATGGGGTGGAGAATCTCTAATCTCATCAACCACCTGATCAGCAATAGATGTGTCCTCCATGACAACATCTTGGGGTTGACTAGGAATCTGAGGTTGCTGATTAACATCAGACAATCTGTCAGTTATATCTTCATTTTCAATAGAGAAATCTAATTGGTTGATTTCAGTTATTACCTCAAATATGGTTTGTGTAGCTTGTTCACTCTCTAGTGGAGTTGACTCATCCACCAGAAGAGGCTCCCCTGGATTGAATCCTGGTGAATTGGGCTTGCTTGTGGTTGCTCCCCCTGCCTTGGTGCATCTTCTTATCTATCAGGTGACTGACCAGCATTTCCAATGTCTTCTTCATCAGGAGTGAACACTACATGCTCTTCAGAGCTGCTTGATGATTCTTGAGCCACAGGGGCTGTCTTTTTCTTCTTCTTCAGGGGTGTTTCCTTCTCAGGAGTTGGCATTTCCTTAGTCAAGACTCTATCCCACCTAGAGAAGATTCTCAAATCCATTCTCCTCATGTGGTTAATCTTAGATCCAGCTGCTTGACCCATCACCTCTGGTATACTACCAGCTAGGTATAGACTTATTATTCTACCCAAATTGGGCTTCTTCATACTCTCTTTTATCTTCTCAAACACTACTGCAGAGCAATCAGTTTCTAGTTTGAAGATAATTCTTGTCATTAGACTGAACATATAAGCAGATATTTTATCATGTCCTCCAGGTTTGCTCAAGATAACCTTGCCAACAATTTCAGATAAAAATTTGCCTTGCATGTTCATTCCCTTTCTATTGAACACAGATCCAATTTTCATATTTGAGTCCAAACCACACCATGTTAATGCTTCTCTAGTCTTAGTAGCAGAAACATCTTCTTCTTCCTTAGTCCTGGGTAGTTGAAGTACCTTTCTCAGACTCTTAGGAGAGATCTTCACCTTTGCCCCATGAACTCTTGACTTAATTTTGAGTCCTGATTCATCTAGGGTTGCTGCATTCAGAAATTCCAGGACTTCTTTCTTCCAGATCTTGCTTGGTTCTGAAACAAGAAATTCTAATCCAATCTCTGCGATTAGGGTTATCACGCCTTTGATATCGGGTTCCGCGTCATCAAATGTGTGGCGCACGAGTTCATATCCTTCATTCACATTCTCTTCTAGCTTGGGCGCCATTAGGGTTTGAAGAAATTTGAATTAGAGAAGAGAGATGTCGACACACAAGTTTGGTCTCGAAACTTTAGTGAGCGTGTCGACAGACAAAGGCAAAAACCTATTTATACCATTCTAGAATCGAAGATGAAAGGGCGCGTCAAAATACTTAAATTGTGTCGACACTGTTGAAAAGTGTCGACACAGACTTATAATGTCTCGACAACTATGTGTCGACACAAGTATAGTCGACAGAATATATGTGTCGACACTTGTTTATGTGTCGACACCGCTTAGCTCGACACTTAGTCGAGACTTTACCAGACTAATGTTGAGTAAATCCTAAGTGTCGACACCACCTTGGATGTGTCGACACCAACTATTTATGTGTCGACACTAATTCTCTTAAGTGTCGACACAGACTGTCTAGATGTGTCGACACCATTTCTCTGAAATGTCGACACCACTTTTCTATGTCGACACAGACAACTCTGTGTGTCGACACCATTTTACTTAGCCAATTTTGAAAACTTATTCTAAGTTTATCATACCTAATTCAATTTTGAACCTATTGAATTTGGTTTCATCTAAGGGCTTAGTATACATGTCAGCTAGTTGATTATCTGTATTTATATATTCTAGTGAAATATCTCATTTTTCCACATGTTCTCTTAGAAAATGGTATTTTATTTCTATGTGCTTAGTCCTACTATGGGAGACAGGATTGTTTGCAATAGAAATAGCACAAGTAGAATCACAAAATAGAGGTGTTCTACTTACTTGAATACCATAGTCTTCTAGCTGATGTTGAATCCATAGAAGTTGAGCACAGTAACTTCCTGCAGCAACATATTCTGATTCTGCTGTGGAGATAGCCACACTTTTTTGTTTCTTGCTACTCCATGATATCAGTCTTCCACCTAGAAACTGACAGGTACCAGTTGTACTTTTCCTATCTTCCTTGCAGCCTGCAAAGTCTGCATCTGAATAACCTGTCAGTTCAAAGTCTCCATTCCTAGGGTACCAAAGGCCTAGATAAGGAGTGCCCTTAAGATATCTCAGAATTCTTTTGACTGCTGTCAAGTGAGATTCTTTAGGGCAAGCTTGGTACCTAGCACAGACACATGTAGCATACATGATATCTAGTCTATTAGCAGTCAAATATAAAAGGGAGCCAACTATCCCTCTATACAAAGTCTCATCTACAGGTTTCCCTGCATCATCTTTGCTAAGAGACATACTTGACCCCATAGGAGTTTTCATGGTACTGGATGATTCCATACCATACTTCCTTATCAACTCTAGAGTGAACTTAGACTGGCATATGGATAAACCATTCTCAGTCTGTCTAACTTGGAGACCCAAGATGAACTTAAGTTCCCCCATACTGCTCATTTCAAATTGTCCTTGCATTAGTTTTGCAAACTTTTTGCAAAGACAACTTTCAGTAGACCCAAATATGATGTCATCTACATATATTTGGACTTGTATGATCTTGCCTCTAGATTCCCTAAGGAATAGAGTCTTGTCTATTTTCCCCCATGTGAATTTATTCTCAATGAGGAAACTAGACAGGGTTTCATACCAAGCCCTAGGGGCTTGTTTTAACCCATACAAAGCCTTCCTAAGTCTATAAACATAATTATGTTCAGTTGAATCAACAAAACCTGATGGTTGTTCCACATAGACTTCTTCCTTCAGATTTCCATTTAGAAAAGTTGACTTGACATCCATTTTGTATACTTTAAACCCTTGATAGGTTGCATAGGCCAAGAACATCCTTATTGCCTCCAGTATGGCTACTGGAGCAATGGTTTGATCAAAGTCAATACCTTCTTCATACCTATATCCCTTAGCAACCAGTCTTGCTTTGTTCTTCACAATAACTCCATGTTCATCCATCTTATTCCTAAAGATCCACTTAGTCCCAATTATGTTGTGGTCTTTTTGTTTAGGAACAAGCTCCCAGGCATTGCATCTTTTGAACTGGTTCAGCTCCTCTTGCATAGCCTCAATCCAATGAGGGTCTAGGATGGCTTCTTCAAATTTCTTTGGCTCTACCTGGGATAGAAAACTGGAGTAGAGTAGTGAACTTAGATTTCTGCTCCTTGTTTGTACCCCTTGTCTGAGATCTCCAATGATTTGATTGGCTGGATGATCTTTCAAATGTCTATTTGCTGAAGGTAGCCTGTCTTCAGGTTGTACTCCTTCGGCTTCTTCAACTTGCTGCACTCCTTGGTCTTCTTCTGCATTAGGTGCATCTGGTACTCCCCCTGGACAACAGTCACTATCTTCTACATGCTGACTTGTAGAAGGACCTTCTTCAATAGTGAGCTTGTTCATCTTCTCAGTCACACCTGTGGGGCTGCAAATACTTCTAGACAATTCATTGTTAATGAGTCTAGCTTCATCAAATACTACATGTATTGATTCTTCTACAACTTGAGTAGTCACGTTGTAGACCCTATAAACCTTACTATTATTGATGTACCCAACAAAGATCCCCTCTTGGGATTTGGCAGCAAACTTGGTTAAGTAAGACTTACCATTGTTAAGTATATAGCATTTACAACCAAAGATCCTGAAATAGGATAGGTTTGGTTTTCTGCCTTTCACAATCTCATAGGGGGTCTTATTGTGACTTTTGGTGATAGTAGCCCTATTAATTTCATGGCATGCAGTGTTTACTGCCTCAGCCCAGAAATATTCTAGGAGAGATGTGTCACTTAATAGGGTTCTACCAGCCTCTATCAAGGTTCTATTTTTCCTCTCAGCAATGTCATTTTGTTGAGGTGTTCTTGGTGAAGAAAATTCCTGAAATATCCCAAATTCTTCACATAGCTTTGTCATACTGTCAGACTGGAATTCAGTACCATGGTCACTTCTTATTTTGACCACTGTACTATCTAACTCATTCTGAATTTGTTTGACAAAACTATAAAAGATACTAGGAGTTTCAGATTTCTGTCTAAGGAAGAACACCCAGGAAAACCTTGAGTAGTCATCTACAACTACAAATATGTAGACCTTCCTACCTAGGTTGTGAACTGGCATAGGACCAAAGAGATCCATATGCAAGAGATATAAGCACCTCACAGCATCTTTGTTCTCAGTGCTATTAAAGGTGGATCTATTTTGCTTGCCCTTTTGACAAGCTGAGCATATCCCAACCTTAATACACTTAACCTGAGGACCATTCCTCACTAACTCTTTACTATAGAGTTGGCCAATTGTCTTATAGTTAAGATGGGCTAGCCTCTTGTGTCATTTGACACAATGAGAGACTTTCTCATCAGCTACAAGACACACAGGAGAAACATTGTTCTCACACATAATGTCTAGACAATAGACATTTCTCTTTCTATAACCAATCAGAATGATCTCTTGATCATTTAATCTCCTGATATGACAACCATCTTTGACAAATGAGATATCATATCCTAAATCACTCAGCTGACTTATACTAATAAGGTTGTGTTTCAAACCTTTAACATAAGCCACTTGAGTAATCGTTATAAGGTTGCTAGAAATGTTACCAAAACCTTTGATGATTCCTTTTTCAGAACCACCAAAGGTGACTTTAGGACCATCCTTGATTGGTGTGTAGTCCTTTAGCAATCCCCTAGTTCCAGTCATGTGCCTGGAACATCCACTGTCCAAGTACCATATTGGGGCATGGTCACTTGGACTCACCTGCAAAACAGATTAGTTAACCTTAGAAACCAAAGAATTCTTGGGTCCTTGGTGCTGGTTAGTTTGCCTCTTAACAAAACTACCTGTAGCTTTTCTATCAGGCAGATTGCTACTCACCTTGGCACTTGAATTGTGCCAACAGTCCATGGCAAAGTGGCCTACCTTGCCATAACACCAGCACTCAAATCTGTTGTACCTTTGCTTTGGTACAACCCTGGCTGTTCTATCTACAGCAGGCTTGTTGAGTACTGGGGCTTTGCCCTTAGACTTGGACTTTACAGTCCTTGCAGGTTTTGTAAACCCTAATCCAGTTTTACCCTTTTGATGTACAAATTCATCTATCAAAGGTAGAACAGACTTTGGTTTAGAAAACCTTGCTACTATATCTCTCTCTTTTTAAAGACTAATCTCCAGATTTCTGATTTGATCATTCTTGAATGTAATAGTCCCCATCTGAATAACAGTAATGTTCTTCAGTCTGGCTATTTCATTTAGTTTCTGATCAAGCAACTTATCAAAATCTGTTGCAGCCACTTTGAGATTAGCAATCTCCTTAGCCTGACTCTTGGCCAAGGATTTGCTTTTCTTCAAAGCTTGCAGCACTACTCTATATTCATCAATTAATTGATGAATGTCTCCTTCAGATTCAAATTCACTCTCATCACTTGATGTTAAGGAATCTGATTCTGATGCAGTACTAGAAATTGAACTAACTGAACAATTTTGTACCTGACTAGGTCCAGGCTGATCCTGGATTTTGTCTCCTTCTGATAAGGCCATCAGTCCCTGACACTGATTGTCCTCTTGCTTATATATAGAGTTCATTAACTGTATGAACTCTTCTTCCTCTTCTTCAGCAAACAGTCCAATGTAAGCTTCAGCTTCTGAATCAGTTTCTGAAGAAGACATATCTGACAGACTTTTGTCCTTCTTTGCAACAAAGGACCTTTCCTTTTTGCCCTTGATTTGAGTCTTCTTCTTATCAGTTGACTCTTTCCTCTTCTCTGGACAGTCAGCAATAACATGTCCTTGTCTGTTACAACAATAACAAACTATCTTTGAAGATGTAGTTCTACTTGACTTAGGCTTTCTCCTGTCATTCTTTGATGGCTTCTGTGAAGTGGATGGCTTAGACCTCCACTGTTTCTTCTTTAGGAACTTCTGAAAATGTCTTGTGAAAGCTGCAAAGTCCTCATCACTCTCACTGTTTTCAGAATTCTTACTTTCTGACTCATCTGCCTCAGTCTCAGCAACTTTTGGGGGTGGAGATGGAGACTTACTTTTATATTTCTTGGTGGCTTCTGTCTTGAATGCCACAGCTCTTTCTTTATGCTCAAATCTTGTAGTCTTCTCTTCCTCTTTCCTAACCATTAGCTGCATTTCATAGGATAACAGCTTTCCAAACAATGTTGGAGGAGGAATATCTGCTAACTTGGTCATTTCCCTTATGACATAAATCTTAGTATCCCAGTCTTTAGTTAGGGATCTCAAGAACTTATCATTCAGCACATAGTTACTGAATTCTCTTCCATAAGACATCAACTCATTGACAATCCTATAGAATTTCTTGTAGCATTCTGTTATACTATCAGACCTGCCTTGTCTGAAGCTCTCATACTCCTGGTTTAATAACGACTTTCTATCCTGTCTAACTTCTTCAGAACCCTCCATGTATACTATCAGTGTGTCCCACATTTCCTTTGATGTTTTACAGTGTATCAAATTCTGGAATGTGGCATCATCTATTGTAATCACAATAATATTCTGGGCCCTCTTGTCCATGGTGGCCAGAATAATCTCATCTTTGGTCATCTTTGAAAAGTCCTTAGGGGTTCTCTGATTTGCATCCAGGACTGATACTTTCATAGGCATATATGGCTCTTCTTTGACTGTGATATAGATTCTAGGGTCAGAGGCTTTCATAAATAGTCTAACCCTTTCTTTCCAGATGCCAAAAATCTCCTTACTACAAATTGGCAACTTCATGGATCCAAGTTCTTTGTGATTCTCTGTGGAACCCATTTTCTTGATTTTCTTGATTCTGCACTTGAGTATACTGAATCTGCCAACAAGATCTTTTACTCAGACAGTTATGTCCTTTTTTGAGTAACCTCGCTTTGATACCACTTGAAAGAAATTGTACCTAATCACCTAGAGGGGGGTGAATAGGTGACTTTAATCTTTATAAACTTTTAGGCAGATTTAATCCCAGATTTCACAGAACATACAACAGCAACCACAGAATCATACACACACAGAGTACACACAGTTTTATAGTGGTTCCCCAAGGTCTGGGTGCATCCACTTTCCCCCTTCGCCTATCTAGTAGTGTACTAGATTCGGCCAAACTCCTCCATTATTCCTCAGATCCTCAGATCTTACACTCAAAACCCCAACCAGGTTCCTACAACTCAGGCTCAAGGCCCTACCACTCAGTCTTCACCAAGACCTACACTCAGCCTTCAACAAGGCCTACACTCAGCCCTCAACAAGGCCTACACTCAGAGAAATCAATCTCCTACACTCAGGCATACAGGCCCTACCACTCAGCCTTTATAATTTCAGGCTTACAACTCAGATCCCTAAGGATCCTACAAGAAATTAAAAATACAATGTGTAAACCTACAACTCAGAAAGAGAGAGAAGAGTTGTCTGGTTTCTTGAAGAGTTCTTGGAAGAACTTTGCTGAGATCAACCTCCCTTGGCTTCCTTCAAAGCTTCTTGAATGTAGAACACAGTAGGGTTGTTACTCTATGCAGCTGATCTTCAATCACTGCTACCTTAGGAATCAGAACTCAATCTGAAACTTTTCTTCACAGCCTGGTTCAACAGCTGTCTTCTTGGAAGGAGCTCTCTCTCTCCAACTTCTTAGATCTTCACTTGAAGGTCTTCTTCTAGTTGTGTTGTACTTCAATGATTCCTTGATCACCTCTTATTGTTGATCATCTTCTGCTGTTAACAGAATAAGCCTTTATATAGGCCTTCTTCATGGTGACCGGATGATCCGGTTTCTAACGACTTTCTGACAACTCTGACAGTTGCAGTAGATTGGCTAGAATGGCAGCTGTCTTGTCATCCAGTCACTTCTTGAATTTTCTGTAACTGTCTGAAAGTGTCGAGACAGTCTGTCTTTAAGTGTCGACACTGACAGACTAAGTGTCGACATAAGTAGACTAAGTGTCGACACTAGCCTTCATGGTGTCGACATAACTCCTTGTGTTGTAGAAATTACTTCTCGACACAGCTTCTTCAACATGTGTCGACACTGATATTGTGTGTCGACACAAGTCCTTGTTCTTCTGTACTTTGTTGATTTCTTGTAAGTGTCAACACAACTCCTTTGTGTCGACACATCTTCTTGTGTTGAACTTGTTAAGTGTCGACACATCTTCTTGGTGTCGACACATGCCTTCTGTGTTGAACCTTTTGCCGAGTGTCGATACATCTCCTTTGTGTCGACACTTGTACTTAGATTTTATTACAATTTGCTGAGTGTCGACACAGCCTCCTAGTGTCGACACTTTCTTCATGTGTTGAGACTTTTGTTGTGTGTCGACAAATTCTTCATTATGTCGACACATTCTTCTTGTGTTGCGACTTTGGCTGAGTGTCGACACATCTCCTTTGTGTCGACACTTGTACTTAAACTTTGTTGAAGTTTTGCTGAGTGTCGACACAGCCTCCAAGTGTCGACACTTGTACTTGAACTTTGTTGTTGTTTTGCTGAGTGTCGACACAGCCTCCTAGTGTCGACACTTTCTGATGTCGACAAAGTTCCTCTGGGTATCGACACTGCTTCTAAGTGTCGACATAGCTTCTCTGGACATTTCTTCATTGAGTGTCGACACAGCCTGTATGTGTCGACACTTTCCTTCTGGTGTCGACTCTGCATCCCTGGTGTCAACACAATTACTCCAAGTGTCGACACTGCTTCTCTGGGTGTCGACACAAGTCTTCTTAAGTGTCGACACTTTTCTTCTGGGTGTCGACACATGGACTTAGAAACTTTTCATGCTTTTCCTGCAAATACTTAACCTGCACAAGGTAACTCAAAATACATCAAATATATTTTGATGTATATCATTGAGTAGGGTGAGGCTTCTTCAAATCAGGTACATTTATTCCAATATACCCAACAATTCCACTCAGATACCATTTAAGTTTTCTGTATATTTTCCTTTCTATAATTTCGGGACGAAATTATTTTTAGATGGAGAGAATTGTAATGCCCCGAAACTCAAAAGAGGGACGAGCAGCGTTTAGAACCAAGTTTGGTGCTTGGTAGGGGTCACACGGCCTGGACACGGGCGTGTCTAGGGCCATATCGTGCTCGGGTTCGACGATCTTCCTGTGTGGTCGACGAAAATGCAGTCGACGATCGTCGAGGCAGCGAACACGGCCTGAGACACGGGCGTGTCCCAGGCCGTGTCCTGCTCGGGCTGTTAGCCAAGCTGTGTCGGGGGAGGAACATGGCCTGGAGCCTCGGCATGTTCGGGTTGACACGGGCATGTCAAGAACCCGTGTTCTCTTCGGGATGGTTTTGGTCCTATGTCGATGTTGGAACACGCCCTGTAACACGGGCGTGTACTGATTGACACGAGCGTCTCAAGTGTGACACTGGCGTGTCGAGAGCCCATGTCCTGGTCTGGATGCGACAGTTTTGGCGTCGATTGAGGCACACGGCCTTGGACACGGGCGTGTCACAAGCCGTGTTCGGCTCAGGAAATTGATTTTAAGTGTGAATCGTGGCCGTCCGTTTCCTTCTTTTGGGATCCAAGGGCCCTGGGCTATTCTTGCTGGGTTATATCTGGGAATAGTGTTTGAAACCCTCATTTCCCTTTGAGCTTTCTCTTTCTAAAACCTTAGAGAGAGGGGAGAGCAAGGAAGAATGAGGAGAGTTCCGGCCAACGGTGGAGCTTCGGAGCCCCAAATCGCAAGCTGAGTTCGAATCTACGGAGGCAAGGCCGTTGCGGTGCTTTTCATCCGTCTAGATCTTCATGGCGCCAAAGATAAATGCTAGGGTAACGATTCTCATTCTAGACATGTGAAGTCCTCTTTCCTTTTACATAGGAAGTCCGCTTTCGCGAGTATGCGGTGAGTGTGATGTATTCCTTCGGGTAGACATGAATAGTGCTCGTTGTTTTGCATGTAGAGTCCGGAATCGAAGAACGGACATAGGCATGATGTGTGAAGCCTACCCGGACAAGTTGGTCTGGATCGGTGATGTTGCATTGCATGAATGGTCGGAGAAGACTCCGCACAGATGGTTGTTTTTCAGGTTTTTTACGCGGTAGATTGCAACAGGGAACCTTGGGGACTAACTCCAAGGTGCACCCGGAAAACTGTACAAATGTGTGATTCTGCCATCTTGGTGGCCTGGGAGCCAACTTGCACATAACTGGGTTATGTAAAGTATGTGATCGATTTGGGACTTGGGGATGCTTGACCCGCGCATATGGCTTAAATTGACGTTGCGGTGTGAGCAACGGGTTAGGCGGAACCATACCCACTCTATGTCGTTTGGTACAAGCGACCTAAAGTACGTGGGACTTGTCGTTGGCATAGATGGAGAGAATCTTAGGATTTGGCTGAAAAAGACCAAAATGATCACAAGTTTGTCGTCCAAGTGGCGGTGGTGGACCAATTTCACCGAATAAGTGCCCTGAGAGCACGGGGTGTGTGGCCGTGTGTGCCTATGCGTGTGGTGAAGTGTGCTTAAATTGTACTTTCACTATCTTATTTTGCTATACTAATAAAGTGCATGGAAGGAGCATCGCCGCCCCGAGTTAAGGGGCGGGGTCGTTGTAATTTGGTTAGCTTTAGCTGACCGTTGCTTTTGTTTGTCAGCGCTTCGGTGGATTGTTACTTGCAGGTGTTGCGGAGCCTAGTGGCAAATAGCGGTCAAAAGCCCTAGTTGATGAGCCGGCCTTTGAAGGCCTAAAGAGAATGTTTACTTTTATTCTCATGTGTGACCGGTCTGCGAGCCGATGTTTGGAAGACACTATTTGTTTAACGAAAACTCTTGTAAGTCCATAAGGCCAAGTTCTTGTGTATTTGTAAGTTCATTCCTTTCGGGTTATTATCTTAGTGGACATTCATGTTGTGTTTGGGTTCTTTCTTTGCAACTTTTAAAATGTTTTCGCTAGAATGTGCTCTGTGTAGGACGTTGGTTATTGGAAGGATGGTTTCATTGCGTAACCCTTTGGTCTGTCTGTGGTATATGGTGTCGGACACCGTCTGGACCTACTGCTATATGCTATGTGACGGATAGGAGGTGTTATAGCTTTGACTTGACCCGCTTGAAGCTCGGGTGCGGCTCGAGTGAGGCGCGGGTGTTGCTTGGGTGCTTCTCGTAGGAGGAATCCAGAAAAGCTTCAACCTGAGGAAGAAGAAGACTCAGAGGAAAAAGGTGAGAAATGAGAAGGCCTGGGGATCCTTTTATAAGCTTCGGGTGGTGGTTATGGTGGTTACGCGGCTATCCGCACACCATAACCACCATCAAAATTGCTTTTAGTATAGTTTAAATGAGCGTATTTCGCTATTTGGAGACCACTTAAATAAATTATATAAAATATTATTAAATCCCCCCCCCCCACTAACCAGGTGGTTAGTGGGTGGTTATGCGTAAATCGGATGTCCGAGAGTGTTCTCCGACGAACGGACGGCGGGAGCAGGACTACGCGGGAGGCCGGAGAACTCACCACCAAGTTCGCCAGCAAGGGAGAACCGCCGACGGTAGCCGCAACGGAGCTGCCGCTCCCCTTGGCTGTGCTCTGGCGACCGAGGGAGGGGACGGATGAGGCGGCCACCCCCTTAGTCGTGTGGGTGGCCGAGGAAGGGGACGGCCCGGGCGGCCGCCCTCTTGGTCATGCCGGCAGCCAAGAAAGGGGGTGGCCCGGGTGGTCGTCCGCTTGGCCGCTCAGGCGGCCGAGGAAGGGGGCGGCCCGGGTGGCCTCCCCTTGGTCAGTGGGCGAGAGAGGGTGGGCGGCCGGCTTCCGGGGAGGAGGCCGGCTGCCCACCGCCGGCAAGGTGGGGCTGGTGACGGTTTGCCCATTACGTGTAATGTGATCGGCGTGCGGGGGATCGGTCGCTATGATCGCGCGCGCGCAGTTGATTTCATGATCCCACTTCCCTTGAGGTGGAGATCATGGGTGTGTGGTTATGTGCACACCTGATTTCTATAAAATGGGGGGGTCATCCCCAACAATGATCTTCAAAAAATGTAATAAATTTAACAACAAATTCATGCTCAATACTACAGGTTTTAAGAAAAACAACATTGACATTCATAGGTTTTAATAAATTGGGTTATCATGGAAATGAGGGAGTAAATTCTAATAAATTGGCTCATTTTACTTTCATTCATTCAACTTGAAAGGGGGCCAATACTATTGGAACCGAGATTCGGCTCCACCTAGAGTTCGGACCTAGGGTGCAGCTCACACCTACTTCTCCCAAGTCGTCCCTTAGTGAGAGACCTGAATTTTGGAAATGACCTTTGACTCTAGCGTGGAGGTCCCACCTCATACCCCAAAGACCTTTGAGTTCTCCCCCTCACTATCCAATGTCGAGCTAGGTGTCTTGGAGGATGAAGGAAGAGGATGAGGAGTGGTGAAAAACTGATCTCTCTCTAAGGCACCCCAAGTGTCTATTTATAGATTTTTGGGGATGGCCTGCCAATAGCGCAATCCTGTTACTCTAAAATTACTGAAATACCTCTAGGCTGGTCTGCCAATAGCCAAACTCTGCTATTTTTAACAGCTATTTGCATCCCACTAGGGGCAAAATAGCAGATCCACAAGTGGGGAGAGCTATTCAAGCCAAGCGAGCTACTCAAGCAGGGCGAGCTGCTCAAGCCGGGCGAGCACTAGGGTCGAGGAGGGTACCGGCCTCGCGCCGCACCCGCCGCCAAAAACAGGCCCGGGCGGGTGACAGCCTCCAGCCACACCTGCCCTTGAAGGAGGGGCCGGGGCGAGTGTCGTCCTCCCGCCTCACTCGCCCCCTGAGGAGGGGTCGGGGCGGGTGTCGGCCTCCCACCGCACTCGCCCCCAGAGGAGGGGCAGGGGCGGGTGCCGGCCTCCCGCCGCACCCGCCCCCTAGAATAAGGTGGGGGCTAATGTCGGCCTCCTACGGCACTCACCCCCTAAAGAGAGCCCGGGGCGAGTGTTGGCCTCCCGCTGCACTCGCCCCCTGGAGGAGTGCACCAAGCACTAGCAAGCTAGGCAAATTTTTCCTCCCCCTGCTAGTTTTTCAAGCAGATCAATAATAAAATGGCCCCTAGGAGTGCAAAACCCCCAAAAATCTTTAAAATGTATATCAAGTCTTACGCCTTCCTGGAGACCCCACTTCGCGAATACGACATTATACACAATCCCCGCTCTTTTCGAGCGAGTTCCATACTGGGAATGAAACTTCCAACCCAACATGTTCGCTGAGTGTAGCACTCTTGGTACCAAAAATACTTAGCCACTCCGAGGGGTCAACGTGTCATGCCAGCTAACGGGACTTACTCTCCACCGAGTCACATTTGACACATCCAGCTAGTGAGAGCCTGGGTGAGGAGATCCTCTCGGGGTTGGTTCTCTCTCCACTAAGGCAGATTCGACTCATCCAGCTAGTGAGAGTCTGGGTGAGGAGATCCTCTCGGGGTTGGCACCTACTCTCTACCGAGGTACATTCGACCCATCCAGCTAGTGAGAGCCTGGGTGAGGAGATCCACTCGAGGTGGGCACCTACTCTCCACCGAGTCACATTCAACTCATCCAGCTAGTGAGAGCCTAGGTGAGGAGATCCTCTCGGGGTTGTCACCTTCTATCCACCGAGGCACATTCGACCCATCCAGCTAGTGAGAGCCTGGGTGAAGAGATCCTCTCGTGGTCGACACCTCTCCACTGAGGCACACTCGACCCATCCAACTATTGAGAGCCTAGGTGAGGAGATCCTCTCGGGGTCAGCACCTTCTCTCCACTGAGGCACATTCGACCCATGCAGCTAGTGGGAGCCTGGGTGAGGAGATCCTCTTGTGGGTTGATTCCTTCTCGCCACTGAGGCACATTCGACTCATCCAGCTAATGGGAGCCTGGCTGAGGAGATCCTCTCTAGACAAGAGCTTACTATTGAGGCACATTCGACCCATCCAGCTAGTGGGAGCAAGGATGAGGAGATCCTCTCGAGGTTGGTACCTTCTCTCCACGGAGGTACATTCGATCCTTCCAGCTAGTGGGAACCTGGGTGAGCAGATCCTCTCGGGGGTTGGTTCCTTCTCGCCATCGAGGCACATTCGACCCATCCAGCTAGTGGGAGCCTAGCTGAGGATATCCTCTCGGGACAAGAGCTTAATTGTTGCAGGTTGGAGACCGCGCGGTCTGTTGCTGTTTGGAGACCGAGAGGTCTGGCGGTTTCTCCTAGCCTGTCTGTGTGCCGGGCTGTTGCTGTTTGGTATCCCAGCGGTCAGGCGGCTTGTCTCAGGCGACTAGGAGACCGAACGGTCTAGCGGTCTCCTGTGGCGGTTTGATCTCTCCTCTTGTTGGTAGTCAGGCGGTTAGCCGGTTTGTCTAACCGCACGGCTTGTCCGGTTTGTCTTTTGTAAAGCCGCATACACTTGTAAATTTTTAGTCTCAAATTGATTATTTGTAATCTCTATCATCTCCTCCATTCTATAAAAGGGAGGCTATACCATTGTAATAGATACCTTTTTCGGATAATAAAGTTTCAGTTAAAACCATTTCGGTTTGTTTTTGTTCGGTTCTCATATGGTATCAGAGGACTCGATCTATTCCTCCTGATTGTGTGTGCTCTCACTGCTTTCGCGGCTTGATTCCCCGTCCGTCCGCGCGGCTTGCTCCTTCTTTCTCGCGACCTGTTTTCGCGCTCTCCTCTATTCGCCGCCATCTACTTCTAAGTCGCCGCGCCTGTTGACTTCTTTCCTTTTACTTTGCTCTGCTTCTTGGTCGTGGCCTTCCTAGCCGCCCGACCTGTTTTCTATACGCCCGTCTTGGTGCTCTCTTCTCTTCTTCGCTTAACCATTCGGCTTCTTTCTCTTCTCGCGGCTTATTCTTATTGTCGCGGTTTGCTCCTCTCTTGCTTCCATGGCTTTCCCCTCCTCCAGCTTGTCCGCCTCGGTGGTCACCTCTTTTGGTAGTGCTCATGTTGTTACTCGCGGAAGATGGCTAATCGACTCTGGTGGCACAAATCATATGACAGGCAATCCTTAATGTTTCTCTCTTCTTGAAACACATGCTCAGTTGCCCCCGGTCATTGTTGCGGATGGATCTCCCTCACCTGTCCATGGGACGGGCATGGTTCAAGTCACTCCATCTCTCTGTCTGGCTGATACCCTCTATGTGCCCAAGTTTCCGTGCAATTTATTATCGGTTACTTCTTTATGCAAGCAACTACGGTGTTCTGTCATATTCACCCCTACCTCTTGTGCTTTTCAGGATCCGGACTCCCAACGGACGATTGCTATCAGGACTGAGAGTGGTGTCCTCTACTTCCTCGACAACGTTTCTGCTCTATCCGCCTTCTCCTCCTCCTCTACAGATCTTCTCCAATGGCATCTTCGCCTTGGACATGCTCCTCCCCGAATTCTGTGCCAGCTCCTGCCCCACCTCCCTCCTCATCATCCTCCTCTAAACTGTGATGCATGTCAACTTGGCAAACATCACCGCTCGTCCTTCCCACCAACGCAAAGTCGGGGCTCTTCCCGTCCGTTCGACCTCGTTCACTCTGACATATGGGGTCCCGCTCCTACCCTCACCATCGGTCGGGGTAGTTCATATTTTGTCACCTTCATTGATGATTTCTCTCGGTGTACGTGGGTGTATATTCTCAAGGATCGCACCGAGTTGTTCTCTGTTTGGACCTCATTTTATTCTATGGTTAAGACTCAGTTCGATACGTCTATTAAAATCCTTCGTTCTGACAATGCTAAGGAATATCTTAGCCAAGACTTCTCCTCTTTTTGTATTCACCATGGTGTTATTCGTCACTCGCACTATGCTAACTCAAATGCATGTTCCTCGCTCCTATTGGGGCTATGCTGTCCTCCTCTCCTGCTATCTCATCAATTGCCTTCCCTCCACAGTTCTCCACGGTGCTACCCCCTTCTCCATTCTTTATCCGGACAAAGATCCCTTTCCTCTTCCTCTACACATCTTTGGGTGCACCGCCTTTGTGCACTCTCCCGCTGCCACTCGTGACAAACTCTCCCCACGTGCTACAAAATGTGTCTTTCTAGGGTACTCTCCCACCCAGAAAGGTTATTGTTGCTTTGACCATGTTACCCGCAAGCAATTTGTCTCTGCGGATGTCACCTTCTTTGCCAATTCATCTTACTTCTCTCCCGCTTCCTCCTCTCCTCCTCCTGATCCTACTTCTCATACCAACCCATCCATTCCCTCTGCTCCCACTGATGTTCCGCCATCTCCACCCTCTCCACCATCTTCACCATCCCCCTCATCTCCACCCTCTACTCCACTTTCTCCCTCCACTCCAATGCCATCTCTCTCAACTCCCGGGTCAGCTCTCTCCACCACGGATACTCCGGATACTGAGGCACCTGCTGATCTGGATCTCCTGATTGCTCTTCGCAAAGGGGTTCGGACATGTACCCAACACCCGCTTGCTGCAGTTGTTTCCTACGATCGTCTTACCCCTTCTCGCAGAGCTTTTGCACTGGCTATCTCGGCCACTGCCACCCCCCGTTCCTACCAGGAGGCCTTTACTATTCCTCATTGTAAAGCTGCCATGGATGAGGATATTGCTACTCTCACTGAACGGGGTACCTGGACCCTTGTTGCTCCTCCTTTCGGCACAGATGTTGTTGGTTGTCGATGGGTCTTCGTTGTGAAGTTTCTCCGGGATGGCAGTGTGGATCGTTACAAGGCTCGCCTGGTTGCCAAGGGTTTTACCCAAACTTATGGCGTTGATTACTTTGACACTTTCTCTCCAGTGGCTCGTCTCAGCACTATTAGGGTTCTTCTCTTTGTGGCTGTGAACAGGGATTGGCCCATCTCGCAGCTCGATGTTAAGAATGCTTTCCTCTATGGTGATCTACAGGAAGATGTTTACATGGAGAAACCTCCTGGGTATGTTGCTCAGGGGGAGACACGGGTATGCGGCTAAAGAAGGCTATCTATGGCCTCAAGCAGAGTCCTCGTGCCTGGTTTGACAAGTTCAGTGGCATTGTTGCGGACATTAGTTTTACAAGAAGCTCAGCAGATCACTCCTTGTTTGTTCGAAAAATCGCCTCTGGTCTTGTTGTTCTTGCGGTTTATGTTGATGACATTTTTCTTACTGGCGATGACCAGGATGGGGTATTGATGACCAAGAAACACCTTCGTCAACATCTGGTCACAAAGGACATGGGCTCCCCCAAATACTTTCTGGGGATTGAAATCTCTAGAAAGCCCAACTCCATGGTCCTTTCCCAACGGAAGTATGCTCTTGATCTTTTAAAGGAGGCAGGACTGACTGGTGATAAACCTGCACGTTGTCCTATGGCTGCTGGAGAAGACAAAACTTGGACAGATGACTCGCCTCTTCTCTCCGATCTTACGAGATACCGGCATATGGTGGGCAAGCTCATATATCTCACGGTAACTAGACCCGACATCTCTTATGCTGTTGGCAAGGTGAGCCAGTTCATGCAAGCTCCGAGGGAGTGTCATCTACAATCTGCACTGAGGATATTAGAGTATATTAAAGCTGCACCAGGGAAAGGACTCCTCTTTCAGAAGAATGGTCACCTAAGGGTTGAAGCTTACTCTGATTCAAGTTATCCGGATGACAAAGGGGACCGCAAATCGACATCAGGTTTCTACACGTTTGTTGGAGGCAATCTTGTGAGTTGGAAGAGCAAGAAACAGTCTGTAGTTTCCAGGTCTAGTGCAGAGGCGGAATATCGCAGCATGGCATCGACTACATGTGAGTTGAAGTGGTTGCGGGCTCTCATGCTTGACTTAGGAGAGGTTTACAACTATCATCTTCCTATGTTCTGTGACAAAAAGGCTGCGATATACATTTCCAAAAATCCGGTCTTTCATGAGAGAATAAAACACATAGAATTCGACTGTCATTTTATTCGGGAAGAAATATTGAAGAAACAGATTTGCACTCCGTTTGTCACTTCCGACAACGAGTTGGCAGATGTCTTCACCAAGTCGGTGTCTGCTTCATTTTTCCACATCTGCGACAAGCTAGGCATGATTGATATCTATGCTCCAGCTTGAGGGGGAGTGTTGCAGGTTGGAGACCGCGCGGTCTGTTGCTGTTTGGAGACCGGGCGGTCTGGCGGTTTCTCCTAGCCGGTCTGTGTGGCGGGCTGTTGCTGTTTGGTATCCCAGCGGTCAGGCGGCTTGTCTCAGGCGACTAGGAGACCGAGCGGTCTAGCGGTCTCCTGTGGCGGTTTGATCTCTCCTCCTGTTGGTAGTCAGGCGGTAAGCCGGTTTGTCTAACCGCACGGATTGTCCGGTTTGTCTTTTGTAAAGCCGCATACACTTGTAAATTTTTATTCCTACATTGATTATTTGTAATCTCTCTCATCTCCTCCATTCTATAAAATGGAGGCTATACCATTGTAATAGATACCTTTTTCGGATAATAAAGTTTCAGTTAAAACTATTTCGGTTTGTTTTTGTTCGGTTCTCACATTAACATCGAGGCACATTCGACCCATCCAGCTTGTGGGAGCCTGGATGAGAAGATCCTCTCGGGGTTGGAACCTTCTCTCTGCCTAGGCACATTCGACCCATCCAGCTAGTGTGAGTCTGGGTGAGGAGATACTCTCGGGGGTTGGTTCCTTCTCACCACCGAGGCACATTCGACCCATACAGCTAGTGAGATCCTAGGTGAGAAGATCCTCTCGAGGGTCGGTTCATTCTCACCATTGAGGCACATTCGACCCATCCAGCTAGTGAGAGACTGGGTGAGGAGATCCTCTCAGGGGTGGTACTTACTCTCTACCGAGGCACATTCGACCCATCCAGCTAGTGAGAGTCTGGATGAGGAGATTCTCTCAGGGGTGGAACCTTCTCGCCACCGAGGCACATTCGACCCATCCAGCTAGTGAGAGTCTGGGTGAGGAGATCCTCTCAGGGTTGGTACCTTATCTCCACCGAGGTACATTCGACTCATCCAGCTAGTGAGAGCCTGGGTGAGGAGATCCTCTCGGTTGGAACCTTCTCTCCGCCGAGGCACAATCGACCCATCCAGCTAGTGGGATCCTGGGTGAGGAGATCCTCTTCTGGATTGGTTCCTTCTGGCCACCGAGTTACAATCGACTCATCCAGCTAGTGGGAGCCTAGATGATGAGATCCTCTCGGGGGTGGAACCTTCTCGCCACCAAGGCACATTTGACCCATCCAGTTAGTGAGATCCTGGGTGAGGGGATCCTCTTGGGGGTCGGTTCCTTCTCATCACCGAGCCACATTCGACTCATCCAGCTAGTGAGAACCTCCGTGAGGAGATCCTCTCGGGGGTGGGACTTACTCTCCACCGAGGCACATTCGACCCATCCAGCTAGTGGGAGCCTAGATGAGGAGATCCTCTCGGGGGTGGAACCTTCTCGCCACCGAGGCACATTCGACTTATCCAGCTAGTGAGAGCCTAGGTGAGGAGATCCTCTCAGTGTCGGCACTTTCTCTCCACCGAGGCACATTCGACCCATCTAGCTAGTGGGAGCGTGGATGAGGAGATCCTCTCGGGGTTGGAACCTTCTCTCCACTGAGTCACAATCGACACATCCAGCTAATGGGAGCTTGGGTGAGGAGATCGTCTCGGGGGTTGGTTCCTTCTCGCCACCGAGGCACATTCGACTCAACCAGCTAGTGGGAGTCTGGCTGAGGAGATCCTATGGGGACAAGAGCTTACTACAAAGGCACATTCGACCCATCTATCTATTTGGAGACTGGATGAGGAGATCCTCTCGGGGTTGGAACTTTCTGTTGTATGATTTTAATATTCACACCAGTAAGTAGTGAATTCATCACATCTCAAAAAAATCAAATGTACACTTAATTAAAAAGGACAAATGATCAAACCTATTACTGAAAAATATTATGTATATATAGTAAATATGACAACATCCAATGCGAGAAAAATGTTCCATTACATCGCTATCTAAAGTAGTTTATATGTAAAAAATTTATATTCAGCTCATCATATTTCCTAGTACTGCTGCGAGCCCATCACTGGGTAGACCTTGGGAAGTTCAGGATTAACCCTAAGTCTCTAAGTACAACTAAAAGTTAGACAAAAATAGTTTAATAGGTTAGGTTGAAGGAATAATGTAGCAATCTCACCCGTGTAGGGTTGGGGGGATACAGGACAGGTTAGTATTGCGAGTTGGAGGCTCGGGACATGATATCCAGACGGGTTAGTCCTGCGAGCTAGAGGTTCTCGCGTTCGCCGGAAACCGCCGCCTCCGGCGGTCAAGTCGCCGCCAAACGCTATCCCCCAACCGTTTATACGACCCCTCCCCTTACCAAGGAGGTTACCCGGTCTTATGCCTAGAACCGCCGCCTTATGGTGACAGTAACAAACGGGATAGTCTCCCCCGCACGACGTCGATTCTATCGGCTGGTACGATCATTTTAACCTGTAGGCCAAATCGAGAATAGCAGTAAAACTGAAAAGTATAACAAGTCCACTTCACAGATATATATAATATAAATAAATAAAAAGCAGTCCAACAATGAGTACAAAGAGAGTAAAGGGCTTATACCTAGTGCATGACTTAGTGCTCGAGGAGATGGTGCACCAACACGGCCAGCAAGACGGGGTGGCAGGATGTGAGGAGCAGATACCAAACACTACTACTACAACTCAACTTCAGGTGATGACGTGTGTTTTAGTTTCAGCTTCCGATTAGAGTGTAGTCAATTTTATGAAAATATCACTTTTAATTATTGTTGATTTAAACAAAAATCTTAAAAAAATAATTGACTAGCTTCCACGAGTGATGATGATATTTGATCAAAATAATGAAAATTTTGATAATTTGTTTTATAGTTCCAATTTTGAAAAATTAATAGACTTGACTTGTGTAGTCCTGTTCAAAAGGCTCGGGCCCAGTGGGCCGGCCCGAGCCCGGCCCGGCGAAAGGCCGATTCGTCTCGACCCGGAAAAAACCCGGTCCGGGCCGAGGCCGGGCTCAGGGCCCTTACAGGGCCCTGGTTTTGGGGTCTAGCCCGGCCCGATACCCGACCCTGGCCGGGCAAAGCCCGAAATTCTAACCGGCCCGGGCCCAGGCGAAGCCAGGACCATGCCCACAGGCAGGCCCGGCCCTGTTGGAAATCCAAAAGCTCTTAGAGCCGTTGGAAATCCATCAGCTCTTAGAGCCGTTATGTTGGATCCCTAATTGATTTGGGCTAGGTTCACTAACTTAGGATGTGACCCATCATGTATAATTTGGGTCAAGTTTGTGTCTTAGAGTTTAGGACAGTCCTCTATCTCAACTTCAGATGGACCAGCCTTCTTCAAGACCATCAGGAACTCCAGATCTATCAGTTTTTCAAACTAAGTGAAATGAGTTCGACGTTCGTCGAACTCAGCTCGACGAAGGGAGCTCTGCGCTCGACGATCGTGAGACAATTCGCAGTGCTGAGCTCGACGAACTTTGTTCTTTACTCGACAAACACTAGGTTCTACCTCAAGCATTCTCAGGACTACTTCAGAATTTCTCTAAGTCCAGCTTCATGCTTCGGTCGACGAATTATGTTCTGAGCTCGACGAACTTGGACCTCAAATTCATAGCTTCTCAGGTCGACGAATGCTAATCTCTACTCGACGATTTTTGTGCTTAGAGAATCTGTGTCGACACTTAGGGCTTGTGTCGACACCAGGCGATTTGTGTCGACACCCAGGATTTCAGTCGACACCAGCTTATGTCGACACCAGAGGATTTGTGTCGACACCTAGATCAATCTGTCGACACCAGAGGATTTGTGTCGACACCAAGATCAATCTGTCGACACCAATTTGTGTCGACATAGCATTTCAGCAGATGCAGAGTATTTCGTCCAAGTCCAGAACTTTTCTCAGGTCGACGAAGTTTATTCTCAGCTCGACGAATTTGGTTCTCTGCTCATCGAATAATGTTTGTCTGATATTGAAGATTGTCTATTCAACGAATGAAGACTGTCAGCTCGACGAACTCAGCTCAGCTCGACGAACCCAGCTCAGCTCGACGAACTCAGCTCAGCTCGACGAACTCAGCTTAGCTCGACGAATTCAAGACTCAGCTCGACGAATTCTGTTCTTCGGTCGACGATTCCAGACTAGGACTTCTTCCGTTCCCATCTCATTCCATGGCGCTGATTCCTGGACAATTAATGGCTGTTCTTCACAGTATACTACCGTTAGGATGCGCAGTTAATTCTGGATTATTACATGTCATTTTCCCATGGAAACAGTTGGGGAAATAATTAATTGCTGCTTCCTTTCCAGGCCGGCTGTCATTACTGCTCGACATTTAAAATTCGAATGTTCTTTTATGACAGACAGAGATATACAAAAACCAGAAGTAATACAGACATAACAACAGACAACAAGAAGAAAAGCATAGACAGTGATTCAGACAACACAAGAAAAAGAATTCATTATTGGCCC
Organism: Platanthera guangdongensis; assembly: GCA_039583875.1. Taxonomy (NCBI): domain Eukaryota; kingdom Viridiplantae; phylum Streptophyta; class Magnoliopsida; order Asparagales; family Orchidaceae; genus Platanthera; species Platanthera guangdongensis. The sequence goes on from CM077153.1 coordinate 241,159,737, forward strand.
AGAGAGAAATTGATCTAGAAGAAGAAGAAGAAGAACATTACATCAATATCAAGAGTCTTCTTCATCTGCTTTTACTCAGGAGAACTTCAAAACAATACATTCATATCAGTTGCAAGAAGTTCCTGAAGACTTTCTCTGGACCAGGAAATTTAGGTCTTTGAAGACCTATCACCCTGAAGCATTGCTCCAGTATTCTTCCTGATTCATTCCACATCTCAGGGGGAGCAAAGCTGCTAGACAACATTCCACAAGTCTTCTCATTTGACTTGAGAAAGAGAAGACCTCATCACCCTCTCACTCCACCTCTGTATAGGGTTTTAATTCCCTTCAAAATTATTCTGGTTGCAAGTCTCCCTCCAAAAGACTTGAGGGTTTGGTTTTTGGGAACCTGATCAAAACCCCATTGGTGCCAGGACACCTGATCAACCCCTTCCTGCAGTGGATTCCTACTAGGGTGGTAGAAGAGTGGACTACCCAGATTTGGGGAACCACTATAAAATTCTTGTGTCGTGTGGTTGCTTTCTTTTCCTTTTGTTTTCTAGCCTTGCTCTGTGAATGTGCTGTGATTAGTCCATTGCTGCTTTTTGGTTTATTTTATTTGCTTCCCTGCACACACACACACACCTAAAATACAACAGCAGTTGTAAAAGTTTTAAAATCACCATATACTATATTCACCCCCCCCCCCTCTAGAGTATATCAGATCTAGCTGCACTTTCAATTGGTATCAGAGGGAGGTTGGTTAAACATACCATACCTGCTTGGTTGTACAGGCTAACACCTGAACCCAAAGATCCCTTAGTTAGATCTCTTTTCTTTTCTATTCTGTTATTGGACTTATCCTTATCACAGACATGGCCCAAAACAAGGATTATACAAGCATCAGACCTTCAGTGTGCAATCTTAATAAGTTTGCCATCTGGAAGGCAAGAATCAGATTATATATGAACTCCATTGATGAGGATATTTTTTCTGTCATTTCAACAGGTGTTCCTCCAGCTCCTACAACTTTTGCCAGCACATCAACTAATCTGTGTGCAGTACCACCTCCAGACAATATTGAAGCCTATAAGAAAGCCAAGATGGCTGATGCAAAGGCTATGAATATTCTGGCCCAAACAATGTCAGATGACATATTTCAGAAGGTGGCTGAGTGCACCTCAGCCAAGGCCATTTGGGACTCTCTCAATCAAATGGTAGTAGGCTCAGCTGATGAAAGAAAGGATAGGAGATCCAGTCTCATTTCTCTCTATGAGAATTTCAAAAAGGATGAGACAGAATCAGTGGCTGAGATGTACAATAGATTAAGTTCAATCATCAGTGAACTCAAGACTCTTGACAAGGACATCACCTTAACTGAGGTGAATGACAAGATATTGATGTGTTTCCCCAGTTCATGGGACTCCAGAATCTGGCCAATCAAAGAAGCCAGAAGCCTCAATGAGATCTCAACAGAATCTCTGTTAGGCAAGCTGAAGTCATATGAGCAGCTTGTCAAATCAAGAGAGGCAGCAGAACAGAAGGTAACTACCCCAATTAGGAAGGAGCACACCTTGGCCCTCAAAGCTTCTGAAGATAGTGAAACATCGACCTCCAATGAAGAGTTAATGAGCCTCTTTGCCAAAAGATTCTACAAAATGGCAAGAAAGAACTTTAGAAGAAAATCATCCAGGCAATATGATAAACCCAAATATGACAAGACACCAACTAAGGAGGTTGTGTGTTTTGGATGCAAAAATCCAGGGCACTATATTTCAGAATGCCCAGAGAATCAGAAAAAGTACAAGGGCAGGGACAAGGATTCCAGAAGAAAATAAAGCAGCAGACCCTCCTCCAACAAGTATAAACGGAAGGACAAAGGATTTGTTGCTGAGTCCTGCAGTGACACAGAAGAGGAAACATCCTCCTCCAGCTCCAGTGAAGAAGAAGAAGAAGCCAGATCCAAGGAGGTGTGCCTAATGGCAATAGATGCCTCCAGAAGCAACTGTGGATCAGAAGAGGATTCTGAAGATGAAGGTGCCTCAGACTCAGAGGCTGATCAGGTGATTTCTAGTTTTGATTTCAATTCTGACTTATTTAAAGTAGAATTTAAAACTATGTGCATGGATTTAATAAACTCAGAGAAAAAGATAAAAACCCTGAGGACTAGACTAGAAAACCTTGAATTTGTCAGCACAGAAAATAGAAAACTAACTGACCAATTGACTCTAGCTAATGAACAGATAATCAAGTTAAAATCTGAATTATGTGAGGCAAAACAACTTGAGCAATCTCTCAATGGGAGAAGCCTCAAGCTGATGGATATCACAAGCACAGTAAATGCCAGATTAAATGGCAGGCTGGGCTTGGGTGCTTTATCAGGTTTACCCCCCCATAATAAAGAAGAATATACTTTCCACTCCCATAAAGTTTATCACTGCTAAGGGTAAAGAGAAACTAACTGAAAAACCCAGATCAGAAAACAAGTCAAAGCCCCTAGACAATAGCAACAGAAAACAGAAGAAAGCTGTTAAAAACCAAGTTCAGCAGAATTCGTCGAACTTAGATCGACGAAATCCTGCAAGATCGTCGAACCCCGATCGACGAACGCTGAACGCAAACTTCAGAAATAATTATTCGTCCTACTGCGATCGACGAACTGTGTATGGTTCGTCGAGCAGAGGTCGACGAATGTGGGACGCAGAAAATGACCATGGTCATTCTCTGAGTGGAGGTCGACGATCTCATCCCCATTCGTCAAAATCTGGTCAACGAACTTACAATAATTCGTCGATCCCAGAATGACCAAATATAAATAATTTCTCATATAGAAATGTTAAAATAGCTAACAAGACATTTAATCCAGTAGCTGATTGGATAATCCCACCTAGGAGATATCACCCTCTAGGGTATAAGTCTCAACCTGCATTATCAGTCATTTCTAGCTTTATTTTTCAGCCAAACCAAGGACCCAAGGTAACCTGGGTCAAGAACAATTGAGCTTCATTTTTTGATGCAGGTACAGGTGAAGAACTGTCCAAGGCTAAGTCAGACATGGTACCTGGACAGTGGCTGCTCCAAGCACATGACTGGCAGCAAAGCAAATCTCTCCAACTATAAGTCCAAGCTAGGACCAAATGTGATATTTGGAGACTCAAAGAGTGGTCAGTCAGAAGGGTATGGAAGAGTAAGCATTGGAGCAGTGACCCTCAAAAAGGTGACATATGTAAGAGGACTTAAACATAACCTTATATCCATAAGTCAATTATGTGATGAAGGTTATCAGGTACATTTCAACTCTACCTCTTGTTCTATTATAAATGATAAAAACCAAATTGTTTTAATTGGACTTATACAAGGAAACATATATTTAGTAGATTTCATTTCTGCCACAACTAATATTTGTTTATTCAATATCACTAGTAGCCAAAATGAGCTATGGCACAAAAGGCTAGGACATGTAAACCTTAAGAACATATCTAGGTTATCTAAAGACAACCTTGTTAGAGGTTTATCTTCTGGTCCCTACAAGAAGGAAAGCCTATGCAGGGCTTGTCAACTAGGCAAGCAAATTAAAACTAGCTTCAAATCCATTAATAAACGTGATTCACCTAGGATATTGTATCTGCTTCATGTGGATCTTTTTGGACCCATTGCAGTACAAAGCCTAGGAGGGAAGTCTTACACCTTAGTTATTGTTGATGATTTCTCCAGATTCAGTTAGGTCCATACAGATTGAGTTCTTACAGATTTTCTCAGGACCATACAGATTGAGTTCTCTACTCATGTTGCATTGATCAGAAGTGATCATGGCACAGAGTTTGAGTCTCTTCTTATGCATGAGTTCTGTGAGAAGGAAGGTATCAGGCATGCTTCTCAGCTCCTAGAACTCCCCAACAAAATGGGGTTGTTGAAAGGAAAAATAGGACACTCATTGAAGCTGCAGGTACATTGTTAGCAGATGCTTACATGCCTCTATCCTTTTGGGCAGAAGCTGTAAACACAGCTAACTATGTCCTGAACAGATGTCTTATACATAAACTAAAACACAAGACCCCCTATAAATTACTTAAAGAAAAAAACCTAAAATCACTTACTTTAAAGTTTTTGGTTGCATATGTTACATCCACACTAATAACAAAAGATACATTAGAAAATTTGAGGCTAAGGCTGAAGAAGGGATTTTTCTAGGATATTCCCAAGTAAGCAAGGCCTATAGAGTTTTCAACAAATCATCCCTTAAAATTGAAGAATCTGTCCATGTGTCTTTTGATGAAGCTAACATGTCTTATAAGGAGAAAGGCATTTCTACCAATAGTCCTTTGCAGGTTTCACCAATGTGTGAGTCTATGGATGGACTAAACCTTACCCAAGAGGTTCCAACTCATCCCACTCCACAGGCTGCTGAAGATAGTGAAGAAGAAATCCAAGAGGAAGTAACTGAACTTCCATCAACAGCCAGTACCATTCCTCAAGAGGAATTATTTGCAGAAGCTGTTGCTCAACCAACTCCACAAACTGATCTTGTCACACTTAGAGATCACCCCAGATCTCAAGTGATTGGGGACATTACAGTTGGTGTACAGACAAGACATCAGCTCAATCAAGACTTGATGCATGCCTGTTTTCTCTCTCAAATTGAACCTCTCACCATCCATGAGGCTGAGCAAGATCCCCACTGGATTCTTGCAATGCAAGAGGAACTAAATCAATTTGAGAGATGTAGAGTTTGGGATTTGGTTCCAAGACCCCATAACTACCCAGTTATTGGAACCAAATGGTTCTATAGGAACAAATTAGATGCACAAGGGAACATAGTAAGGAACAAGGCTAGACTGGTTGCCCAAGGATATAGGCAAGAAGAAGGATTAGACTATGACCAAACCTTTTCCCCTGTTGCAAGGTTGGAGGCCATTAGAATATTTCTAGCTTATGCAGCATATAAAAAGTTCAAGGTATTCCAGATGGATGTTAAGAGTGCCTTTCTGAATGGTGTACTTCAAGAAGAGGTTTATGTAGAACCACCTCCAGGTTTTATCTCTCTAACTCAACCCTCTTATGTTTTCAAATTGCATAAAGCTCTCTATGGTTTAAATCAAGCTCCAAGAGCTTGGTATGAGACCCTAGCTAGCTTCCTTTTAGAGCATAAATTTACAAGAGGAACCATAGATAAAACCCTTTTCACTAGACATCATAAAGACCAAATCTTATTGGTACAAATATATGTGGATGACATCATTTTTGGGTCTACTGATCCCAAATTGTGCAAGAGGTTTGCTGACCTCATGCATTCCAAATTTGAGATGAGTAGAATGGGTGAGCTTTCCTACTTCCTTGGTCTCCAAATGAAGCAGCTCCCTGATGGTATCTTCCTCTCCCAATCTAAGTATGCTAAAGAGCTTATTAAAAAGTTTGGGATGGGTGATGCCTCAGGAATGAAAACACCTATGCCTACCAATGCTGTTGTGGATTCTGATGCAGCAGGGAAACCTGTAGATCAGAAACATTATAGGGCAATTGTTGGATCCCTATTATACTTAACAGCTAGCAGGCCTGACATAATGTTTGTCACATGCCTTTGTGCTAGATTCCAAGTGAATCCTAAAGAATCTCATCTTATTTTTCTAAAAAGGATTTTGAGATATATAAAGAGTTTTCCTAGTTTAGGACTCTGGTATCCTGCAGAGTCAGAATTTGAGTTAACTGGATACTCAGATCCTGACTATGCTGGATGTAGAGTGGACAGGAAAAGTACCTCTGGAACTTGCTAGTTCCTGGGTATGAGACTTGTCTCTTGGTTTTGTAAAAAGTAGACATCTGTGTCTACATCAACTGCTGAGGCAGAGTATATGGCTGCTGGCAGCTGCTGTTCACAGATGCTATGGATACAAAACCAACTTCTAGATTATGGTATTAACTTAAATAATTCAACCTTATTTTGTGATAATACCAGTGCTATTGCTATAGCTCATAATCCAGTTCATCATTCTAGGACTAAACATATTGAAATAAGACACCATTTCATTAGAGATAATGTGGACAAAAAGAAAATTAACTTGATTCACATTCCTACTGATCTACAGAGAGCAGATATCTTCACCAAGCCTTTGGATGAGAAAACTCATCTGTTCTTTATAAATCAACTGGGAATGATTGATGGAGAAGAGTTAAATTAATTTCTATCTGCATTCGACGAATTTTCCAGAATTCGTCGAACGGAGTTCGACGAATTAGGGAAAGTTTGAGAGATTCTCGTAAAACGGAGATCGACGAATTCTCTGTGTGGAAACAATTTTCGTTGACCGGAGATCGACGAACCTTGCTTCAGAAACCATTTCGTCGAATGGAGTTCGACGAACTGTTTTCAATTCTTCCGAATGGGTTCGACGAACTACTCTCCTATACCTTATTTCGTCGATCTCAGTTCGAAGATCTGTCTCTTTTCGTGGAACGGAGCTTGTCGATTCATATTCTGAAAATCCTATATCTAGGTTTTCTTCGACCTCCGTCCCGCGCTTTCAGTTCCTTTTCTCTTGATCGCCGTTTTCTCTATAATTTTCTTTGCAGGTCATCAATGGCGATTCCTCCAGGAACACTTGCAGCGATGAAGTTTGATGCAGCATTCTCCATGGACTTTGAGTCCTTCCAGCATTCCGATCCAATTTTTCTGTACATCCTTGAATTACTTGAAGGATTGCATCTCAAGGACTTCATGACACGCAGCATCAAGCTACACTCAACCGAGATCAGAGAATGGGTGTATACTGCCACAGTTTCTGAAGATGGAAATATGACAGGAAATATTGGAAACACTGCCGTCTCCCTGTCCCCAGCAGTACTCTCTGAAATTTTTGGACTGATCAATGGGGAAGATAACTTGGAAATGGATGCTGAGGAATATGCTGATATGTTGAAAGTCATGGGTTTCTCCAGCAACAACCCTAATAAGCTTCTGAAGAAACAACTGTCAGTCGCTTATCAGTTTTTGGCCGACATTGTAGGGAAAATTTTGATGGGCAAGCACTCGGCACACGACTACATCACTCGCCATCAATTCTTGATCATGTGTGCAGTGCTCAACAAGCGTCAGGTCGATTGGGGCATGGTTTTCTTTGACCTTATCAAGAAAAGAACTAGCAAGAAGGAAGTCTGCTACGGCAGAATCCTGGGGATTTTCCTCCAGGAAAAGTCCAGTGAATGTTTGGTCTCCCCGACCACATTCATCAACGCCAGCAAGCGCCTCACCTGCGCCTTGTTTGCCCAAAGTATCGCTGTAGATTTCAAAACCTTTGGTCCCACTCGGCGAACTCAGCACTGGCGCCGTGGTCAACAAATTATTCAGCTCCTCAAAAGCTCTTGCACACTCCGGCGTCCAAAGGAACTTCTTCTCTTTCCTCGTCAAAGTCATGATGGTTGAAGTGATCCTCCTCACTCTGCGAGTACACCAATATGTCGTCGATGACGACGATCACAAAATGGTCTAGGTACTCCCTTAAAGTCCTGTTCATCAAATCCATGAACACCAACGACGCATTCGTCAGTCCAAACGGCATGACCGTAAACTTGTAATGCCCGTATCTCGTATTAAAAGCTGTCTTGGGGATATCACTCTCCCTTATCCTCAACTGATAATACCCGGACTTAAGGTCCAACTTTGAGTACATCGTCGAAACGACCAACTGATCAAAAAGATCATCGATCCTTGGGATCGGGTACTTGTTCTTCTCCGTTAGCTTGTTCAGCTCTCGATAATCAATACAAAGTCTCAGGCTCCTGTCCTTCTTCTTCACAAAAATGACCGGTGCGCTCCAAGGCGATGAACTTGGATGCACATACCCTTGCTCCAATAACTCTTGCAGTTGCACCTTCAGCTCTGCCATTTCCTTAGGCGCAAGTCGATACGGAGAGCGTGACACAGGTTTCGCACCTGGCACTAGCTTAATCGTGAAATCTATCTCCCGTTGAGGTGGGGCTCCAGGAAGATGGCCAGGGAACACATCAGGGTACTCTAAAACCACTAAAATATTGTCCAACATAGGCTTATGCTTTGTAACCTCCACTAGTGTGAAAAACAGCGTTGCTCCAGCACGAACCGCCTTCACCACCTGAAGAGCAGACATCAAAGTCTTGCTCGACCCTTTCAAGCCCGTAAAAGTCCTCTCACGACCTGTTCCCAACTTGACTTCCTTACCACCGTAAACAATATAGGCTTACTGCTCCGATATCCAGTCCATGAGAAATATCAAATCAAACTCCACCAGTGGTAGTAACGATGCTTGCAAGTGGAACTCTTGACTCCCGATACGAATCTTAACGACACAAATTTTGACCGCGCGCATTGAGCACCCATTCGGCAACAACACATCCAGTTTGTCCTTTTCCATCGAAGTAGGTACTCTGATGCACGATATGAAGCCTTCGGACAAAAAGGAGTTTGAAGCTACTGTATCAAATAGTGCTCTCGCCGGATTCTCACAAATCAAAAGAAATCCTAAACATGCAGTGGTAAGGTAACAAGCGCCTAACAAGTATTTAAAAACATTAACTTTCTATGATTTTAAATAATACCTGTCACCACATCCACTTGCTTGATGGCCTCCTGTTGGCCAAGATTATAAACTCTCGGTTGAGCCAGAGCATAATGGGATGCGGTTGACTCCACCGCCTTGCCCTTCTCTTCATATGTTGCTCCTGGCCTCATCTCAGACTTTGGCCATCCACCCCGGCACTCACGGGCATAATGCCCCGGCTTCCCACAGTTGTAACATGCACCCGGGGTCCGACCCGTAGTTGCCCCAGAAGAACCAGAAGAGGGGGCTGGACCCGAAGCCCTAGCTTTCTTGTTCCACTTCCGGAACACAGACTATGAGGAGTTCGGCACTTTGAACTCCGACCTCTTATCACCAGAGCTTTTCTTTGCTTGCACATTCTTCATATCCTTTCCCAACCACCGAGCCGTATTGACTAGGGTCAAGAAACCCTGCATTATAGGCCCCGAGAGCAGTAGCCTTAAGTCATCTCTCAAACCTTCATAGAAACGGTTCGTCTTGCGCTCCTCATCCGTGAATGTGGAGATATCGTACCGACCCAAACGATTAAACTCGTGGAGATACTCATCCACGCTACTCTCTCCTTGCACCAACCTCTGGAACTCGTTCTCCAATGCTAACCTCTGAGCCAAAGGGAGGTACCTTGCCAAGAACAATCTCGAAAACTCCTCCATCGAGATGTCTGTCAGTTGCCTTCCCCTCAAGAGATGCAACTCCAAACCCTCCCACCACAGCCTAGCATCTCCATCCAACAGGAACGTAGCTATAGTTGTCATCTGCCTTGCAGGCTGCGCATTGATCATCGCAAACACCGCTTCAGCAACCAATCGTATGGTTTCGGCCGAAGGAGGTGTTGCAGGAGCATCATTTGGTTCACTACTTGCCTCAGAAACTCGACGTTCTGACGGCCCAGCACTGCTTCTGGTCACCTATAGTTGTACAAAACACCATTAAGCGACCATACAAAATTGCAAAAAGAAATTATAGGAACACACTGGTTCCTAAACACATATATTTTCATTCCTAAGTGGACATTCATGGGTTCTTTTGATGTTATAACGATGACGCACACACATGTGCTCACCACCCCTTAAAAAGAATTCGCCCACGAATTCATTTAAGCCTGACCGAAACCAATAATCTGATAACAAATTGTAACACCCCCTATCCGTCGCATAGTATACCACAGACAGACCGGAAGGTTACTCAATGAAAACCATCCAACAGATAACTAACGTCCTTCACAGAGCCATTTTACCGGAAGCAATTTAAAGTTACAAATTAAAGAACCCAGCCATATCCATGAATGTCCACTACAAAACCCAATAGGAATGAAGTACAATACACAACTACAATGGCCTTAAGGCCTTACATTTGTTTACTCAAATTACATGTTTTTCAAACCTCGGCACGTAGGCCGGTCATATATGAATAAAGCAAGTAAACACTCAATATTTGGGCCGTCTCAGCAACTTGAGCTTTTGCCCGCTATTTACCGCTTGTTCCTGCAGCACCTGTAAGCAACAATCCACCGCAATGGTGGCAAACAAATGCAACGGTCAGCTATGCTAACCAAATTATAATGATCCCGCCCCCAAACTCTGGGCGGCGATGCTCATTTCCTGCATTTTATTAGCATAACCAAGCATTATAGAGTAATAACTCTACATCACAAGCGTAAGCACGCACGATCACACACCTCGTGCTCTCAGGGCACATTCTCGGTGAACCCGGTAAATACCGCGGTCTCACCACCGCCACTTGGACAGCACATCTCGTGAGCATTTGAGTCTTTGCAGCAGAAGTCATGACACTTGAAATCATCGACAGCCTAAGACCCGACCTCTATGCCATCGGTAGGCCTCTAACACCGAACCACATAGAGCAGGAATAGTTCCACTCAACTCGTTGCTCACTTCGCCATGACACTTAAAGTTGACGACGCGGGTTAAGCTTCCCCGAAGCCCATGAATTGAATGCACAATATTACATAACCCCGTTATGTACGGGTTGGCTGCCAGGCCACCAAGATGGCAGAATCACGCATCTACCCAGTTTTCCGGGTGCACCTCGAGGTTAGTCCCCAAGGCTCTCTATTGCAATCTACCGCGTAGAAAACCAGAAAAACAACATATTGCATGGATTCTTCTCCGACCATTCATGCAATGCAACATCACCGATCCAGACCAACTTGTCCGGGTAGGCTTCACACATCATGCCTATGTCCGTTCTTGATTACAGACTCTACATGTACACAACGTGGACTATTTATGTCTACCCGAAGGAACGCCTCAACTAACTGCAAACTTGCAAGAGCGGGCTTCCTATGCAAAAGAAAAAGAGGACTTCACATGTTGTAGGTTGAGAATCGTTACCCTAGCGTTTTTCCTTGGTTCCATGGAAATGTATACAGATGAAAAGCACTGCACTCTCCTTGCCTCCGTAGATCCGATGTCGACTCGCGATTTGGGGCTCCGAAGCTCCGCCGGTGACCGGATCTGGCCTCCTTTTTCTTCCTTGCTCTCCCCTCTCTTTAGAAAGAGATTGGTAGGATGAAATGAGGGATTTCTAACCCTAAACCCGGGTATATCCCATTAGGAAAAACCCCCAGCCGTCAGATCCCAAACTAATGAAACGAATGACCATGATCCGGGCTTGAAATGCAAAATATGGGCTGAACACGGTCTGTGACACGCCCGTGTCCAAGGCTGTGTTCCCCATTCGCCGTCGAAACTGATGCGTCCCGAAAAGTACACGGGCACCCGACACGCCCGTGTCGCGCCTGACACGCCCGTGTCAACCAGTACACGGCCGTGTTCCCAGCCGTGTTCTCCCATTAACCTAGGTCCAAGAACAACCCGCAAGGGACACGAGTACTTCGAAACGCCCGTGTCGGAATTTGACACACCCGTGTCTACCCGCCATGGCCCGTGTGATGACCCGTGTATCACCCCCCGCCACGGCCTGACTTCATCCCGTGAAGGACACAGCCTGTGACACGCCCGTGGTCCCAGGCCGTGTTCGCTGCTTGATGATAGTCGACTCCAAAATTCGTTGACCTCTCTCGGCCAGATCGTCAACCCGAGCACGAAACGCCCTGGGATACGCCCGTGTCCGAGGCCTTGTGACCCCTGCCAAGTTCCAAACTTGGCTCAAAATGCCACCCGTCGCTCTTTTGAGTTTTAGGGCGTTACAGTGCGAGTTTGAAAAAAATCGGAAAGCAACAAGGACTCATCGTCTCCAGTATCATATCGATATTCTTCGTCACCAATGTTGGCGTCTTCTTCTTCCTCGTCCTCACCGCCGTCTTCTTCCTCGCCCTCACTACTTTCGCCGTTGTTGCTACTACTGCTGCTACTACCGTTAGAGCCCGACGCCGAGGAGAGTACACCATCGAGTGAGTTAAACTCCCCGACGAGTAACTCTGGAATCAGGTCCTCAACGGTCATCATCTTAGCCACCTCATCAAGATTGCTGCCGATCCTCAACCTGTCGAGGATGATATCCCCCGCCGCCCGCGCTATTCCCCAGCGGATGGCCGGCATCTCGTCCCAATGAGGACGAACCTTCTTGATCATCCGATGGTCGATCACGTCCTGCGCAGACATCACCGGGCAAGAATCCAAAGAGCCGGGGAGACCTCCAGGAGTCACCCTCCGAGTTTCGAGTTTGGCGACCCAAATTTGGGAAGCTTCTAGCTCAGATTTGTTGCCGACGAGTTCCTGCTCAAGGACATAAATTCTTTTCGCCGTCTCGATCTCGGAAGCCTGCGAGTACCAACGGACCATCAACAAAACTACCTAAGTTTATGTTAACTATGTCTCGCCAAGGAGGCGACTTACCTCATACTTTATCCAGTGAGCTGATTGCATCTCGAGGTCTATCGCTTTCTTCGAGATGACCTTTAGCGCCTCATGCGTTTTGTGCAGCTACCTCGTCGAGAAAAGGCCAAGCTCGGTAGTCCGCTGAATGGAGCGATAGGTCAGTTGGGCGAGCTCTTCCGGTCTGAGCTCCATCATCGACTTAGCATCACCTCGCCCATAGATCATGTGTAGGACGTCGAAAGCCTCCCCCTTGTCCTCCCAATCCTCAAACCAGGCGGGGAGGTTGGTGCTCAGCGACTCCCGATGCTCGCCCGAAGACCAGGTTACTAGCGGGAAGCCGAAGGCATCCTTGCTTTCTCACCCAAGGTTGAAGTTGGGATGAAGGTAAGGCGCCCCGACGTCAGCCAAAGATTATCGGTCCTTGAATAATTGGCGAGATACCTTGGCTTGCTTGCTCGCATGGTCTAGCGACTTGACCTTCTCCTTTCCCTTAGCAAGCTTCTTCTTATCCCCAACTTCCGGCGGCTGGTTCGAGGGTTCCAAGTGTGATTCGGCGACTTCCTTGGTCGGAGGAAGAGGCTTCGCTGAAAGCTCGGACGATACTGTGAGCATCAAAAGAAAATTAGTGCGACTTTCTTAACGGCGAGATGGGAGAAATATGCGAGTATGATCAAACTTCGAAGACTTACTTTCGCATGGGTGGATATCTAAAAGAACATTGACATTGATTCACCAATGGATGACATCAAAACGTCCCTTGGAAAGCCTCGACTAGCTTATCGCGGGCGCGCTCCAAGATCGGTGGACAGAAGGCGACGTCGGCGGATTGATGTGGCCTCCCAGCATGCCTTCGAAGTCGCCGATGACAACTAGATACTCGCTCCACCTATAGACTTTATTTGCTGTCCTGACCAGCTTGCAAACATGGCTGCTGAAGAAGACGATCCTGTCTGAAGTCGCCGCAAAGGTGAAAACATTCCTGAAGACAGATAGGTCGAAGGCTACCCGCTCTTCTCGTATGGCGTACAAGAACCCCATGATGATCGCCACTCCATTGGTGTTGATTTAGGCGGGCACGATGCCGAAGTATTGCAGGATCTAGAGGTATTCGGGCCATAGCGGAAGTCGCAGGCTGGCCTCAAAGTGGAGGAGAGAAAGTACCAATCCACCTTCGATATAAGAGTTTAATCGATCAGACCGCACGAGGAGCCTAGCCGAGTATCCCTCGACAAGATGGCACAGACGAAACTCCTCAATATCTCTCTCCGAGGTTATAGATCTCTTGAAGGTGCCATCACTGAAGTTCGCGACATGTGCTTGTTGGAGAGCATAGCATCATCCCCGACCATACTGAGCGAGTTAGATTTGCGAGTTGAGAGAAATCAAAAGAAAGGAGAGTAGGAGGAATTACTCGCGAGTATAAGCTAATAAATCGCAGCAGCGCATTTATGACTTACCTACCCCCTCTATTTATAGTCCAAGGCAGGGGGTATATCAATCTCACACGAGCATCTACCTAAGTCGCTTACTTGCCAAGGGCAACCCTAACTCCTTGTTTTATCTCGCATAAGGCTTTCCGGGGCCTCGCCAGAACCTGCACAAGATATACACCGAAAGTTGCAGAAAGAAGATGAGAATACATAAAAAAGAACGACCATCGACAAAATCACCGTGAGATTCAAACTCGCTTATTAAAGATAAGGAATATTGTTCATTAAATAGTCGTGAGATGCGAGTTCAGCTAATAGAAAGTAGAAAAAATAAAACTAAGTCCTAGGATGGCGCTCTGGAGGGTGAGGATGTCGCCCAGCATAGCCCATCTCGCGAGCTCGACGATAATGTTCGGTCGCCACAGATATCACATCATCGTTGAGCAGGAGTTGTTCCTCCATCCTCACCAGCCGACCAGCAGAGCCCATGATCGCGCGCATACAAGCTAGCTCGTTGAAAGCGACTTGAAGACTGTGGTCATTGTTGGGTTTATTGATCCCAATACCCCAGATTTGTAAGAAGTCAAACGGGTCAATGACATACACACATAATGTATTTGATGTGTGCTCTAGTTCTTACATGCAGATAGTCCATGATTGGACAGGTCAATAAAATGAGTTTGGTGGTAAAATCAAAATTCGTGGAGCTCAGCTTGCAGTTCGTCGAGCTCAGATCACAGATCGTCGAGCTCAAGTCGATATTCCTCAAGAGCTAAATTCAAGTGCTCAGGATTCAAAATTTGTCGAGCTCAGCTCGACGTTCGTCGAACTCAGCCCACTGGTCTTCGAGCTCAGGTCAACTAGGAATAAGCTCAAGCGTTCAGGATTTACAGTTTGTCAAGCTCAGCTTGAAATTTGTCGAGCTCAGTTTAGAAATCATCGAGCTCAGTTTATAGATCGTCGAACTCAGCTCAACACTTGTCAAGCTAAAAGCTAGAAAAATAATTTAAGGCAACAAAGCGCCGAAACCACTGAGAAGACAAGAGTTCGTCGAGCTTAACCCACAGATCGTCGAATGAAGCTAAAGCCAGAAAAACTGACTAAGGCATAAAGCGCTGAGACAGCTGAGATAGCTGAGAAGAGGGCGTTGAGACCGCTGAGACACTTGAGACAACTGAGAAGAATGTGGCAGCTTAATCGCTGAGAAAAAACTAGCTAGATTTATCTAAGTCTAGAAGCGTTGAGTGAAGCAGGTTCACTCAAAGCTTCTAATGAAGAAGGAAGCGTTGAGACAGAATCTTGTCTCAGCTGTTAATAAGAAACCGCTGAGACCGCTGAGACAGAACCGCTGAGACAAATCTAGAGAAAATTCACAAGTCCAGAAGCGTTGAGAGCCAAGACAGATGGAGTTGAGTGACTTAACATCACTCAATGCTTTATGAAGTTCTGGAATATTTTCTAAGTCCAGATGGTGATGACCATTACTAACATCATCAAAGTCAACTTGCATGTAGCTATTTGGGGAAAGCTGTTATGGCGCTGAAAGCTGCTTTGTCCTTTTCTGATGCAGATGGCGATCACCAATTCTTGGCTGGGCCCACATACATTTGTGTTGTTGATTCAAATCAATGCATATAAAAAGGAGAAAGGAAAAGGGTTAGGGCAATGAATGAAAAAACGGAACAAACGCAGAAAATAAAAAAAAGAAACTAGAGCCGGCTGGACTTCTACTTCTCCATCAAGCTTGAAAGCTCAAGTCCAGCAGAGATATCCTGAAAGGCAAAGGAGTTAGCTGAAGCTCTTCAAGCTCACTGAAGAGTCACTGAGCTGTAGGTGATAAGTGTGTCACTGAGCTGTAGGACTTGAAGGAGGCCGAGCTGTAGGTACCTGGAAGGGTACTTAGTGTATAAGTGTTGCAGTAATCTGAGAGTAGGGCTGTGTGCCTGAAGATGTTGGGCTGAAGAGCTTGAGTTATAGGCCTTAGAAATATGGCGGAGGTAGGTGATCAGTGGATCACTGAGCTGTAGGATCTCTGTAGAGATCTAAGGTAGGAACCCTTGTGGTTCTGAGTTTAGATTCATAAGTGAACCTATATGTAAGGCTGAGGGCTTGAGGTGTAAGCTCTGAGGAGCATATTGGTGGAGTTTGTGCCTAGTCCAACAAATCAGTTGGATAGGTAGGAGGGAAAGCGAATGTACCCAATTGGAGAACCATTATAAATCTTTGTGTGTTTGTTGTGGTGCTTGTTTTCTTTCTTATTGCAGTACTTAAGGACAAGCTCTAGATAGATAAATTAAAAAACAGCAAAAGAACTAATAAAACTTCAAAGACCTATTCACCTCCCTCTAGGTGATTATCTAACCTTCAGTTAAGAAACTTTCAAGTGGTATCAGAGGGAGGTTACTCAAAAAGGGATTTAATAATCTGAGTATACCTCCAAGGTTAGCTATAAGATAAAGAATGGGGTCTGCTGTTAACTATAAGGAATTGGGAGCCATGAAGTTACCAATCTACAGAAAGGAATTCTTTGGCCTATGAAAGGAAAGGGTTAGGCTATTCATGGAAGCTACTGACCCTAGAATATACATTACAGTCAAAGAAGGACCTCACATCCCTATGAAAGTCTCAGTTCTTGATGCCAACATCCAAACACCCAAGTCTTATGAAGAAATGAACAAAGATGAGCTCCTCCTTGCCTCCATGGACAAGAGAGCTCAAAATATCATTGCTAGTGCAGTAGATGACTCTACTTTCCAGAATCTAGTGCACTGCCAGACCTAAAAGGAGATGTAGGACACCCTGGTTTTGTTCATGGAAGTTCCCCCTTTGACTATCTAGCAGTATACTAGATTCGGCCTAACTCCATTCTTTCTTCTCAGATCCTCAGATCTTACAACTCAGAACCCTGAAAGGTTCCTACAGCTCACACTTCCCCAAGTGCTACGACTCAGATTCTTCCAGAGAACCGTACCTCAGAGTGAGTCCACACTCCTACAACTCAGGTAATCCAGCCCTACCTCAGCCTCATTCACCAGTCCTACAACTCAGAGAAATTAATCCCCTACCTCAGGCACTCGGCCCTACCTCAACCTTTATAGATTGAGTCTTACAACTCAGAGAGATAACTCTTTTACACTCAGATCTATAAAAGATCCTACAGAGAAAATTGATTATAAAGAGAATAAATCCTTCACCCAGGTAGAGAGAGAAAGGGGTGAAGGCTTCTTGATCAGTTCTTGATAGATCTGATTGCTTTAGATCCAACCTGTCTTAACTTCTTCAAAGCTTCTTGAATCTGAACAAAGTAAGGTTGATCTTCTTGTAAAGTTGGAGATGATATTCAATCCAGCTTCCTTCTTCTATTCAGATGTGACTCTGAATTCTTCTTGCAGACTTGTTCAGTATCTGCAGAGACTTGTTGATTTCTGAATGAAGACTTCTCTTCTTCTTGTTGGATATCTATTTGATGATAGAACATGTCTTTATATATGCCCCATCCGAGGTTACCGGCTGATCTGGTTCATAACGGCCTTCTGACAGCTTTGACAGATGCAACTGCTTTGTTAGTTATGACAGCTGTCAAGTCTTCAGTCCTGACACTTGATACCTCAATGTAC
The DNA here is from genome assembly GCA_039583875.1 of Platanthera guangdongensis. Lineage (NCBI taxonomy): Eukaryota > Viridiplantae > Streptophyta > Magnoliopsida > Asparagales > Orchidaceae > Platanthera > Platanthera guangdongensis. The sequence continues at coordinate 241,177,136 of CM077153.1, forward strand.
TATATCTTAATAGAAACTTGTCAAGACAAAACTTCAAATGTGTCGACACAAATACACCATGTGTCGACACAATTCTTGATGATGTCGATACAGCTAACACAATGTCGACTCAGCCTTTCTTTATCTTCTCAACACAGCTTCTGTGGAATGTGTCGACACAAGTCCTATGTGTCGACATAATAGCTTCTAGTCTCAATATAGTTGATGTTTGACAGAATCCTGGTGTGTGTCGACACAAGTCCTGTGTGTTGACATAGTTATTGTCGATTGAATATCTATGTGTCGACACATGTCCTGTTTGTCAACACAATCTGCTTCTGGTCTCGACATAGTTGGTGTCGACAGAATTCTTGAGTGTGTCGACACAAGTCGTGTGTGTCGACACAGTTTCTGTCGACAGAATTTCTGTGTGTCGACACAAGTCCTGTGTGTCGATATAATCTGGCTTCTGGTGTCGACACATCTCCTTATCAAGTGTCGACACTTGTACTTAGAAAATTTTCTGCATTTTCTTAACCTGCACATAAAAACTCAACAACCCATCAAATAAACATTGATGAATATCATTGAGTTAGGTGAGGTTTATCCAAATCAGGTACACATTTTCCAATGTACCCAACAATCTCCCCTTATTTGGAGAATTCATAACTCTTAGTTAATGATATACATCACTTATAATAAAACAAAGATTATGATGTAAACATTTATTTCAAAGACAAGAGTAACCATAAGCAGTCATAACATGTTTCAATATTATCACATAATGAGTTATAACATAATAAACATGCATCACAAAATTTTAAGTATACAATATCAAATTAAGACTAAACCAAGGAATTTTATTAATATATGTTCAGAATAACAATGATTTAGTCCAAAATTTTACATTAACTAAGCCTAGACTATCTAATTCAGAATAACAATTCCTTTGCCAGACTGAATCCTAGCTTGTGCATTAGCTTTAGTGTCATTAGCCGGCTTCTTTCCTTTTAGATCTTTCTTCTTTAGCTCTTCAGCCTTGACCTTTTGCCTTTCAAAGTAATGATAAGGCTTTGGAAAGTATTTGCTAGGCTCCACAGAGTTTGTAGGTATTTTTTCAGCTTTGAGATCTCTTCTGAACTAATATATGACATCTTGCCGCTTCTGATATTTGCTCCATTCTTATTCAGAATACCACTTGTCTCTATCATGCATGTTGTCTTTAATAGCTTGCCAGACAGTGAGAATAATATTTCTAGAGACGGGACTCCATTTTTCAAAATCAGGCTTTAATTCAGCCTGCTCTCTAAACCTTTTCTTAGAAAGTTGAGCTTCTTGCTCTCTTTTCAAAGCAGCTTCAGACATTTCAACCTTTTCAATAATGACATTCTGTTCCTCCTTTGGAGGACTATACATTTGTTGAACGACATATTGAATTCCCTCAAAATCAACAGGTGGATAAATAATTTGAGCTACTTCTTGCTGAACCCCCTCATTTGAAGCCGGTTGAATACCTGATTCAGTAGTGTTATCATCATTACACAGGGGTGGAAAACAAGAGTTGCTCTGATAGCATTAGTGATCCATTTAGCATGATCAAAGCCTGCATTGACTAATACTCTCTTCCCCTTTATGACTTCTCTTTCAATATGGTCTCTGAGATCATCCTTTTGAAATCGGATCTGATCAGCTAGATAATTGGTGCCTTTCTTTATAGAATGATCTGAACTTCTTCAATTGATCAGCAATCACTTTTTGAGAGTCTTTGATAGCAGTTTGAACATTAGCCAAGCCTGCTTGGAGTTGTTTATCAAACTCAGACTTCTCTTTAATCATGTTTTCTATGAAAGCAGTTGCTTTATTCTTAAGTTCTGTGACAATAACATTGTGGGATTTTGTCAGATTGTCATTCATTCTGCTTTGGTTTTGATGGGGTTAAAACTCCAAAAATTATTTATGAAGCGCGGCGCCCCGACGGTTTTATTTGATAAAAAGGCGGATGTGATTATATTTAGAAAACGGGGCGCGCGTATTTATTTATTTGGATATAAAACGGGTTAGATCGAGTTTTAACGAAAACAGGCAAGTGCACCTATCGTGAGTAGTACAGGAAATTCCGGGTGGAATATCGAGGTCGTATTATTCTCGGGGTCGGTTCGATTATTTCTACTCTTCCCTGGAGAGGACTATTATTTTACCGATATTTAACTTGTCGGGTTATATTTTATATAAAATAAAAATGACAAAATAAAACTGAAAATGAAAGCAATAAAAAGAAAGCTTGAAGGTGGTGTCGATGAAGAGCTTAGCTCGATGGCACCGAAAAAACAATTTAACTAAAATAGACTTTTAATAAAAAGAGCTCCTAAATTTCTAATTAATTAAGGCGGAGACTTGGCCGTGGAGGTTCCACTAAAATGAGCTCACCTATCTCTAGGACTATCGCTCACCTGAACGCTAAGACTATTCGACCGAACGTTAGTCCGACGAAGGATTCCTCTTAACGCCCGCATTACGCTAAGAACCCCGCTATGGGGTGGAGAACCCAATCCGGTAGAGTTGACGCGCCTCCTCTCTCGAGGGTTAGTGCGGAACTCTCTTTGCCAAGGGGTGATCTGTCCATACGCACGGCCTCTCGGCGAGCGTATGGAAAATGGAAATAAGGCCCACACATCGATATGTGGTCCTACGCGTCGTTAACCCCGGGCAAACCTTAAGTACTTTTAATTAATTAGAAAAATTAGACCTTTAGTTATTTTAAGCTATTTTATCTGTCCCAATGCTCTTCGATATCGAGGGCTAAGAACGGTTAGCCACTCATCGGAATGGGGACGGCTTGCGAGGAAAGCAGTAAATGAAGCAGTAAAGAAAGCAGTAAAAGGAAAGCAGTAAAGGAAAGCAGGAAATTAAAGCAGAAAATTGCAAGTCCTACTCAAACGAGTAGGACTGAAGAAAGCTGTAAATTGTGAGTCCCGACGAAAATGCGTGGGCGGGAGAAATGAAAGCAGTAAAACGCACACACGCAAGTTCTACTCAAATGAGTAGGAGAAAATAAATGCGGGTCCTACTCAACCGAGTAGGACGAAATAAGTGCAACACACGCACACACTCTCTCGACATGAAAGTAAAACTCACGCACACGCTCTCTCGACATAAAAGTAAAACTCACGCACACGCTCGACATAAAGTAAACACACTCACACGACAAAATGTAAAAACTCACACACTCTACTTAAAATTAAACACACTCCACACACTCTACAGAATTGAAATAAAGCAAAGCGTCATTTAACTCTTAACGAGTAGGCGGAAATAAATACGCACACACATATGAGCGAAAAAATTAAGAAAAACTAAGTTGACGAAAAATTAAAATGACTGCATTTCTACCGCTAGAATGCGGTAGAAATGCGTAAAAAGATGAAATAAAAATAAAACGGGCAAAAAGTTTTGCAAATAAACGCAAAATGAAAGTGCCCGAAAAATTGAAACGAATACATTTCTACCGCTAGAATGCGGTAGAAATGCATAAAAAGAGAACGAAAAAATAAAAGGAGCAAAAAGTTTTGACAATAAAAGTGAAAATGCAAGTGTTCGTAAAAGCAAAATAACAACTTATCCCCTCTTATAATGCTATAAAAACTCCTAAAAAGTGGAAGAAAAGATAAAAGAACGAAAAATTCTACAAAACTAAAAAGTATAAGTGAAATGAAAATGACAAAACCACTTTAAAATCGTTTTTATAGTTTCATAAGGACGGGTTTTAGAACAAAAACTAAATAGCTATTATGAAGATGAAGACATCTACTTAACAATAAAAATAAGAAATAACATTTTACTCTCATACACACACACGCGTATAAAAAAAACAAAAAAAACTAAGTTAAAACAAGAAAAGACGATAAGATTGCATAAAGAAGAGTTGCATAGATCCATTCCAAAGCTATTAATAAGAGAAGAAAAACAAATTTTATTAACTAAAAAACACGGGTTACAAAGACACGAAAGTAAAAGCTAAGGAGAGGGGGAGAAATATCCCTTACATAGACTTTGGAAGCATCCAGGCAGCATTTCCCCTATACAAAATGGTTCAAAAGGGGAACAAGAACTCAAGCAGAAGCTCTGAATTTATAAACAAGAAATTTACAAGTACACGCCCTCTAACACGGGCGTGTCAGGGGGCGTGTCGACACTATTCATGATGGCGGCCGGCGATGTGACTGGAAATTTGACTTCGTGTTGGAGACGTGTCGGTCTCGCGTTGGTCACGCCCCAGGTCACGGGCGTGACTCTGGGCGTGTCAAGAAGGTGGATATGGGCACAGGTTGCGCCGAAAGTCATCCCGCGGGTCTTGTCGGCCAGGTGGAGAAGTCACGCCACGGGTCACGGGCGTGACTCTGGGTGTGTCGGTTGGTGTCGACACTCGACAAACGACGAGCGGAAAATGTCGAGTTGAAAATCGTCGAGCGGGAAGAGGTGTCACGCCCAAGGACACGGGCGTGACTCTAGGCGTGTCGAGGGGGTCGACGAACGTCGAGCTGAAAACATCGAGCGGGTGGACACGGGCTTGGGTCACACCCCGTGTCAGGTGACACGGGCGTGTGGCCGGGCGTGTCGACGCTTTTCTTCTCGAAAATTACTGATTGACGGGATTTTGACGTGTCATGCCCCGATCACGGGCGTGACCAGTAAGTCACGGGCGTGTACTGCCCAATTTTGGCAGATTTTGGATTTTTTCTGAAAAATAAAATACAATAAGTTAGTATAATATTTATAATAAAAGGAGCAATTTATTGAATAAAAACAAGTAAAAATGACAAAAATAAATGAAAACGACTAAATTAATGTACAAAAAATAGGTATATTTACAATTCATCAAATACCCTCATACTTAAGCTTTTGCTATTCCAGAGCAAAAGTTGCAGATGAACTTATAAGGAATAAAAAAAATCCTATGTTTAGCTACCGCTTGTCTTAATTAAAAGTAAGATCAAAATAACCATCCGGGGTTAAAGAATTAAATCCTAATTTATGAAATGTTATGAATAGAGGAAGAGTTTCAAAAAGACTTCTAGATAAAATAAAATAGAAAGCAAAAATTTATTTTTGTTAGTTTAACAAAGATGGATTGGATTTATAAAAAAAACTTTAGCTTAAAAGAAGTTAAAAGAAATAATGCAATTTAAAAGTTATGCTCTCAAAAAAATTTTAAATTAATTCTAGAATCATTGAAATATGCTAAGTGGGTTGGTGGTTTATGAAGAAGGCTTGAATATTGAGGTGGGGTTATTTTTTCTCGAACCTCCAATTTTTTTTGAATAACTAGGAAATTGAAATCTTATTTTCCTAACATATAATATTTTTTTCTTTCTTCATAAATAATAAATAACACAATGTATATGTGTACGAGTAATGAATTTTATCCTCTTACTCCATAACATATAATCTTTTTAAATATTGGGTGCCTATGTTTACGGAATGAAATCGTATTCCCATTGACATAAGATTTTTTAAGGGATAGGGGAAAACATGTCAAGTAAGACATGAAAAAATAGAAGTGAGTTTATTTTTTCAAAAAGAAAACTAGATTTTAATAAAAAAAGTTTTGAGAGCAACATTTTTAAAATGAACGTTCCTATCTTTCTAAAAGCATGAAGTAGAAATAATTGAAATCCATGGAAGTTATTTTCTAACATAAAAGACGAGCATCTATTTATAAAAATTAGAAGTGGCGGTGAAAAACAAGTTTTCTATTATAAGGAAAAGACATAAAAAATTCTTTAAAACTTAACCCCAGACACGTAAATCTATCGAACTTTAATTAATAAACGAATAGTAAGCAAAGAATAATTAAAATTCGCATATAAATTAACTCGAAACTAGATTTTTGGAAAGCAAAAAGGGTTAAGATATGGTATATTCGAATTATTTTGTTACATAATTTAACAAAACATATATTTTTTGGATTTTTTAGAGTTTTAATCATTTTTTGTATTTTTTTTGTGATTATGATCTTTTTTGTTGAATTTTTAGAGTTATTATCTTTTTTAGGAATTTTTGGTTTTTCTAATTTTTTGATGTTTTAGTGTTTTTTGATGAGTAATTTACAAGAATGAGAAGAGAAAGAAATGTTATTTAGAAATAAGGTAGTGGGGAAAGAGAGATTTTTACAAAAAAAAGTACAAAGTAAAAACTCGAATGCAGCCCGCGAACAGACTCTTATTGAGGTGGTTGGTTCGATGAGTCGAACGCCGCGGGGGGGGGGGGAGGGGGAGGGGGGGCAAAATGCGAGTTTTTATAAATAAGAAAAAGGGGGGAAGATTTTTTTTTGAAGTTTTATGGAAATAAAAAACAAGGAAAAAAAAATTTTAGGTTTTAATTTTTGTCATGTTTTTGTATTTTTATGCATTTTTGTAAAGTGCAGAAATAAAGAAATACGAAAACACCCCCATACTTAAACCCAACATTGTCCCCAATGTTGTAATCTAAGTATGCGGAATAGATAATATACAAAATAGAATAAGTACAAAAAGAAAAAGGGAGGGTAGGAGCTTCTCTTAGACGAGTCTGGGAGGCCCGGGTCGAAACCCTGCATTATTGTTAGAAGAAGAAGCAAAAATATAACGAAAAAAATAGAAAAGAGAAAGTCAGCCAAAAGGTATGCGGGCCATAGGGGGCAAGTGCGTGGGTGACTCGGAAGGTAGCTAAGGCCTTAACGACCATTGTGTGATAAAAATGTGATCCCCTAGCGCGCACAATAATGGAAGCGTGCCGAAGTAAAATGAAACGAAATAAAACAAATTAAAATAAAAGAAGTTAAATAAAACATATATACATTTATTAATATCAAATTATTATATTTTTGTTTTGGTATTTTTAAGTAGATTTTTTTTTTATTTTTTTAGTTGATTTTTTTTAGGTAGTTTTTTTAGTTTTTAGTTTTTTTTATTATTGAAGTTTTTTTTTTAGTTTTAAATTTTTCTCTTTTTTTAGGATGTTTTTTGTTTTTTGTTTTTTTTTTTTCATTTTTAAGCGTTTAGATTTTTTAGGTTTTTCGTTTTAGAGTTTTTAGATTTTTTTTAAGTTTTATACTTTTTCAAGTTTTTAGAGTTTTTTGGTTTTTAAGTTAGTTTTTTTTTTGTTACGTTTTGTTAGTAGAAAATGACGTCATTTCAAAAAAAAATATTTTATAAATAATAATAATATGATAAAAACAATATATCTTTTTTAAGATTTTTGTTTTAAGTAGTTTATTATTATTATTATTATTATTATTATTATTATTATTATGTTTTTGTTGGTCATTTTTAATTTTTGTTATAATTATATATATAGGTAAAATTAATAGATTTCCAGGGTTCAAAATAACGACACCAAAAATTCCCCGGCAACGATGCCAAAAACTTGGTGGTTGTTAAAACTCCAAAAATTATTTATGAAGCGCGGCGCCCCGACAGTTTTATTTGAGAAAAAGGCGGATGTGATTATATTTAGAAAACGGGGCGCGCGTATTTATTTATTTGGATATAAAACGTGTTAGATCGAGTTTTAACGAAAGGAGGCAAGTGCACCTATCGTGAGTAGTACAAGATATTCCGGGTGGAATATCGAGGTCGTATTGTTCTTGGGGTCGGTTCGATTATTTCTACTCTTCCCTGTAGGGGACTATTATTTTACCGATATTTAACTTGTCGGGTTATATTTTATATAAAATAAAAATGACAAAATAAAACTGAAAATGAAAGCAATAAAAAAGAAAGCTTGAAGGTGGTGCTGATGAAGAGCTTAGCTCGATGGCACCGAAAAAATAATTTAACTAAAATAGACTTTTAATAAAAAGAGCTCCTAAATTTCTAATTAATTAAGGAGGAGACTTGACCGTGGAGGTTCCACTAAAATTAGCTCACCTATCTCTAGGACTATCGCTCACCTGAACGCTAAGACTATTCGACCGAACGTTAGTCCGACGAAGGATTCCTCTTAACGCCCGCATTACGCTAAGAACCCCGCTATTGGGTGGGGAACCCAATCTGGTAGAGTTGGTGTGCCTCCTCTCTCGAGAGTTAGTGCGGAACTCTCTTTGCCAAGGGGTGATCTGTCCATACGCACGGCCTCTCGGCGAGCGTATGGAAAACGGAAATAGGGCCCACACATCGATATGTGGTCCTACGCGTCGTTAACCCCGGGCAAACCTTAAGTACTTTTAATTAATTAGAAAAATTAGACCTTTAGTTATTTTAAGCTATTTTATCTGTCCCAATGCTCTTCGATATCGAGGGCTAAGAACAGTTAGCCACTCATCGGAATGGGGACGGCTTGTGAGGAAAGCAGTAAATAAAGCAGTAAAGAAAGCAGTAAAAGGAAAGCGGTAAAGGAAAGCAGGAAATTAAAGTAGAAAATTGCAAGTCCTACTCAAACGAGTAGGACTGAAGAAAGCTGTAAATTGCGAGTCCCAGCGCAAATGCGTGGGCGGGAGAAATGAAAGCAGTAAAATGCACACACGCAAGTCCTACTCAAATGAGTAGGAGAAAATAAATGCGGGTCCTACTCAACCGAGTAGGACGAAATAAGTGCAACACACGCACACACTCTATCGACATGAAAGTAAAACTCATTCACACGCTCTCTCGACATAAAAGTAAAACTCACGCACACGCTCGACATGAAGTAAACACACTCACACGACAAAATGTAAAAACTCACACACTCTACTTAAAATTAAACACACTCCACACACTCAACATAATTGAAATAAAGCAAAGCGCCATTTAACTCTTAACGAGTAGGCGGAAATAAATACGCACACACATATGAGCGAAAAAATTAAGAAAAACTAAGTTGACGAAAAATTAAAATGACTGCATTTCTACCGCTAGAATGCGGTAGAAATGCGTAAAAAGATGAAATAAAAATAAAACAGGCAAAAAGTTTTGCAAATAAAAGCAAAATGAAAGTGCCCGAAAAATTGAAACGAATACATCTCTACCGCTAGAATGCGGTAGAAATGCATAAAAAGAGAACAAAAAAATAAAAGGAGCAAAAAGTTTTGACAATAAAAGTGAAAATGCAAGTGTTCGAAAAAGCAAAATAACAACTTATCCCCTCTTATATTGCTATAAAAACTCCTAAAAAGTGGAAGAAAAGATAATAGGACGAAAAATTCTACAAAACTAAAAAGTCTAAGTGAAATGAAAATGACAAAACCACTTTAAAATCGTTTTTATAGTTTCATAAGGACGGGTTTTAGAACAAAAACTAAATAGCTATTATGAAGATGAAGACATCTACTTAACAATAAAAAGAAGAAATAACATTTTACTCTCATACACACACACACACGTATAAAAAAGAACAAAAAAACTAAGTTAAAACAAGAAAAGACGATAAGATTGCATAAAGAAGAGTTGCATAGATCCATTCCAAAGCTATTAATAAGAGAAGAAAAACAAATTTTATTAACTAAAAAACACGGGTTACAAAGACACGAAAGTAAAAGCTAAGGAGAGGGGGAGAAATATCCCTTACATATACTTTGGAAGCATCCAGGCAGCATTTCCCCTATACAAAATGGTTCAAAAGGGGAACAAGAACTCAAGCAGAAGCTCTGAATTTATAGACAAAAAATTTACAAGTACACGCCCTCTAACACGGGCGTGTCAGGGGGCGTGTCGACACTATTCATGATGGCAGCCGGCGATGTGACTGGAAATTTGACTTCGGGCTGGACACGTGTCGGTCTCGCGTTGGTCACGCCCCAGGTCACGGGCGTGACTCTGGGCGTGTCAAGAAGGTGGATCTGGACGCAGGTTGCGCCGAAAGTCGTCCCGTGGGTCTTGTCGGCCAGGTGGAGAAGTCACGCCCCAGGTCACGGGCGTGACTATGGGCGTGTCGGTTGGTGTCGACACTCGACAAATGTCGAGCGGAAAATGTCGAGTTGAAAATCATCGAGCGGGAAGAGGTGTCACGCCCTAGGTCACGGGCGTGACTCTAGGCGTGTCGAGGGGGTCGACGAACGTCGAGCTGAAAACGTCGAGCGGGTGGACACGAGCTTGTGTCACGCCCCGTGTCAGGTGACACGGGCGTGTGGCCGGGCGTGTCGACGCATTTCTTCTCGAAAATTGCTGATTGACGGGATTTTGACGTGTCATGCCCCGATCACAGGCGTGACCATTAAGTCACGGGCATGTACTGCCCAATTTTGGTAGATTTTGGATTTTTTCTGAAAAATAAAATACAATAAGTTAGTATAATATTTACAATAAAAGGAGCAATTTATTGAATAAAAACAAGTAAAAATGACAAAAATAAAAGAAAATGACTAAATTAATGTACAGAAAAATAGGTATATTTACAATTCATCAGGTTTTCCAGAACATAGCCTTGTTTAACTGTTATGTCATCTATTTGAGTTTTGGCATCCAGTTGTTGCTTGGCTAAATAGACTACAACATTACCTCCCTTATGGAAGCAATCTGTCATTTCTTTTTTATGCAAATTCACTTCAAATCTTATAGATTTGATATCTTGGGCCAGCTGAAATTGCAATTCCGTATTGCACTCGTCAACATATGTTTCAAGTGCATTTCTTTGTTCATCCATCTTTACTTGCAGTTGCACCAGAAGTGAACTGAAGTCTACTGCTGGAGCTGGAGTTTGTGGAACAGCCTGTAAGGCTTTCTTATAGCTTGAGATCCTTTTCCTGAGCTCCACAATTTTTCCCTTCTTAGCCCTGGAGGCTTCTTCATCTTTAGAATAATCAGATGAACTCTCTATGTCCACAATGACTTTTGGACTTGAGGCAATGATGGGTATTTCTTTTTCTATTCTTGGCAGCTCCCCCTCAGTTCTTGCTCCTATTAAATCAAGAAATAATTCTTCTAATGTTACTTCTTGGTATATTTGAACTGGAGGAATAGCTTGCTCTTTCTCAACAGATTGTCCTCCTTCAAATTCAAAAGATTCTTCCCTGGTAATGTCATCCTCAGGGACATTATCTTGCTTATTTTTATCAATATCGGTCATATACACATCTAGTACATCATTTTCAGTGCCTATAGCAACTTGATTTATATCTTGTATCATCTTAAGTATAGATTTAGTGGCTGCTTCACTGTCCACTACAGTTGTTTGGACATTTGGCTCTTGCTCAGTAGCTCCCCCTGAAGGTGATGGCACTTGTTGAGCTAGATCTGGAAAAAGCTCATTAGCTCCCCCTTGATGAGGCTCTTCCTGGACCTGATCCAGTTGGATATTGCTTGCAGGAACCTGCTCCCCATGCATCTGACTATCAGTCACATTTTCTAGAGCAGTTGATTTGCTATCCATGTCTGCTACTTCTTTATCTGAGCTAAAAACAACTTCTTCCTCTGAATCACTAGAAAATTCAGTGGTCTGATGTGATGTTTTCTTCTTTTTCTAAATCTATTGTATCTATTTCTGAGGAGTTGAAACATCCTTGGTTAATACTCTATCCCATCTGGATAGTATTCTTAAGTCCATTCTCCTCATGTGATTAATCTTTAAACCTGCAGTCTAATTCATCACTTCAGGAATATTAACAGCCAGATATAAGCTTAGTATTCTGCCCAGATTAGGTTTCTTAAGACTTTCTTTGATCTTATCAAAGACAACAACAGACCAATTTATTTTCACCTTGAATATAACTCTGGTCATTAGATTGAACATATAGGCTGAAATCCTATCATGTCCTCCTGATTTGCACAGAATAACTTTTCTTATAATTTCATAAAGAAATTTGCCCTGAGAATTCATTCCCTTCCTGTTCATGGATGACCCAATCTTGGTAGTGGGATCCAGTCCACACCATTGGAGAGCATCACTTGTCATGGAAGATACTATGCTACCTTCTTCTTTAATCCTGGGAAGTTGTAGTGTCTTCCTTAAACTCTTCTGGTTGAGTTTGACCTTGGTTCCTTGAACAGATGACTTAATTTTCAGGCCTGTCGAATCCATTGATGCTGCTGAATAGAATTCAAGAACCTCCTTCTTCCATATCCGGGTAGGTTATGAGACTAAGTAGTCCAATCCATTTTCTGTGATTAGGGTAATCAAGGCTTTGATTTCTGGCATGTCAGTCTCAAAAGCATGGCGAACTAGTTCATAGCCCTCGTTTATGTTCTCTTCCAGCTTTGGCGCCATTAGGGATGAGAGATTGAGGAGAAGAGAGATGAAGGTCTTGTCGACACAAATGGTTTCATGTCGAGAATTCTGAGAGCGTGGTCGACAAGGTCTTGTTTCCACCTATTTATACATTTCTAAAAGAAGGCCAAAAGGCGGGCGGAAATTTGCGTATTGTGTCGACACAATGGGGATGGTGTCGACACAGACTACTAAAGTTTCGACAGAGAACTTAAAGGTATGACAATACTATGTGTTGACACCATTTGCGATGTGTCAACACAGACAACCTTAAGAGTATACACTAAATTCTGTGTGTCGACCCAGACGACTATATGTGTCGACACCAATATCTAAGTGTCAGGAGAGCTATGTGTCGACACCAAAACCTGAGTGTCGACACAAGCTTCTTGAAGTGTCGACAGAATTTTCCTTATGTGTCGACACCAACTACTAAGTGTCGACATAGATGTCTTTATGTGTCGACACAGAATTACTTAGTCATTTTTTTATCATTCTTATTCCAAGTTGAGAATGCCTAATTCAATTTTAAAGTAATTGAATTTAGTTTCATCCAGTGGTTTGGTGAACATGTCAGCAATTTGGTAATCAGTGTTGACAAATTTTAAACTTATGTCTTCCTTTTCAACATGATATCTAATGAAATGAAATCTAATTTCTATGTGCTTAGTTCTGCTATGAGAAACATGATTTCTAGCAATAGATATGTCACTAGTAGAATCACACTATAATGGAGTTCTACTTACCTTGATGTCATAATCTTCAAGTTGATGTTGTATCCATAACAGCTGAGCACAGCAACTGCCTGCAGCTACATATTCTGACTCAGTAGTGGATATAGCCACACTTGTTTGTTTTTTGCTGCACCATGACACCAATCTTCCACCTAGAAACTGACATGTGCCAGTGGTGCTTTTCCTATCTTCTTTGCATCCTGCAAAGTCTGCATCTGAATAACCTGTTAGTAGAAAATCTCTATTCTTAGGGTACCAAAGGCCAAGATTTGGTTTTCCCTTAAGATATCTCAAAATCCTCTTGACAGTAGTATAATGAGATTCTTTTGGGCAAGCTTGATACGTAGCGCAGACACATGTAGCATACATGATGTCTGGTCTACTAGTAGTCAAGTAAATAAGGGAGTCAATTATCCCTCTATACAAAGACTCATCTGCAGGTTTTCCTGCATCATCTTTGTTTATAGGCATACTTGACCCCATTGGAGTTCTCATGGTGGAGGATGACTCCATGCCATATTTCTTAATTAACTCCTTGGTGAACTTAGACTGAGATATGGACAAGACATCATCAGTCTGTCTAACTTGGAGTCCCAAGAAGAATTTTAGCTCACCCATGCTGCTCATCTCAAATTTCCCTTGCATAAGTTTAGCAAACTTTCTACAAAGGTTGTTTTCAGTTGATCCAAAGATAATGTCATCAACATATATCTGGATTAGGATGATCTTGCCTTTTGATTCCCTTAGGAATAGAGTTTTGTCTATTTTCTCCCTTGAGAATTTATTTTTAATGAGGAAGGTAGATAGTGTTTCATACCAAGCCCTAGGTGCTTGTTTCAATCCATATAGAGCTTTCTTAAGCCTATAGACATAATTAGGATAAAGAGGATCTACAAAACTTAAGGGTTATTCAACATAAACTTGCTCTTTTAAGTCACCATTCAAAATGCTGACTTTACATCCATCTGGAATACCTTGAACCTTTTGTAAGCTGCATAAGCAAGGAACAACCTTATTGCTTCCAACCTTGCCACTGGGGCAAATGTCTGGTCAAAATCTATTCCTTCTTCTTGCCTGTAGCCTTTTGCTACCAGTCTTGCTTTGTTTTTGACTATAATGTCATTTTCATCTATCTTGTTCCTGTAGATCCACTTAGTCCCTATGACATTGTGATTCTTTGGTTTAGGAACCAACTTCCAAACTTTACATCTTCTGAATTGATTCAGTTCTTCCTGCATGACATCAATCCAATTTGGGTCTTGTATGGCCTCTTCAAATTTCTTTGGTTCCATCTGGGACAAGAAACTTAAGCAAAGGACTGTGTTCAAGTTCTTGCTCCTGGTCGGTACAACATGTCTTGGATCACCAATAATTTAGTGTGCTGGATGATCCCTTAGATGTCTTATTACTAGAGGCAATCTATCCACAACTTGATTTTGTCCAATCTCTTCATCAAGTTATATTTCAATGTCTTCATCATCATCAGCTTGTGGCTCTTGTACTCCCCCTGGACAACATCCATCATTTTCTTCATCCTGCCTTGCAGGTTGGTCTTCACTAATGGTTAGCTTGTCCATCTTTTTCTTCAAACCTATAGAGCTACAAGAGGTGCTAAACAGCTCACAGTTAATTAGCTTAGATTCATCAAAGACTATATGGACAGATTCTTCTACAGCTTGAGTAGTCAAGTTGTAGACCTTGTATGCCTTACTTCTGTTATTGTACCCAACAAATATCCCATCTTGGGATTTGGCAGCAAACTTTGTTAAATGAGACTTTCCATTGTTAAGTACATAACATTTGCTACCAAAGATCCTAAAAAAGGAAATATTTGGTTTTTTGCCTTTCATAATCTCATAGGGTGTCTTCTTGTGGTTTTTGGTGATGGAAGCTCTACTGAGAACATGACATGCAGTGTTTACTGCCTCAGCCCAGAAATATTCTGGGAGAGAAGTGTCACTTAGTAGTGTTCTACCAGTCTCAATAAGAGTCCTATTCTTTCTTTCAGAAATACCATTTTGTTGGGGAGTTCTAGGTGAGTAGAACTCTTGATGAATACCTGGTTCTTCACAAAATCTTGTCATGCATAAAGACTGAAATTCAGTCCCATTGTCACTTCTGATTCTGACCACTGAATTGTTAAGTTCATTCTGAATTTGCCTAACAAAATTGTGGAAGACAGTAGGGGTTTCAGATTTCTGCCTCAAGAAGAAAAGCAATGTAAATCTAGAATAGTCATCCACAACCACAAATGTATAGGCTTTCATACCTAGACTATGAACTGGCATATGAACAAATAGATCCATATGCAAAAGGTACAAACACCTCACTGACTCTTTGGTATCAAGACTGTGAAAGGAGGTCTTGGTCTGTTTGCCTTTTTGACAGGCTGAACATACACCCTCCTTGATGCACTTGACTTGAGGACCATTTCTCACTAACTATTTACTAAAGTGTTAACCAATGGTCTTGTAGTTAAGGTGAACAATCCTCTTGTACCATTTGACACAATGAAAAGCTTTCTCAACTGCAACTAGGCACATAGGAGAATCTTTATTCTTACTCATAAAATTTAGACAATAAACATTTCCTTTTTTATAGCCTGACAAGATGACATCTTGATCACTTGTCCTTCTAATTTAACACCCATTCTTAATGAAAGTAGTGTCATAACCAAGATCACTCAGTTGGCTTATGCTTTTTAGGTTATGTTTCAGACCTTTCACATAAGTCAGTTGGGTGATAGTGATAGAGCTATTGGAAATGTTACCAAACCCTTTGATGACCCCCTTTTCAGATCCACCAAAGATCACTTTTGGTCCATTCTTTATGGGAGAGTAATCCTCCAGCATCCTTCTTGTTCTAGTCATGTGCCTGGAACATCCACTGTCCAAGTACCATATTGTGGTATGGCCACTTGGACTCACCTGCATCAAACAAAATTACTTAACCTTAGAACCGCAATAATTATTGGGTTCTAGGTTCAGGTTAAAATGAAACTTGACATACTTGCCTGCAACCTTTCTGATAGGTAAGCTTGCATTTTTCCTGACTGTAGTGTTGTGCCAACAATGAATGGAATAATGAACCACTTTGCCACAACACCAGCACTCATATCTGTTGTATCTTCTTTTAAGTACAGTCTTAACAACATTGCTATCAACAATCCTTTTATTGAGTGTTGGGGATGGTGCATCAAACACTGATGATTCATGAAGAACATAGTATGTTTGTTCATGGGCTGCCCTATTAGCATTTGCACCCTTAACATTCTGAACACCAAGCTTATAGTGACTATGTGTAATTTCATGGTCATACTTGTTAGGTGGCTGCATCACTTTCCTAAAAGAAATAGGGGTTTGCAGGCTAGTGGCTGAACTAGGGCTTTGCCTTTTCCTTTAGAATTAGCTGCCCTAGTTCTTCCCTTGAAGCCTAATCCTATCTTACCATTTTGGAGGATGAAGTCATCAATTAAGGGTAATACTGACTTTGGCTTTGAGAATTTAGCCACAAGATCATTCTCTCTCTGAAGTCTAACTTCCAGACTCTTGATTTCATCATTTTTAAATGTAATTGTACCCATCTGAATAAAAGTTATATTTTTCAGTTTGGCAACTTCATTCAACTTCAAATCCAACAGTTTTGCTGAATCTGATGCAGCCAATTTAAGAGATGCAATTTCCTCAGCCTGTTTCTTGTTAAGGATTCTGCTCCTGGCACTGATCTTCCTTTGACAAAGCCATCAGCCCACTGCAATGATGATCTTCAATCCCATTTATAGAGTTTAGCAATTGTAAGAATTCTGATTCTACAGGATCCTCTTCAGTAGTGAATAATCCAACATAGGATTCAGCTTTAGCCTCTTCTCCTGAATCTGATGATGAGGAATCAGTCCAACTCTTCTGCTTCTTTGCAACAAAGGATCTCTTCTTCTTGCCCTTATTTTGATGTTTCTTTTTGTCATTAGATTACTTTCTTTTGTCAGGGCAATCAGCAACAACGTGTCCAGACCTGTTGCAACAATAACAAAAAATCTTAGAAGAAGTTAATTTACTATGTTTAGTTCCATACCTGTCCTTTTAAGAAGATTTCTTTTTTTTGGTAATAGTCATCCTTGGACTGTGAGGAGGTTGTCTTGGTTCTCCACTATTTTTCTTTAAGAATCTTTGGAATTGCCTTGTGAAGGCAACAAAGTCTTCATCAGAATTAGGGTTGTCTGATGTGTTGTTTTCAGAATTCTCTGAGATAACTTCAGCAGCTTTCCTAGGAGGAGATGGAGACATCCTCCTGTCCTTCTTTGGGGCTTCAACCTTGAAGGCCAAAGATTTCTCTTTGTACTCAGACCTATTACTTTTCTCCTCCTCCTTTCTGGCCATAAGATGCATCTCATATGATAGCAGTTTTCCAAATAGAGTTGGAGGAGAGGTGTCTGCAAGTTTGGCCACTTCCCTGATGACACATATCTTGGTATCCCAGTCCTTGGTTAGTGACCTGAGAAACTTATCATTGAGCTCATATGTGTTAATGACTCTTCCATAAGATATTAACTCATTAACTATTCTGAAGAACTTCTTATAGCACTCAATTATGCTGTCTGTCTTGGTTTGTCTAAAACTTTCATATTCTTGATTTAACATAGACTTTCTGTCCTCTCTCACTTCTTCTGATCCCTCCATGTAGATAATTAAAGTATCCCACATCTCCTTGGAGGTTTTGTAGTGAACTAAGTTTTGGACGGTTGAGTCATCTTTAGCACTAACTATTATATTCTGTGCTCTCTTATCCATAGTGGCTAAGATGATCTCATCCTTTGTCATTTCAGAGTAGCTTTTTGGAGTCCTGATGTTGGCATCAAGAGCTCAGATATTCATAGGAATGAATGGCCCTTCTTTGACTGTGATGTAGATTCTTAGGTTAGAAGCTTCCATGAACAATCTGACTTTCTCTTTCCATATGCCAAAAATATCCTTTCTACAGATATGTGGTTTCATGGATCCAAGTTCCTTGTGAGTTTCACCTGAACCCATTTTGATTATAACTGATAATTGCCTTATACATCAACTCAGACTGTTAAGTTTATTCTTGAGTAACCAGTCTCTGATACCACTTGAAAGAATTGGTTTCAAAATATCCTAAACACCTAGAGGGGGTAGGGGGTGAATAGGTTCAATTCCTTTTTAATAAGTCAGATCAATTATATTACTGTTAGACAACTTATGCAGCAATTATAACAGCACAGTTTTAAAAACAAACACAACTAATACAAAATGCACACAGATTTATAGTGGTTCCCCAAGAGATGGGTATATCCACTTTCCCCTTCGCCTATCTAGCAGTATACTAGATTCGGCCTAACTCCCTTCTTTCTTCTCAGATCCTTAGATCTTACAACTCAGAACCCTGAAAGGTTCCTACAGCTCACACTTCACCAAGTGTTACAACTCAGATTCTTCCAGAGAACCCTACCTCAGAGTGAGTCCACACTCCTACAACTCAGGCAATCCAGCCCTACCTCAGCCTCTTTCACCACGCCTACAACTCAGAGAAATTAATCCCCTACCTCAAGCACTCGGCCCTACCTCAGCCTTTATAGATTTAGGCTTACAACTCAGAGAGATAACTCTCTTACACTCAGATCTATAAAAGATCCTACAAAGAAAATTGATTATAACGAGAATAAATCCTTCACCCAGGTAGAGAGAGAAAGGGGTGAAGGCTTCTTGATCAGTTCTTGAATCTGAACAAATTAAGGTTGATCTTCTTGTGAAGTTGGAGATGATCTTCAATTCAGCTTCCTTCTTTTATTCAGATGTGGCTTTGAATTCTTCTTGTAGACTTGTTCAGGATCTGTCAGAGACTTGTTGATTTTTGGATGAAGACTTCTCTTATTCTTATTGGATATCTATTTGATGATAGAACATGTCTTTATATAGACCCCATCCGAGGTTACCGGCTGATCTGGTTCATAACGGCCGTCTGACAGCTCTGACAGATGCAATAACTTCGTTAGTTATGACAGTTGTCAAGTCTTCAGTCTTGACGCTTGATACCTCAATGTACTCTATCTCAGCAGAAAAGTGTCGAGACAAAACTTCAAATGTGTCGACACAAATACACCATGTGTAGACACAATTCTTGATGATGTCGACACAGCTCATACAATGTCGACTCAGCCCTTCTTTATCTTCTCAACACAGCTTCTGTGGAATGTGTCGATGCAAGTCCCGTGTGTTGACACAATAGTTTCTAGTCTCAACATAGTTGATGTTTGACAGAATCCTGGTGTGTGTGGACACAAGTCATGTGTGTCCACACAGTTGTTGTTGACTGAATATTTGTGTGTCGACACAAGTCCTGTTTGTCGACACATTCTGCTTCTGGTCCCGACATAGTTGGTGTCGACAGAATTCTTGAGTGTGTCGACACAAGTCCTGTGTGTCGACATAGTTGTTGTCAACATAATTTCTGTGTGTCGACACAAGTCCTGTGTGTCGACACAATCTGGCTTCTGGTGTCGACACATCTCCTTCTCAAGTGTCGACACTTGTACTTAGAAAATTTTCTGCATTTCCTTAACCTGCACATCAAAACTCAACAACCCATCAAATACACATTGATGAATATCATTGAGTTAGGTAAGGCTTCTCCAAATCAGGTACACATTTTCCAATGTACCCAACACTTTGCTACTTCTCCCCCTTTGCTACTTCTCCCCCTTTTGACTTCTGTGAAATAGCTAAGGAGCAGCGGGCCATCTTTGACAAAATATTCCCTCTTTATGAGTATAGATAAACAATTGGTGCTGGACTAGCTCCCCCTGAGTAAGAGCACTGACTATCAACCCTTTTGATAGTCACTTTATTCTAATCCAACCTGCAAGATGAAATATTTCCTGCTACAAAATAATATGAAGAGCAACTAAAGCTATACCAAGTTCAACATACCCAATTCAAAGTTGACAGTGTTGAACTTTTCTTCATCTATTAGCTTGGTGAAGATATCAGCCACTTGCTTGTCTGTTAGGACAAACTCAAGACTAATATCTTCACATTCCACATGCTCTCTTATAAAGTGATATTTCATCTCTATGTGCTTAGTCCTGTTATGTGATATAAGATTCCTAGCTATAGAGATAACACTAGTAGAATCACAAAATAAAGAGCTGTTACTTATCTGGAGGTTATAGTCCTGGAGTTGATGATGAATTCACAACAATTGTGCACAAAAGCATCCTGCAGCTATGCATTCTGATTCTACAGTAGAAATATATACACTTGTCTGCTTCTTGCTGCTCTAAGACACTAGCCTTCTACCCAGAAACTGACAGGAACCTAAAGTACTTTTCCTGTCCTCTCTACAGCCTGCAAAGTTTGCATCTGAATAGCCTTTTAGCTCAAAATCCCTATTCCTAGGGTACCATAGGCCAAGATCTAGTGTGCCCTTTAGATATCTCAAAATCCTCTTAGCAGCACAATAATGAGTCTCTTTAGGGCATGCCTGATATCTAACACAGACATATGTATTATACATGATGTCTGTCCTACTAGTAGTGAGGTATAAAAGAGATCCAATTATCTCTCTATATAAAGTCTGATCAACTGGTTTCCCTGCCTCATCTTTATCTAAATACATATTTGATCCCATGGGAGTTTTCATGGTGGAAGCATTCTCCATCCCAAACATTTTAATCAACTCCCAGGTAAACTTAGAATAGGATATGGATAATCCATTGTCAGCCAGTCTTACTTGGAGACCCAAGAAAACTTAAGTTCACCAATGCTGCTCATCTCAAACTTACCTTGTATAAGTTTGTAAAACTTTCTACAACGGTTATCATCAGTAGATCCAAAGATAGTGACATCAACATATATCTTGACTAGGATGATCTTTCCCTTAGATTTCCTTAGGAATAGGGTCTTATCTATCTTCCCCTTGAGAATTTATTTTCAATGAGGAAGCTAGACAATGTCTCATACCATGCTCTAGGGGCTTGCTTTAGTTCATATAGAGCTTTTCTTAGTCCATAAACATAATTAGAATTGTTTGGAACAACAAAACTTAGAGGCTGTTCAACATAGACTTCTTCCTTCAAGTCTCCATTCAGGAAGGCTGACTTCACGTCCATCTGATAGACTTTGAAATCTTGTTATACAGCATATGCAAGGAATAGTCTGATAGCTTCTAGTCTTACTATAGGGGCAACAGTTTGATCAAAGTCAATACCTTCTTCTTGTCTGTACCCCTAAGCTACTAGCCTAGCTTTATTCTTAACTATAATGTCATTTTCATCAAATTTATTCCTGAAGATCCACTTGGTTCTAATGACATTATGTCCTTGAGGTCTAGGAACAAACTTCCAGACCTTACACCTTTCAAATTTGTTCAATTCCTCTTTCCTAGCTATAATCCAAAACTGGTCTTTGTTATCCTCTTCAAATTTCTTAGGCTTCACTTGTGACAGGAAACTGGAGTACATTATTGTGTTGAGACATTTGCTCCTTGTCACTACTCCTTGGCTTGCATCACCAATAATCTGATGGCCTGGATGATCTTTCAAAAATATTACTGCTGGAGGAAATATTGCTTCATCATGTTGCTCTTCATGATTTAGATCTTCATCCACTTCCTGTATGCCTTGTGCTTCCTCTGGAATGCCCACACCCTCAACTTTATTTGGAATTGTTGAAGTAGCTTTCTTGAGAGTGATCTTATCCAACATTAGTTTAGTACTTGCAGAACTAGAAGAAGAGCTTGACAGCTCATTGTTAATCATATTTGACTCATCAAATACTATAATAACTAACTTCTCTACAACTTGACTTGTCATGTTATAGATATTATAAGCCTTACTATGATTGTTTTACCCAACAAAAATCCCCTCATAATACTTGACAACAAACTTAGTTATATAGGATTTCCTATTATTGAGCACAAATCACTTGATCCCAAAGATTCTGAGATATGCAAGGTTTAGTTTTTTGCCTGTCAAGATCTCATATGGAATCTTTTTGTGCCTCTTCGTAATAGAGGCCCTGTTGAGGACATGACAAGCTGTGTTTACTGTCTCAGCCCAGAAATATTCTGGGAGAGAGGTGTCATTCAGTAATGTTCTACCAGCCTCTATAAGAGTCCTATTCTTTCTCTCAGCAACCCCATTTTGCTGGAGTGTTCTTGGAGAGGAAAACTCTTGTTGAATCCCAAGTTTTTTATAAAACTTTGTCATGTATTCAGATTGAAACTCAGTCCCATGGTCATTTCTTATTTTGACCACAGTAATGTCCAGCTCATTTTGTATTTGCTTGACAAATGTCCTGAAGACATCATTGGTTTCAGACTTTTTCCTTAAAAAGAAAACCTAAGTAAATCTAGAAAAGTCATCAACAACCATAATGGTGTAGACTTTCCTACCTAGACTTTGAACTGGCATTGGACCAAGTAAGTCCATATACAAGAGGTATAAATACCTCACAGAATCTTGAATCTCAATGCATTTGAATGAAGCTTTGGTCTACTTACCATTTTGGCATGAAGAGCGAATGCTCTCCTTAGTGCATTTCATATTAGGACCATTCCTAACTATCTCTTTACTATATGGCTTACTTATAGTCTTATAATTCAAATGAGCTAGCCTCTTGTGCCATTTGACACAGCGTGAGCCTTTCTCATTTGCAACTAGGCAAATGAGAGAGTCTGAAGTTAGACAAAGAAAATTTAGACAATAAATATTCTCACACCTAGTGCCAGTCAAAATGACCTCTTGGTCACTTGATCTCCTAATATGACACTTATCCTTGTGGAAAGATATGACATAACCAAGATCACATAATTAACTTATGCTTATAAGGTTGTGTTGCAACCGTTCCACATAAGCCACTTTTGTGAAAGTGATTAAGCCATTTGTAACTTTACCATAACCTTTGGGGATCACTCTATCTGATCCACCAAATATCACTTTGGGTCCATCCTTTACTGGAATGAATTCCTTCAGATTACCCTTTGTTCCAGTCATGTGCATGGAACAACCACTGTCCAAGTACCATATAGGGGTATGGAAACTTGGACTAACCTGCAAAATATATTTATTTTACCTTAGGATCCCAATATCTATTGGGTCCTTAGTGCATGTTAGTCTCAAAATAGACAAATCTACCAACAAAGTTTCTAACTGGTTGACTAACTTTAGCTCTGGGCACACTCGGCTTGTGCCAACAATCAATGGCATAGTGGCATATCTTGCCATAACACTAGCACTCATGAATGTTATACCATCTTTTCTGGGCTGGCATGCTGGCAGTGTTAACAACAGCTCCCAGTTTAGAAGGTGCAGCAGCAGACCTGTTCTTTTTTCCCAGCCCCAGTCTGACTAGAGGTGGGTCTGACAGTAGAAGTGCTTGGGTTATTTTGAGCCCAACCAGCAGCTGCTTTATTTTTAGAAAGCATATTCTTGATGGCCTCTGAGATGCCCAAGTCTGGACTATTGACAGACTTGCCCTTGGTCTTAGAATGGGTTGGAATATTCTGAGAACAAGCTACAAGTTTACCTTTAAGTGAGGGGGTTGGTGCACCAAAAATAAATGGTCCAGAAGGGGTCATTTGACATTCCTCATGGGGAGACTTGAAGGAACTTGCCCCTCTGCTATATCTTCCACCATAGTGGAAGCCACCTTTGTTCTCACTAGTGGGTTTACCATTCATCTAGTGACCATGAATGCTCTCATGGTCATACCTGTTAAGCACCACTCTCTTGAAAGGAATAAGAGGCTTGGATGCTAGTGGCTGCACTAGTTCTTTGCCCTTTCCTTTGGGATTGACAAATCTTGTGCTTCCTTTGAAACTTAACCCCTTCTCACCCTTTTTTGAGGAGGAGTCTATCAAAGACAGCACTGAACTTGGCTTTGAAAAACCAGCCATTATATCCCTCTCCTTTTGGAGTTTTCTTTCAAGATTCCTGATATGGTCATTCTTGAAGGTTATGGTGCCCATCTGAATGACAGTAATGTTCTTCAGCTTGCTAACTTCCCTATTTTTTTATTCTAATAGGGTTACTATCTCAGAGTGCTGGGAAGCAGCATGCTTTAAAGCTGCAATCTGCTGAGCCTGCTGTTTAGTCAGCTGCTTACATCTTCTAAATGCTTCCAAAATTTCACCATATTTATCAATCACTTGATTAACGTCTTCCTCAGATTTAGAACCATCTTCATCTCTTGATGGAGAAGCACTTGAATTTGGACTAGTCACATAATTAGACTTAGATGAAGAGCTCATTGAACAGTGTACCTTAGATGGTCCAGGCTGATCTTGGCAGGATTCCTCATCTAGTCTTGCCATCAGCCCAATATAGGCTTCATCATCCTCATCTGATTCTGATGAGGAAGAATTAGTCCAGCTTTTCTCCCTCTATGCAATAAAGGTCTTCTCCTTCTTGCTTTTCTTGTGGTGATGATTCTTCTCACCTGCCTCTTTCTTCTCAGGACATTCGGCAACAACATGACCTAACTTACTACAGCAAAAATATATAATCTTATTAGAAACATGTTTACCAGGTTTTGGGTCATACATGCCCTCCTTGGAGGGTTTCTTCTTGTTTTTGTAGTAGTCATCCTTGTGTTGAAAGGAAGAGGTAGGTTTGCTCCTCCACCCCTTCTTCTTCATCATCTTTAGAAACTGTCTTGAGAAAGCAGCAAACTTCTCATCAGATATATAACAGCCTGATTGCTATTGATTTGAACTTTCTGACTCAGCTGGCCTTCAAGGTGGAGAAGGATTCTTCTCCTTGCTCATCTTGGAGCTATCAGCCTTGATGGCCATAGCAGATTCTTTGTCCTGGGCTCTGCTAGTATTTTCTTCCTCCTTCCTTACTGTCAGCTGCATCTCATATGACATCTTACCAAATAGTGTAGATGGTGGAGTATCTGCTAGCTTAGCCACTTCTCTAATGACACAGATCTTTGTATCCCAATCTCTAGTAAGAGACGTAAGAAACTTATCATTCAACTTATAGTTGTTAAAGACCCGGCCATAGGTCCTTAGTTCATTAACTGTTCTGAAAAACCTGTTATAGCAGCTAGCTATGGTCTCCTCCCTGATCTGTCTGAAAGCTTCATACTCTGTATTTAGCATTGACTTTCTATCATCTCTGAATTCCTCAGTACCTTCCATGTACACTACCAAGGTGTCCCACATTTCATTTGAGATATTGTAGTGCACTAGGTTTTGAAATGTAGAGTCATCTATGATACTTACTATCATATTTTGTGCTCTATTATCCATAGTAGCTAGAATGAATTCATCCTTAGTCATTTCTGTATACATCTTTGGAATCTAAATGTTGGCATCAAGGACAAATATCTTCATAGGGATGAAGGGTCCTTCCTGAACTATAATATAGATCCTATGATTAGATGCCTCCATGAACAATCTGATCATTTCCTTCCATATGCCAAAAGTCTCCTTCCTGTAAAGAGGAAGTTTCATGGATCCTAGCTCTTTGTGATTCTCTCATGAACCAATCTAAGCTAACTGTCAGCTACCCTGGAGATCAACTTAGACTGTTATGCCGTTCTTGAGAAATCTTCCTCTGATACCACTTGAAAGTATTTAAATCCAAAGGTAGTTAATCACCTAGAGGGGGGTGAATAAGTTATAGCAGTTTTTTTGATTTCTTTGAAATCTTTAACTGATTTAAGCCCAACTGTGTTTGCTTAGTTTTGCTTTCAAGAAATTAACACACAGCACACCAGATATTTATAGTGGTTCCCCAATGTATGTGTACATCCAATGTCCCTCTCCGCCTTTCTAATAGTATGTTAGATAGGACACTTCTCCAATAACTTTGCCTCCTCAAAGATTATATCACAATCTCATCGGATCACTCAGTCTCTACCGAGACTTACAACACAGGTACTCAGCCCACCACACAGTAATCAACTGATCACCTAACACAGGCACAATGCCGTCAATACGGGCTGGGAGGTCACCCCCACACAGATCTAACACTAGATCCTCACACAGCCTTTATAATTTAGGCCATATAACACAGATATAACACAGATCCTACACAACCTATTTAATCTAGGAATATACACAAATCTTTGAATAAATCCACCAGGAATTGAGTTGGATGATGATTTGACTCAAGAGAAATTAATCACAGATTCTATTGCTTCCAGCGCTGAGAGAATCTCAACCCTATCTTCTCCACAGTAACAAGAAAGAATATCTTCAATAATCTGTGGCTTGTTCTGGAAGTTCTTCAGATTCTTGATTCTGATCTTGCTGATGAAAATGAGGAAAAACGATCTTTAATCAGCTAACTTGTAGGGCAGATAGTAATTCCTCTGCCTTCCCTTCTGTCAAGAGAGAATCCGGAACATATATCTTTTTCTTTTTTGATTATGATAATGATCTTCAGATTTGGCTCAGATTGAATCGAGAAGCAACTTTCAGTTAGGGCTTGCCTGACTGATTCCTCTTCCTCAGAGTAATCCTATGTACTTGCTGAAGAGGATGTCGATTGTTTTGGCTATAACATCCCGTTTCGCGCTAGGCACCTCACACGCGTTTTGAGTCGAGAGACTTGACTCAGGCCCGGGGTGCACTGGCAAAAAGATGTCGAGTACGTTGGATTGAGTGTTGAGTCGAGTGATACCCAACAAATCGAAGTGGGATGGCCAAGAGAAAGTGGCCACAGGAAATTTGTTAGATATCGTCAGGGATATCCGACGAATATGCCGAATATCGTTGGAAGAAAAGTTTAAGGAAAATTCGTCGGATATCGCCAATGATATCCGCCAAATTCGTCGAGTATGACAACTATTCATCGAGTATTGGTTGCAGATACTCGACTCACTCGACACTAGAATCCAAGAAATGGACCAAGTAAAATTCATCGGATATCACTGATGATATCCGACGAATTGGTTGAATATCGTTGAAGGAATTTGACGTGATTGAAATTGGAATTTTAGCCAAGGAGAATTCGTCGAATATCACTATGGATATTCGACGAATTCGGTGAATATCGCTAAGCCGATTCGGCAGGACTGATGGAGGATTCATCGAATATGCTCGACTATACTCACCGATTCATCGAGTATGGAAGCTGATACTCGCCGAATTTGACTTGTGCTTTTTCGACCCAGGCAGAATTCGCTGGCTGGTATGCGTGGGTTGAACTGGGCTTAGGACCCGTGAGGATTGACTTTCCTTGGATTGGTCACTTCATAGAGACTTAATATGGGTGGTCCGATGGGGAGATGACACCTGGTGGAAGTGACTTAACCTAATATTTAATATAAAAAGGAATGAAAGTCGAACCCTAGCCGCACTTATCGATCGTGTCAATCCCTTGCTGTGGGAAACCGAAGGGAGCGGGAGAGAAGGATATCACGGGTTTTCGGAGATGGGTTGTGGAGGAAAAGCTCCGCCATTTCAGTGGAAGAACACCGCCAATGAAGGAGATGGTGCCGCAAAGGAGGACAAGATCCATGGCCGACAATCCGAGAACCGTCGGAAACGAGGTGAGCTTCCTACCCCCTCTCTTGGTGCTAGATCTCTAGTTATTCATAGGAGAGATAGAAGAGATATCGACTTAAACGATTCTCGATTTGTGAGAAGAAGTTTCCTAGGAGGAGGCCATGCTAGGAATTGTTTCCTAGAGATAAGACATCTTTGACCACTCCTTCCTTTTACGTGAAGATGAGGACTTGGTTTCGTGAAGAGAGTTGGCCTTTTGAGGGTGAGTAAGAGAGGAAGAATTCTGGATGTGATTTGGGAATATCGGTTAGATGAGGAAGACAAACTGATGTCGTTCGATTCGCTTTAAGATGCTCTCCGAAATCTATTTTCTGCCTGCAGCAAACTTTGAGGCCGTTTTCGGACATGAAGAGGCAAGATCTGGGTTTTTAGCTAAACATGAGAGTCGTATCCCTTTGAAATACCTTTCCAACAGATAGCTACATGTTCTATAGGAGGTCTGTAGCCTCAGGAAAGTCTGATCGAACTTGTTGGCTATAAACTTCCAGAAAATTGTTTTCTGAACACAGCAGACTTCAAGGCAGATTTCATATATGATACGTTCTGAACTGGGTTGTGGACCGAATAAAAAGGTTATAGTCCTTGGAAATATCTTTCCAATGGATGGTTGCACAGCTTCATATGAGTTCTATGGACTCAGGAATGTCCATTCAAATTGGCTGTACAACCAAGTCCTTGTGCTTAATACTCTCGGGTTAGTATTGTATTGGGCTTGGTTTGAGTAAAGAAATGGTAAAAAAAGATGTTGGGGGGTTTTTGGTGAATTTAGCCCTATGGGAATGTGATAAACAAATGGTTGGAAAACATAATTGGGCCTGATCGAAATTTGTGAAACGGAATAGGTTTGGAGGAAGATGTAACGCTTGGTGATTGAACGAGTAACCACGTATTCATGCTAACGAAATGGCCGAGCTATCTTATGCTTATGATACTACCATGATAGAAGCATAACAGTTGGAGGATGCTTGACCCTTGAGAGAAATCAGAAGAGGTTGATGCATGGCCATGAGAAGCGTTAAATAAGGGAAGGTGTAAAGTGGTCCACTACTTAGGGTCGTGCCTCCTTACAGGTAGCAGTGTGGATGGTATGTTGTATGAGGTGGTTTGCCACCTATGTTGTTGATGAACCATTAATTGCCTTGGAGCACGGGAATGGAAAAGGGTGTAAGTGCGGGTGTTTGACCGCACCAATTTGGTAATGATGAAAAGAGACTTTGGGTGGTTGGGCTTGGTCCTCTGGTGATATGCTCCCATAGTCTCCTTTCAAGCCACGATGATGTGAAACTACATGCGGTGTGAGTCGATACGTGGTGTCATAATCCTGGGTTATGGATAGTGTGGCATGTCTATGGGCTCACCAGTCGTCACACCGACAGGAGTTGAAAGATAGACCTTAGGTGGTTTGGCTTGGTCCTCGGTGCTCACTCCCGAGGCTCCTTTCGTGCTAAGTGGATGGTTGGGCTTAGTCATTTGGTGGTACGCTCCCATAGGCTCCTTCCATGCCATGAAGATAGGACAGTTGGGCTTGGTCCTCAGTGCACACCTACTCGAGGCTCCTTCTGAGCCGTAGTACGCATGTGAGCCCCGTTGTTGCGTTCTTAGCGTTAAAGCGTACAGAGGCCTAGGCTTGGTAGTGTGGATGTCCGCCTAGTAGTGGATACGCTCACTTTACTATCACCATCTGGCCATGATGGATTACGCTTGAGAGGTTAGCTACCTACTCGAAATGTGGGAACTACAAGTCTTTGTCGACATAGCAGTAGCATGTGCGTGATCATGGGTGAGTCATTGCATAGCATTCATATCATTACATTACATTGCATACACAAGATCCTTATCGTATAAGTTTATATTGTCACTCTTATACGATGAGTTACTTTACTGT
The DNA here is from genome assembly GCA_039583875.1 of Platanthera guangdongensis. Lineage (NCBI taxonomy): Eukaryota > Viridiplantae > Streptophyta > Magnoliopsida > Asparagales > Orchidaceae > Platanthera > Platanthera guangdongensis. Next base: position 241,206,428 of record CM077153.1, read on the forward strand.
TGAGTCGATCCTTAACTTACATGTCTGCATGGGCATTCATATAAGTTGAGTTACTTCCTGTTGTAGTTTCAGGTTATATGGTGTTATTGATGGTAGAACTGCTAGAATAGATTGTTTACTCATTTGTTGTACTTACTCTGATATTCACTGATATTGATTAACTCTCTACCACCTGCTTGTACTACTATTTATATGTATATTGTTCCTTGTCCTTTTCTCTGCCCAGTGCCGAGGGGTCGCCGGGGGAGCAGATGTGATAGCCACTTATTCTTTATGACTAACGGTTGCTACGTCTTCCTTTTTAGAAGGAAACCCCGTGAATAGAGCAGCATCAGGTTACGCAGGAGGACAGCCAGGCCAGGGCGACAGGGCCTGATGTGACGGTGTCGTCGTTTCCCCCGGTGACTAATGTGAGTCTGTGAGAGATTCATATTGTAGCCTTTTCGGCATATTATACTCTGATATAGTAGAAGCATTAGTTGCTTCTTTTATTTAATGAATTGCTTTGGACTTATATACTAGTATGCATTTTGAATTCTATTTGTTCTTTATGTTGGGTTGACATGTATGATATGGTTAGTCGACAGGATGGGCTTATTGTAGTACAGGTTAGATCATGTGCTAATGCTACCGCAAGGCGGCTATTCTGGGCATAAGACTCCACTCGTGTCGTTTTTTGTGTTCCGGGAGGGGGGGTCTTACAAATGGTATCAGAGCCAGGTTTCGATCCTGGGACCTGTGGGTTATGGGTATCAGCTTGTTATGATCCTGAGCTGAAGAAGTCATTAAATAATGGGCCACTCCCGTTCGATTAGTCAATTTGGGGACAAACTGACTTAGTGGATGCAGTGGTGTGCCCATATGTAATTCACACTAAGTATGTCTAATTTTGACCCTGCGTTTAGCCAACTTGACAATAGGTTTACACCTTACGTGTAGATACCAGCATAAGTAGAGCCAGTAGGGGGCGCTCCCGCCCCTTCCGTGTAATGCCCCCACTCATCACGTGGTATATAACAGTGGGTCTAGCCGGGGCCCCACACCATATGTCACAGACAAGCGACAGAATTACTTGTAGAAATCAAAATCTTCTCGCATCCTAACTCAAAACATTCTAGTGTAGCATTTTAAGTTAACATGAACTCAGCTCAGAGAATGTCCATTTCTATATAAACTCCACATTTATATATATTTCAACCAGGAATGTATACAACTCACACACAGATGGCCTTAAGGCCTTATAGATTTCGCTTTACACAAATACAGTTTCGTACATCGGCATGCAGGCCGGCCACACATGAAATCCAAACACATTCTGCATGGCATTTAAGGGCCTTTGGCAGCAGTCCATCCATTCCGCTCATTTCATTTCAAGAAACAGCACCTGCAATCACATATCCACCCAAGAGAGGCAAACAAAGTAACGGTCAGCATTAGCTGACCTATTATAATGACCCGACCCCATGCCCGGGGTCGTGGTTCCTTCCCTGCATGCATTGCCATCAAAAACATATACATATATCACAATACGTGCATTCAAGCACCACATCACAAATGCCGGCATCCACCAGATGCTCCGTACACTCAGGGAACCTTATGGTGTACCGAACTCCATGGTAACACCACCGATCAGAGTTTATTAACTTGTTGGCTGGCCGGTCCTAGTCACCATAACACGCATGTTGTGTGCATTCCATCCAAACCATTAAGAGGTGATAACCTCACAGCAAACTTAAGCCTTAGATCGACCCACCACTGTGGTGTATCAGGATGGGAATGACCGCAACCCCCATTTGCATTGCCACCAATCGATCTCCCAAATAACCAGGTATAGGTCAGCCTTTTCCCGTGCTCAAATCATCAATACCGCAGCTTGACGCGGGTCGGCTTTCCCTCCTGATCAGCTGTAGCTTTCTCCCACACTCGCAGAGCAAATAGAACTCGCAGCGCTCATACCATAAGGAGCTTACGTAAAGCATCCATACATCCATACATTCATACATACATACCATAAGGCATAACCCTTTCATATCATCAAATCCACGGAGTCTTCTCCGGTTTACCCATAATCATCACCAATCCAGACTACCCGTCCAGATGGGTTTCACACAGCATGCCTATGCCGTACTTCACACTTTCGGCTCTAGATGCAGACTCAACAAAGGAATCACTTCCGAGATCCACCTCATGGTGGAGGATTCCAAGCACATGCATAAAGAAAGGACTTCGATGTCCAAGAAGGAGATCGTTACCATTGAAGATCGCTTCGGAGCCATGAACCAGCCAGATGGAAATCACCGTCTCAGCGTTGCCACCACGAATCCGAACTCGGATCTTCAATCCACACTCCGCAGCTCCTCCAACAGCGGATTTCCTCCTTCCTCCTTTCCTTCCCTTGCCCTCGCTCTCATTCTCTCTCTTGGAATGAGAAGAAGATGAAAATGAAGAGCTAATTCTTCATTTTCAGCCTTATAACAGTAAGGAGAAATCTGAGCCATCAGATCCCATAGGAAGAAAAGGAACGGCCAGAAAATTCCCTGAAAACAGCTCTCTCGGGTCTGACACGCCCGTGTCACAGGCCGTGTCCCCTAAGCGGTGCACGAACCGCCTTATCCAAACTTATCCACACCAAGATGACACGCCCATGTCACACCCATGTCATGCCCGTGTCAGCCTAGTCACGTCCGTGACACGGGGCGTGTAACCCACTCGAGACCTACCCGAGAGGACTTACTCGAGATAAAACCAACTACTCGAGTACTCAGATATGACACTCCTATGTCCAGAGATGACACACCCGTGCCACCCCCTCTTACTCGAGTACTCTTCGACCTACACGAGAACTACTCGAGTATGAGAGGGACATGCCCTGTGACACGCCCGTGTCACAGGCCGTGTACCCTCTTTCTCGAGTATTCGTCGACCTCAACTACTCGAGAGAAAATCGTCGATCGGGGGAGGACACGCCCTAGGTCACGCCCCCTGACACGCCCGTGTCACAGGGTGTGTACATCCCGAAAATTCGTCGAACGAATTTCGTCGACCACGCGCCCAACTGCTCAGCCTGAGCAGTACACGCCCTGTGACACGCCCGTGTCCCAGGCCGTGTCACCTCATATTTGTCAATCCCAAAATTTGGGCTGTTACAACCCTCCCCTCCTACAAGAAATTTCGTCCACGAAATTGCATATAGGTAGGAAACCAGCAACCAAAATGTTGTAACGTCAACATGGTATGTTACAATATATTTCCACATGTGCACATTCTTCCATTCGTTCAGCTAGTGCTCTCTAGCCACAAATAATACATAATGCCAAACATATGGCCAACCATACGATTGATCACCTAACGCATACAAGATGTACACCATTCGCAACCAATCATCTTAATTAAACGATCCGGGTTCGAGCTCAGCGGCCGCAACTTGTCTCTCCCCACGGCATCGCACAAGACAAACATCACCCATCAAAAGTCCAACCATACAACTATAGAGCCACATATAAACATCATATCCACATATGATATACTGTACACCTTGGTACCAAGCCAACACAAGGTGTGCACAAACAAAACAAGCAAATAGAGCATTCATTTCAGCTCAACCGCATCTTCATTCATAAGACGTTTGAGAGCCTCCTATAGTTCCAACCTAAACACGCGAGGTTGTACTTCACCGACTGAACTTTGCGGTTCTTGCACTTCCGAATTATACAATCGCGGCTGCATCCGGGATGCAGATGATTCAGCCACTGCTTTACCCTTATCGTCAAAAGACGCACCCATTCTTTTCTCATTCCTTGAAGGGTTACTCTAATAGTTATGGGCTATATGTCCCTGTTTACCACATTTAAAACATGTACGGGTTTCAACACGTCCTTGTCCATAAGTTGCTCCTGATGAAACAGTTGAAGAAGTTGGTTCAGCAGGCCTGAACTTCTTCTTGTCTCGCTTCCGCAACTCCAATTGTTGATACGGCGGAACTTTAAATTCCGGCTTCTCCATGTCCAACTTCTATTTATCCTGCACCCATTTCAAATCTTTCTCCAATGCTCTGGCCGTATCGACCAATGCTTGGAAGCCTTGTTTCACTGAACTCAGGAGTGCCAACCTCAACTCATCCCGCAGTCCCTCATAAAATCAATTTGTCTTTTGCGCTTCCTCCGCGAAGGTAGACCCCGCATAATGACCAAGTCTGGTAAACTCATACAGGTACATATAAATATCAGTCTCACCCTGCACCAAACGTTGAAACTCGTTCTCCACCGCAATCCACTGCGACAGTGGCAGATACTTGGCAAGAAACAATCGGGAGAATTCATCGATTGAAACCTCCGCTAATCCACGACCTACCAAGTGGTGTACTTCCATATCATCCCACCACAATCTCGCATCTCCTTCCAGCAGAAAAGTGGCTATGGTCACATTCTGCTCTTCCACCATCCTGATTGCAGTCAAGATCCTCTTTTCTCTCGCAAGCCAGTCTTCCGCCTGTATTGGGGAAGTTGCCCCACCAAACATAGGTGGATGAAATTCCATAAATCTTTTCAAATGCTCATCTGTGGCTTGCTCGTCCACCACAACTGCAACACGCTCTTGCCTTGCACCAGGCCATACTGGTAATCTTGCAGGCCTTGCCTGTCCAGTAGGCTGTGCCTGTAATACTGCGAGCACTGTTTCCGTCACCACCCTTATGGTCTCCGCCGAGGGAGGCATAGGCGCTTTAACGGGTGCTGCACTCTCATCGGACCGCTGGGGCTCAGACTGCCCAACACCACTTCTCGCCACCTATCAATGTACAAAACACCATTAATCAACCATTTCATAATGGTAATTATACATTGACTACACACACATATGCACCTTACGTATACATTCCAAGTGGGCATTCGTGAGTTCAATAATGTTCTCTCCCTCCCAAACAATCTAAACCTTCCTCTGATACCACTTTGTAATGCCCCCAATCGTCATGTGGCATATAACGGTGGGTCTGGCCGGGGCCCCATGCCATATGTCACAGACAAGCGGAGGAAGTACTTGTGGAAATCAAAATCTTCTCGCATCCTAACTCAAAACATTCTAGCGCAGTATTTTAAGTTAACATGAACTCAACTCAGAGAATGTCCACTTCTATATAAACTCCACATTTATATATATATCAACCAGAAATGTATACAACTCACACACACATGGCCTTAAGGCCTTACAGATTTCGCTTTACACAAATACAGTTTCGTACATCGGCACACATGCCGACCAAACATGAAATCCAAACACATTTCGCACGGCCTTCAAGGGCCTTTGGAAGCAGTCCATTCATTCTGCTCATTTCATTTCAAGCAATAGCACCTGTAATCACATATCCACCCAAGAGTGGCAAACAAAGTAACGGTCAGCATTAGCTGAACCATTATAACGACCCGACCCCATGCCCGGGGTCATGGTTCCTTCCCTGCATGCATTGCCATCACAAACATATACATATATCACAATACGTGCATTTAAGCACCACATCACAAACGCCGGCATCCACCAGACGCTCCGTGCACTCAGGGTACCTTACGGTGTACCGAACTCCATGGTAACACCACCAATCAGAGGTTATTAACTTGTTGGCTGGCCGGTCCTAGTCACGACAACACACGTGCTGTGCGCATTCCATCTAAACCATTCAGAGGTACTAACCTCACAGAAAACTTGAGCCTTAGATCGACCCACCACTGTGGTGCAACAAGCCTGGTATGACTGCAACCACCATTTGCATTGCCACCAATCGATCTCCCAAATAACCAGGTATAGGTCAGCCTTTTCCCGTGCTCAAATCGTCAATACCACAGCTTGACGCGGGCCAGCATTCCCTCCTGATCAGCCGTAGCTTTCTCCCACACTCGCAGAGCAAATAACACTTGCAGCGCTCATACCACAAGGAGCTTACGCAAAGCATCCATACATCCATACATTCATACATCCATACCATAAGGCATAACCCTTTCATATCATCAAATCCACGGAGTCTTCTCTGGTTTACCCATAATCATCACCAATCCAGACTACCAATCAAGATGGGTTTCACACAGCATGCCTATGCCGTACTTCACAATTTCGGCTCTAGATGCAGACTCAACAAAGGAATCACTTCCGAGATCCACCTCTTGGTGGAGGATTCCAAGCACATGCATAAAGAAAGGACTTCGATGTCCAAGAAGGAGATCGTTACCCTTGAATATCCCTTTGGAGCCATGAATCATCCAGATGGAAATCACTGTATCAGCGTTGCCTCCACGAATCCGAACTCGGATCTTCAATCCACACTCCGCAGCTCCTCCAGCAGCGGATTTCCTCCTTCCTCCTTTCCTTCCCTTGCCCTCTCTCTCTTTCTCTCTCTTGGAATGAGAAGAAGAAGAAGATGATGAAAATGAAGAGCTAATTCTTCATTTTCGGCCTTCTAACAGTAAGGAGAAATCTGAGCCATCAGATCCCATAAGAAGAAAAGGAACGGACAGAAAATTCCCTGAAAATAGCTCTCTCGGGTCTGACACACCCTGTGACATGCCCGTATCACAAGTCATGTCCCCTAAGCGGTGCACGAACTGCCTTATCCAAACTTATCCACACCAAGATGACACACCCATGTCACGCCCATGTCACGCCCGTGTCAGCCTAGTCATGCCCGTGACACGGGGTGTGTAACCCACTCGAGACCTACTCGAGAGGACTTACTCGACGGAAAACTAACTACTCGAGTACTCAGATATGCCACGCCTGTGTCCAGGGATGACACGCCCGTGTCACCCCTCTTACTCGAGTACTCTTCGAGCTACACGAGAACTACTCGAGTATGAGAGGGACACGCCCTGTGACACGCCCATGTCACAGGCCGTGTACCCTCTTTCTCGAGTATTCATCGACCTTAACTACTCGAGAGAAAATCGTCGACCGGGGGAGGACACGCCCTAGGTCATGCCCCCTGACACGCCTGTGTCACATGTCGTGTACCTCCCGAAAATTCGTCGAACGAACTTCGTCGACCACGCGCCCAACTACTCAGCCCGAGCAGTACACGCCCTGGGACACTCCCGTGTCCCAGGCCGTGTCACCTCATATTTGCTAATCCCCAAATTTGGGCTGTTATATTCCATACCCACACAATTCCAACATTCAGAGTTAGGACAGATGCTCACGGCCATCCTGGATGCCTTTAGGTCTCAACAGGCCCCATTACAGTAACAGGCTCCGGGTTTAAACTGGTTAAGCACTTTTTGAGCTCCCTCTCCGCCTACCTACCTTGGGACAGTGTCGGTCGTGTATACGGAAGAATGGCTCGATACAGTGCAGGAGCTGTTGGTAGGAATCCATTATCCAGCCAGCATGGCTGTGACATTAGATGTGTCTGTCATGGAACTGCACACCAAGAGGTGGTGGAAGTCCCTTATGGGCTCCACCTTCCAGGGCCGAGTCTATACAGAGATTAGCTGGACCAAGTTCTCGGGGGCGTTCTTGGAGCATTTCATTCTGTCGACCTCTAGAGATGAACTCGAGGAAAGATTCCTGCAGTTAAAACAAGGATTGAAGTCGGTTACGGAATACCAAAGGGAGTTTCAGCTTCTAGCAAGGTTTGTTGACTCCTATAAGTTGGATGACCGAGGCTATGCTAAAGGATTATACAAATGCTTGTGGGATCCCCTAAGGCAAGCCATTTTGTTTATAGCAGACTCGAGTTTAGCTGAGATCATCGACATGGAAAAAAATTGGAGGCAGATCATTTGGAGAGTAATAAGAGACCCGTGGAGGGTATAATGGAGGCTGACCCTAGTTACAGAAGGAGGCAGGACAACCAGGGAAGAGGAAACAATAGAGGCGGAGGTCGCTTTGATCAGAATTTCAAAACAAAGTGACCGGTACCACAGCCAACACTACCTCCACCACAACCAAAATACCTATAGCCTAGGGAGCAACACGAGCAAGTTTGCTTCAAGTGTAACCAGTCGGGCCACATCTGGCGCTATTGCCCGCAGTTAGGTGGGAATTCTCTCCCTACCCTTCCTCCCGTAGCCCCACGAGGACGGGGACATGTGCGTGGACGAGGACGAGGGCCACGAGGAAGGAACCCCAGGCCTGCTCGTGAGCAGGTGTTTGCACTGGACATGGTACAGGAGAGGAATCCCCAGGAGGTGATTGCTGGTATATCGTGATCCGATTAATATGTTATAAGTATTTCTTTTCCATTGCCTAGAATATGTTAGGAGTCTAGCTTTGAGTCTTTGTAATTGATACCTAGGCACCGTGATGGTTGGTGGGAAACCAGCTTATACGTTATTCAATGTTGGTGCCACACTTGTTTGTATCGATAGACTTCATTAGAGGCTTGGAAGGAGTGCAATACTTCACCGGTATTGCTCGTAGAGTATGCCTCCCGGATGGCTTTGAGATGACCGCAACTGTCAAGTGCGAATTGGAGGTACTCCTTAAAGGGAAGGTCTTCGAAACCCCTGTCACAATATTGAGAATGCCAGAATTTGACCTCATTCTGGGCATGACATGGTTGGATTAGCACCACGCCAGAATTGATTGTGCGGAGAAGCAAATTTTCTTCGATTCAAGCCTTAAAAGCCCACATGAAGGGGGATGAAGTTTACATGATTTGTTTCGAATTAAAAGAGATGAAAATAGATATGAAAGATATGCGAGTAATGCGGGGTTTTCCCAAGATATTTCCCAAGAAGTTGTCACGACTACCCCCGCATCGAGAGGTGGACTTTCAAATTAAGTTAGTACCAGGTGCCAAGCCCATCTCAAGGACTCCATATCGAATGGCCGTGAAAGAACTCGCCGAGTTTAGAGTTCAATTGCAGGAATTAGTAGAGTCAGGGTTTGTTCACCCGAGTTCATCACCTTGGGGAGCCCCTATTCTATTCGTTAAGGAGAAGGATGGAACATTGCGATTTTGTATAGATTACTGTGAGCTCAACTGATTAACGGTACAGAACACCTACCCTCTACCTAGGATTGATGAGTTATTCGATCAACTGGTAGGAGCGCACTGGTTTTCCAAGTTGGATCTGCGTTCGGGGTATTACCAATTGAGGATACAAGGGGAGGACATCCAGAAAATGACATTTAGCTTAAAGTACTGGCTATATGAGTTCACCATGATGTCTTTTGGGCTCATGAATGCCCCTTTAGAGTTCATGAGTCTGATGAATAAAGTGTTTGAGTCATACCTAGATGACTTTGTCATTGTCTTCATCGATGACATTTTAGTCATATCGAAGACAAAAGAAGATCACGTAGAACACTTGACATTGGTGCTGAAGAAACTAAAGGAGCATACCTTGTTTGCCAAATTTAGCAACTGTGAATTTTGGCTCCAAGAATTTGACTTCTTAGGCCACGTGATCAGTGGTGCTAGACTATCTGTGGATCCAGGCAAGGTGCGTGCTGTGAAGGAATGGTCGTCTCTGAAGTCAGCGGGCGATGTGCACTTGCTGGGTATTATCACAAGTTCTTGAAGGAATTCTCCAAGTTAGCCCTCCCTCTCATGGCTCTGATAAAGAAGGGTGTGCCATACAAATGGACACCCCAGTGCGAAGCCGTATTCCAAGAGCTGAAGGATAGACTTAACCTCTGCACCCATCCTTGCCCTTCCGTTTGGGAAGGAAGGATTTCAAGTTTACACTGATACATCATACCAAGGGATGGGAGCGGTGCTGATGCAACATGTGCATGTGATCGCTTATGCTTCGAGGTAACTAAAGAATCATGAAGCTAATTACCCAATTCATGATATAGAGTTGGGGGCAGTGGTATTCACCTTGAAGGTTTGGAGACACTATCTATATGGCGTCCACTGTGAGATATTTTTGGATCATAAGAACTTGAAGTATGTTCATACTCAGAAGGAATTGAACCTGAGACAACGGCGGTGGTTAGAATTTTTATGTGGTTACGAATTTACCGTGAACTACCACCCCAGAAAAGCAAAATCCGTGTTTGATGCCTTGAGCAGAAAGGTACCAGAATCGAACCCAGAGTCTCTATTGATGAGTATGAAATTAGCTCAGATGCTTGAAGAGATGGAGATCACCCTGGTGTATAACGATCATTTTGAAGAGTATACGGAGTACCTAACCGCAATGAGCATAGTCTGTGATATTCGGGATCGAATCCGGGAAGAGCAAGGGAAGGATGCTGCTTTGGACTGAGTGTTTAAGTCAATTGAAGGTGCGTCTACTGACGAATATTCCCTAAAGGACAACCTCGTTCATTTCCGTGGCCAGCTCTACATCCCCGAAGGCGGTAATTCAGGAAGATATCTTAAGAGAGACACATTTCTCTAAGTATTCAGTTCATCCTGGGATTGCCAAAATGTACGCTGGCTTGCAGAAGACTATGTGTTGGTCAGGGATGAAGAGAGACGTTAGATATTTTGTTACACACTGTGAGGCCTATCAAAGGGTGAAGGTGAAATGCAAGAGCCCCAAAGGATTATTACAGTCGTTGCCCATCCCCGAGTGGACGTTCGAGGATAACTCCAAGAAATTCGTTCATGGTTTGCCTCGCTCACGCTCTGGGAATGATTCGGTTTGGGTAATCGTGGATAGCCTGACAAAGGTAGCCAGGTTTATTCCTATGAAGAAAGAGGCACATGTGGATGTGTTGGTGCGCCTCTTTGCGGAGCAGTTTGTACGGTACCATGGCGTGCGAAAGACAGTTGTTTCTGATCGGGATGGTCATTTCACCTCTAGAGAATGGAAGGCAGTACATGCGTATTTGGGTTCATGCCTTACCTTCAGCACAACGTTTCATCCTCGAACGGACGGGCAGTCTGAGAGTACCATCAGAACTTTGGAGGATTTATTAAGATTGTGTGTGCAGGATAGAGGAGAGCCATGGGAAAGGCTTTTGCCCCTGGTGGAATTTTCATATAACAACAGTCATCAGGCCAGTATCGAGATGATACCCCATGAAGCCCTTTATGGAAGAAGGTGTAGAACTCCCTTATCATGGGTGCAAGATGAAGATCTGAAGGTGTTGGGAAATGAGTCTATTGACGACACATATGTTGTTGTTAGGTTAATACGGGACCACATGCTTGAGGCTCAAAGTCGGCAGGCGAAGTATTATAATGCAATGTACCGGATGGTGGAATTTCAAGTGGGTGATAAGGTGTTCTTGAAGATACGGCCGATGCTTGGAGTATCACAGGTGCGTGATATGAATAAGCTCAGCACAAGATACGTTGGGCCTTATGCTATATTGGAAAAGATTGACTCGTTGGCCTATCGGTTGGAGCTACCACCACAACTGGAGAACCTACAAGACGTATTCCATGTGTCGTCGCTTTAGAAGGCACTGTTACGGCCCAAACAACATGTCCTCAACACAGATGGAGTAGTGGAAACTGATAGATCTGTTCGACTAGAGCTGATGTGGATAGTGGACACTGAAACAAGGAGCTTACGGCGGAAAAGTGTCCCGTTGGTAAAAGTATTGTGGTCTAATCATGGGAAGGAGGAGTATACTTGGGAGCTGGGAGACTTGATGCAAAAGCTCTACATGGAGTTGTTTCCCCAAGGTAACTTTAAAAGCTTAATTTATTTTAATTTCATGCTTTACTTGCCCATAGCCCTAGCCTGATTTCGGGGACGAAATCTTTTATTTTGTTTATAGTATTTTTAACGTCCCATTTCGCGCTAGGCCCCTCGCACGCATTCTGAGCCAAGAGACTTTACTCAAGCTCAGGGTGCACGAACAAAAAAGGTGTCGAGTGCGTTGGATTGAGTGTTGAGTCGAGTGATACCCAACGAATCGAACTGGGATGGCCAAGAGAAAGTGACCAAGGGAAATTCGTCAGATATCGTCAGGGATATCCGACAAATTTGTCGAATATCATTGGAAGAAAAGTTTAAGGAAAATTCATCGGATATTGCCAGTGATATCCGACGAATTCGTCGTGTATGACGACTATTCATCGAGTATCGGTTGCTGATACTCGGCACAATCGACACCAGAATCCAAGAAACGGTCCAAGTAAAATTCGTCGGATATCACTTGTGATATCCGACGAATTCATCGAATATTGTTGAAGAAATTCGATGGGATTGAAATTGGAATTTTGTCCAAGAAAAATTCATCGAATATCACTAGGGATATTCGACGAATTCGGCGAATATCGCTAAGCTAATTTGGCGGGACTGGAGGAGGATTCGTCGAATATGCACGACTATACTCACCGATTCAACAAGTGATGGAAGCCGATACTCGCCAAATTTGACGTGTGGTTTTTTGACCCAGACAGAATTCGTTGGCTGGTATGCATGGGTTGAATCGGGCTTGGGATGCGTGCGGCTTGACTTTCCTTGTACCGGTCACTTCAAAGAGACTTAATATGGGCGGTCCAATGGGGAGATGACACATGGCGGAAGTGACTTAACCTAATATTTAATATAAAAAGGAATGAAAGTCAAACCCAAGCCACACTTACCGATCGTGCCTATCCCTTGCCGTGTGAAACCAACGGGAGCGGGAGAGAAGAATATCACAGGTTGCCAGAGTCAGGTTCTGGAGGAAAAGCTCTGTTGTTTCTGTGGAAGAACGCCGCCAACGAAGGAGAGGGTGTCGTAAAGGAGGAGGACAAGATCCATCGCTGAAAATCCCGGAACCGTCGGAAACGAGGTGAGCTTCCTACTCTCTCCCTTGGTGCTAGATCCCTAGTTATTCCTAGAAGAGATATGAACTCAAAGGAGTCTCGATTCGTGAGAAGAAGTTTCCTAGGAGGAGGACATGATAGGACTTGGACTGGCCCCAATTTGAATCACCAAAGATAACCTTTGGTCTCAGCTTGGACTTGTAGTTGTTTAAGTTATCCTTGCTGCCAGTCATATGTTTGGAGCATCCACTGTCCAGATACCATTTTTGATTAACCACTGGACAACCCTTTTCCTGCAATGAAAACAGTTAGTTGTTCTTGACCTAGGTTACCTTGGGTCTTTTATATTGTTGATAAGAAAAACTAATTACTGAAAATTCAGGTTGTGATTTATAGCCTAATGGGTGATATCTTCTAGGAGGAATTATCCAGCCAGCAGGAGGGTTGAAAGGTTTGCTAGATTTATTAAAGTTGTTGTTATAGTTATGACTTTTATTAAGTCTTTCTGGGTTCAACGAAATGTTGTGAGTTCGTCGACCATAGTTCGATGAAATGGGATGACATCGTTTATCTCTACTCAAAGAATGAATATGTTCATTTTCTGTGCCCCAGAGGTCGATCTCTGTGCGAGAAACCATACACAGTTCATCGATCGCAGTAAGACGAATCATTATTATATAGATTTGCTTTTAGCGTTCCTCGACTTGAGTTCTACGAATTGGCCATATTTCGTCAATCTGAGTTCGACGAAACCTGGTGAACTTTGTTTTTTATCTATGGCTTTTTGGTTTCTGTTATTGTGATTTTTAAAGTTAGTTACTTCTTCTATGGTTTGGTTGTTGTTCATTACTTCTTTTCCCTTAACGGTAACAAATCTGATGGGGGTTGATAATATTTTCTTCTTGAGAATAGGGGTAAACTTGATGATGCACCCAAGCCCAGTTTGTCATTTAGTCTGGCATTGACTATGCTTGTGATGTCCATCAGCTTAAGGATTCTCCCATTGAGAGATTCCTCAAGTTGTTTGGCCTCACATAGCTCTGTTTTTAAAGAGTTAATTTGTTCATTAGCTAATGTTAGTTCTTTTCTTAACATAGAGTTTTCAGAAATCATATTTTCCTGATTAGACATTTTTTCCCTAAGTGTATTGATTTCCTTTTTAGAGTTTATTAAATCAATGCACATTGTCCTAAGTTCAATTTTGAAACTCTTAGAATTATAGTCAAAAGATGACAATACCTGATCAGCTTCAGATTCTGAAGCTCCTTCATTATCAGATGCATCCTCTTCATCTGATTGACTTCTGGAGGCATCAATGGCCATGAGGCAGACTTCCTTGGCACTTGCCTCTTCTTCTTCTTCACTGGAGCTGGATGATGTGGATTCATCTTCAGTGTCACTCTAGTTTTCAGCTACAAAGCCCTTCTCCTTCTTCTTGTATTTGCTGGAGGAAGGCTTGCTGCTTTGCTGTCTTCTGGAGTACTTCTCTCTTCTCCTTTCTTTCTTTTGATTCTCTGGATACTCTGATATAAAGTGTCCAGGTTTCATGCAGCCAAAGTAAACTACTTCTTTAGTGGAGATTTTGTCATACCTTGGCTTATCATCCTGTTTGGATGATTTTCTCCTGAAGTCTTTCCTTACCATTTTGTAAAATCTTTTGGCAAGGAGACTCATTAGCTCTTCATTCATTATTGAAGCTTCTATATCTTCAGCAGCCTTGAATGACAGGTTGTGCTCATTCCTAGTTGGTGGAGGAGTCTTTTGTTCAGCTGCTTCTCTGGACTTGATTAGCTGCTCATAGGACTTGAGCTTTCCCAAAAGAGATTCTGTGGAAATCTCATTTAATCTCCTGGCCTCCTTGATTGGCCAGATCCTTGAATCCCATGAGCTTGGGAATCACATGAGGATTTTATTTGCCTCAGTGAGGGTGATGTCCTTGTCCAAGGTCTTCAGCTCATTGATTATTGAGCTCAGCCAGTTGTACATGTCTGCAACAGATTCTGCTTCACCCTTCTTGAAATTCTCATACTGGATATGAGATTTGACCTTCTGTCCTTCCTTTCATCAGCAGACCCAGCCACCATTTGGTTGAGAGAGTCCCAAATAGCCTTGGCTGAAGTGCATTCAGCCACTTTCTGGAAAATGTCATCTGACATTGTTTGAGCCAGAATGTTCATGGCTTTAGCATCAGCAACCTTGGCTTTCTCCTGGGCATCAGTCCACTCAGGTGGTGGAACTGCATGAGTGCTGGAAGTTGCTGTAGATGCAGCTGGTTGAGGAGGACCTGTCAAGATAGAATTATAGATGTCCTCATCAATAGAATTCATATACAGTTTTATTCTTTCCTTCCAGATGGCAAACTTATTTAAGTTGCATACTGGAGGTCTGATGCTTGCATAATCTTTGTTCTGTGCTATGCTGTGAATTCAATCCTTGTAGAAATAAAAATCAGATCTAACACATCATCTTTTGGTTTAGGGGTTAGCTTGTACAACCAAAGGAACCTTCTCTGATACTAATTGAAAGGTAGGGTTAGATCTGATATACTCTAGCGGGGGGGTGGGGTGAAAAAAGTATCTTGAAACTTTTATGGTTTTTTACTGTAAATAAAAAATCAGTCCTAAAATAAAATAATCTATCACAGGCACAATAAATATAAACTAACTATCACAGACTCATCAACCTAACTAGCACAGTCACAGTAAGAGCAAAAGAAAAAGATGGCAACCAGACAACACAAAATTTTATAATGGTTCTCCAACCTGGTTACATCCACTCTTCTACCACCCTGGTAGGAATCCACTCAGGTTTTTGATTAGGTGACTGCCACCAATGAGCTTTTGATCAGGTGCTCAAAAACCAATCCCAAGTATTTTGATCAGGTGACTTGAAACCAGGAATAACTTTTGAAGGGAGTTAAAATAACTCTTTTTATAGTGAGGGTGAGAGAGTGATGATGTCTTCTCTTTCTCAAAAACAACTGAGAAGACTTTAGTGGATCTTTTGATGTTAATAAAGCTCCCCCTGATATATTAAAACCAAGAAGTCTTGAGTTTTGTTTCAGGGTGAGTAGGTCTTTAATTCTTTAGAGCCTTGACCAGAAGGTATCCAGGAACTTCTTGACTGATGGAGTATTTGTTGTCCTTTGAAGAATCCTGGAATGAAGAAGGAAGAAGACTCTTGATTTTGAATGAATGTTCTTCTTCTTTAGTTTGCTGTTGTTTCTCTGGTCTGGGGGTTTTGATTTTTGTTACTATATGATTTCTCTTTTTTTGTATGCTAAAAATTGCCGCCGAGAAGGAAGAAGAAAAATCCTTTTATATTTTCCATGGAATCTTCCTTCTGAGCTTTGAATTTTTCAGCATTGATTACTGACGGCCTGAAGAATATCTGCATTGATTGATTTCGCCAACTGTCGCATTGAAAAATGGCAAGTAATAATCCCGATGAAGGCCCTAATCAATGTTGCGTCTAACGGTAATATTCAGAGAATATTAATCATTGATTATACAGGAATTACAGCAATAAAATAAGGGACAGAGGGAGGAAAAGTCCATGTCTGGAACTACACAAAAATTGTCGAGTGAAGAACAGAATTCGTCGACCTGGGTCCAGAGTTTATCGAGCTGAGAAGTTGTGTTCGTCGACACGATAATTGTTGTTCGTCGACCTGAGATCCAATATCGTCGACCTAAGAACAGATAACTGCTTTCTCTAGAACCTTGACAATTCTATGCATCAAGATCATCGAGCTGAGATTCTAACTTCATCGACTGGTGTTCAGTGAAATTTTTCTTGGACTTTAGAATGCTAAAGTAGAGTGTCCAGAAATCATCGACCTGAGAACTAGGTTCGTCGATCTGAGAACTAGTTTCGTCGAGTTGAGAACTTCTAACTGCTACTTAATAAAACTTGCCAAGAATGTGGTCTAAGTTCGTCGAGCTGAGAAGATGAATTCGTCGACTGGAGTATGATTCTGGATTTAGAATATTTGAAGTAGAGCATCCATAAATCATCGATCTGAGAACTAAGTTCGTCGAGCTCAGCTTAGAGAATTGTCTCTGAGTTCGTCGAGTTGAGCACGACTTTCATCGAGCTGAGTTCGACGAACGTCGAACTCATTTCCTGAGTCTTTGAAATTTCTCTAAGTCTTGAGTCTTCTGCAGTCTGTTGATGGCTAGTCCATGCAGTGTTGACTTTAAGGACATGACCTATACTCTAGGACACAAACATGACCCGGGCTATACAGGTTGGGTCAAACATCCTAGTTTAGTGGACTTAGCCCAAATCCAACTAGGATCTAACAACATGAATATCTTCCACTGAGATCTGCAAAACAAACATGAGAGGAAGGCACAAAAGAATAATAACTTGCAAGTACCTGATGGTGACTTGCAAGCGTCTACTAGTCTCTGTAAAAGAGAAGTTATACACAAATAGGATATATAAAAGTAAGCTGCAAGTACTTGAAGGGGACTTGCAAATACCTGCTATTCACTGCAAATGGAAGAGTGAGTAGCAGATATAAAAGAAAAGTAGTAAACTCTGCAAGAAAAGAGTTAGAAGCAGATATAATAAAAAAGCTAAGCTGCAAGTACCTGGATGGAACTTGCAAATACCTGCTAATCTCTGCAATAAAAGAGTTAGAAGCAGATATGCTAGAAAAGCCAAGCAATAATTACCTGGATGGAACTTGCAAATTCCTGCTAATCTCTGTTTGAAAAGAGTTAGAAGCAGATATGATAAAAAAGTTAAGCTGCAAGTACCTGGATGGAACTTGCAAATACCTGCTAATCTCTGCAAGAAAAGAGTTAGAAGCAGATATGATAGAAAAGCTAAGCTGCAAGTACCTAGATAGAACTTTCAAATACTTGCTAATCTCTGCAAGAAAAGAGTTAGAAGCAGATATGATAGAAAAGCTGAGCCGCAAGTACCTAGATGGAACTTGCAAATACCTGCTAATCTCTGCAAGAAAATAGTTAGAAGTAGATATGATAGAAAAGCTAAGCTGCAAGTACCTAGATGGAACTTGCAAATGTTATCTGTTGATATGATAAGATAGATATGATCAGATAGCAGAAGAAATGTCTGAAGAATTCTACTGATAACTGAATAAAGATCAAACCGCGATAGTGATCTTTTCACGAGATCAGATATGATGTCTTTAATATGAAGTCCAGATCAGCAAGATGAAATCATCTTAATTAGAATCCAATAGAAAGGCTTGGTAATTAAGGAGAACCTGATATTTTGATTAATGATTGGTGCTATTAATATCTGATAAGAGTAATAGAGAGCTTGTAAATTATCATATGACAGAGCTTCATTCAAGTAGTGCATATAAGATGAGTATAAGCAAAATGAATGTTGTAAATCCTTTTGATAGGTCAGATTTAACCTGTTAACCTGTGAAAGTGGCAGTTGAAAAAAAGAGGTCGATACTCGGAGATGACCAAGAAATGCTGGATGCTGCCACAAGAGAGCACCTGTGGGCCTTATGCATAGCCTGCCCGAGAAAGGTCATTATGAGTATAGTCTTACTTAGAGCGGGCTGGCCGCGCTTTCTTTAGAAGGGCACAAAAGTGAAAAGCACAGGAAATTCTGAGAAGGATTGTTAGATACACTACTCTCATGCCTTGGGTTACAATATCGCTGATCAGTCAGGCCAGGTGCGCCAGGTGGTCTATAGCATTGCTCGCCTGTGGAAAGATCAGCGGAGTTGTGGACCCTGCGAAAGAACAGATTGAGAGTACCATAGAGTGTTCGATTATTACATTCATGAGATGATCGAAGAGACAAGGCTACACTTGATCACCATTGCTTGTCAAGCAAAGATCATCGTAACTGTAATGTATCCTTAACGTAGCACAGTAGGGCTAACACACGGGACATCCCTTGATAACCGCTTTGTGTTAGATACCGGCCAGGATCCGAAGTCCTGAAGTTTACCTTATAGATTGAGCGGCACCCACTACACATACACGAACACTCCACACTATATGTGGTCATCGTGGCCTTAAGCCCGAGAATAATCTAGGGAAGGAAACAATAAGAGTCGGTGATATCTTGGTGGTTCAGTGATCTCTTTGGTAAAGAGAAAATAGAGGAAGAAGCATTCAAAAAAAGGGAAATGTGTCAGTATGGAATCTCTGACGTAAAATTTATTGAAATGAAAGAAACAACACTTAGAAGTGCTTCAGAGAGAAAATGTTTGAAATATGTAAAGTAAGAGTAACTAGCAATGATTGCGAGGAGCTTTGAGGACTTTGTGTTGTTCTCCTTCAGCTTAGGATAAGTCTCTAAGGGTGTCTGCACAATCATCGTTGATGCTTTCGGTGCCAAGATCAAGGTTCATGTCGATGAGTTAGTTTTCATCTTTTGAGCTAAGAGGATTGCACATTTCTTCTTTTCTTTTTGAAGCAGATGGGTCAGGATGATCATTCTACTGGAGCAAATATTAGAATTTACCCTGTTTCATCATTTTCTCCACTAGTTGCTGAAGAGCTCTCCAATCCTTTGTTGCATGATGGTTTTCTTCATGATAGTTGCAGCACTGGTCAGTGTCTTTGACCTTTTGATCAGCAGGCTAAGAGGATCCCTCATCTCTTGGTTTGCTCTTCATGATATGAGTTGCCTCACCCACTGTGCTATAAACCTCAGATTTTTTGCTTGGGAAGAGACGCTGATGACGTCGGAAATTCCATCCACTCTTTACTTGCAATTGAAGACCTTTGGGGGAGACTTTGGAGGTTGTCTGGTATAGAGAAAATCTTTTGGGCCTCTCTTCCTCTTAGTGGAAAATTCAGGCAGTTTTCTTGGGTGATTGGAGGAGCAAGCGATGGTTTGGGGACTAAGTTTGTAGAAAATCTCCCTTTGTTTAGCAACTAGAAACTACAAAGGGATTGCGAGCTGCCTAGATGGGTAACTTGTTGGATAGGTATAAGGATTAACTGGCAGAAAAGTTGGCCGATTAGAAAGTGGATTCCCCACTGCTAGGTTGACTGTAGTAACTGGCGCTGCTGCAGGTTGCGAATCCAGTCGCTGAATTATAGCGGCTTGGGTGCCATTAATCGCTGTGATCTGTACATAAGTTTCCCGACGTGTCAGCAAGAGGGATTCCCAGAGAGTGTCTTAGCTGGTAGGAGTAATGTTTTGAGGGGGTTGGCGGTCTGACATGAGTAACCATTGATTTTCACGGTCTATTAGAGATCTGAAGGCCACATGTTAACTATTGATGCACGGAACATGGAAGAGGAGAGGGAATCCGCAGGCACTAGAAGCTAACGGGTGTGTTCAGTCTCACGAGCTAGGATGAGGTAAAGAGGTTGATTGAGGATACAGAGGAATCTTCTGAGTGCTCGAGAGTGGAGCAAACGCTAGATCAAGGGTGTTGAGTGGATAGCGGAAAGGCGGATGTTGATCGAGTCGGGCGAGATGGCAGGGAAGTTTGATCATGAACTATCGAGCAGACCGTTACTTTGATGGTTGTGTTTGCAGGTTGATGTCGAGAGAGGTGTGATGAGAAGAAGAGGGGGCCACTAGCAACAATAATAATAGGCCTCGCCCGCTGTGGCTTAAATGTCACTCTTGCGATGAGATTTCCTTTGATTAATATTAAGTTATTACAGCTTTAGTTGCACCTTTACATGGAAATCAAATAAATGGTACAAAGGGGGAAGTTGTCGGCTAAGGAAAGAAGATGTCAGAAGGCCGCACGGGCTGAGCAGAGAGGTCGGCAGACCGCGCGGATAGCTGATCCCGCAGTTCTCTAGAGTAAGCCGAGCAGACTGCGCGATCAGGCAGAGAGTACAGTTGAGGTTGTGTGGACTAAGAAGTTGAGTCTGCAGGACTTGATTCCTTGACCTTGTCATCGGTTGTCCTCGTGCGTGTGTCGGTGTCACCAAAATGAGAGGTATGGGGGGCTATTTATAGTACCGAGGAGATAACGGCTTTTGGTAACGTCACCCCCGGTGAGTCGGTAAGTTGTGCGAGTAGAATGTGGAGTCTGTCGAGCCCGCGCCAGGACACACGGTCTGGGAACTTATCTTCTGGAGCTATTTCTGCTGTTGGCGGACTGGGATGAGACCATCTCTACTGTAATAAGCGAGCCCACGCCAAGCCATGCGGGATGAGAAGTAGGCCGCCCCTTGCTGGGAAGAAGCGGGTTTTGGCTGGAAAGATGGGTGGCAGACTGCATTGTGAGTCTGCCTCTGCCACAGGGAATCGTGCTTGGTGCAAAGCTAAAGGGCCAAGTGGCGGACTGGATGAGTCTGCACAGCCCGCAGTGGACAAGTCGAGTCCGCCTCTGCTGGAGGCCTGTCGCTGGGTGAGGATGGCGACCTGGCTTACTAAATAGAGCAGGTCGCCTTCTTACTGGAGGAGTCCGTCAATTGTAGGCGGGCTGATGGGTTGAACGGCATAACGAGTCCTCCTAGCCCGCTGCGGATGGGATGAGTACGCTGAATGTTGTACGGTTTGGCAGAGAGATGGAGAAATTCCACGCTCGTTGGGAGGACTTAGATCGAATACGCGAACTGCTAGCGGTTGAGAGCTAGTTGACTGGGCGACCTGGCAGACTGAAGAAGCAGGTCGCCACCTTTGTTGAAGTCCGCCTCCTGTTGGATGTAAAGTGTTGCCGCCCCTGCTGGGTGGCCTGGAGGTTGTCGACCTTTGTTGGGCGACCTGAATGCAGGTCGCGGACTGCCGGGCGGAGTGAGGTGGAGTAGGTCGCACCCACTAGTGGACGACCTAGAGAGTTGTCGCCTGATCGACGATCTAATGTTCGTGGCTTATTTTTGGGCGACCGAAGGCAGGTCTCCTGGCGATCTGGCGGTCTGAGCGGATAGGAATCCGAGTCCGCCGTAGTTGGGTAGTCCACCTATCGGAATGCAGAATCACGGTGTGGTTAGCTGATCAAACCACGTGGCCTACAAGGGTGGACTGAGGAAGCAGTCTGCATCACCTATACAACGAGTGACTTTTGCGAGACTTGGGCGGTCAGACCGGGGAGACCGCCTTAGCCATGCCACCTGAGCAGACAGAGAAGTTTATCTTCCCATCCTTGGACTGGTCGCGACCTCCAGGGGGAACTTGGATCAGGCCGCGACTTGAAAACTGGATACCTTGGGAGGGATCGCCAATTTTTGGGTTAACACATGCTTCTCATTTTAAATAGAGATTACATTAGGTCAGCAAACCTTTTGCAAAGTCTTAGATCTGTAGAGCAAAAGATAATATCCTCCACATAGATTTAGACAATAAGCAATTGTTGTTTATATGTTCTACTGAATAGTATTTTATCCACATTTCCTTTTGTGAAAGAGTATTCTAAGAGAAAAGTGGATAAGGTCTCATACCAAGCTCTTTGACTTTGCTTTAAACCATAGAGTGCTTTAATTAATTAATAAACATATAAAGGACGAGATGGAATGATAAAACCTGGAGGTTGTTCAACATGGACCTCTTCTTGAAGTGTGTTATTAAGGATGGAACTCTTGACATCCATCTGATATACCTTAATTTTCGAATGAGTATCATATGCAGGGAACAACCTAATTGCTACTAGTCAAGCAAGTGGATCAAAGGATTTATTAGTCTATTCCTTCCTCTTGTCTATAAATATAGAAGTTCCTCTTGCTAGTTTTTGTTCTTCTTGTCAATTCCTGGGTGCAAGACTTATCTCTTGGTTCAGTCTCCACTTCTGCAGTTGAAGCTGAATATTTAGCTGCTGGAAGTTGCTATTCACAGATATTGTGGATGCAAAATCAATTACTTGATAACAGTTTGAATTTCACAAATTTTATAATTTCTGTGACAGCTAAAGTTCAATCTTCATTGCCTCCAATATAGTGTTGCACAGTAGTGCAAAGTATATAAAAATAATACATCACTTTCTCAGGGACAATATAGAGAAAGGGAAAATCTCTGTAGAATTTCTGTCCACTAAAGATTAAAAGGCTGACATTTTCACTCAGTCTCTTGATGAAATAAAGTGCAAGCACTTTATCAATATATTCAGTACGCTTGATCGTGCTTTCTAAGACATATTATTGTAATCACAAAATTTATTTTTCATAATATTATATTGTTAGGAAAAACCAACAGAAGACAAAAAAGTTATATCTGTAATCAATAGAATGTCGAATAATTGTTGTCGGAACATCGACTTCTACTCGATGCAATGTTCAGAACTAGCGACTATGATGAGTTTAATTCTACACAATGTAGGATCGTTATAAATTTGATCATGCGTCAATAGATTGTCTAAATAAGGTACTATTAGAGTTATGTTGATCTCTAATCGACTTAACGTGAACTTTAATAGGCGTGCATCAAAAAATGCCCTAATTTTCGATGTACCTTCAATTTATATACCAGACATCGGAATACACTTACAAAACACTTCATCTTCCCTGCTGTGTTTCTCTCTTATTTGTTTAGTGTATTTGCAGGTACTCAACTGGATACAATGCTAACTGAATCTAAAATTAATAGTGCACTTGACAAAGCCTTGAATGAGTTGGTTGTGGAATTTACAAAATAATTAAAGTTGACTGATTTGATAAACATATATCTGATTTAGCAGAGTTAAAGTTGACTAAATAAATGTTACCTTGTCTAACCTCAATTAAAATAATTTTGTTAGTATTCGATGTAATAGAACATAAAGATTTGTCAAAAGATACCTGATAACCTTGATCATATAGTTGACTGATGGATATAAGGTTATGCTTAAAACCTTTCACATAAGCTATCTTTCTGAAGGTAACTACTCCAACTTTGATATTGTCATAGCGTTCTGTCTGGATATACTTGGAGTCTCCAAATATGACTTTTGGTCCTAGCTTTGCTTTGAAGTCTTGTAGATTATCTTTTCTACCTATCATGTGTTTTGAGCATCCACTATCCAAATACCACTATTCCTCTGTGGTAGGATAGTTCTTTTCCTGTATAAAACAAATTAGGTGTTCTTGACCCAGATTATCTTGGGTCATAGTTTACTTTCATAATAATTAGAAATATAAGAACATTCAGGTTGATCTGAATAACCAACTGGATGATATCTCTTAGGAGGAATGATCCACTAAGTAAAAGGATTTTTCAATCTTTGTGTTTGATTATTCTTTTGAAAAGGATTAAAATTTCTGTTTGAAAAATTTGAGTTCGATGAATTATACTGATTTCGTCGAGCTTCATTCGACGAATTATAGTGAGTTCATCGAGCTCCATTCACAGAATAGTAATATTCATTTTTTGTGTTCAGCGTTCATCGATCTCTGTTCGACGAATAATATTAATTTCGTTGAACACAATTTCCTAAATAATACTTATTTCTAGTGTTCAGAGTTCATTGATCTCTGTTCGATGAATAGTATTGATTTCGTCAATCTCGGTTCGACGAATTTTATTAAACATGGTTTTTGTGGAAATTTTTATTTTGTTTTAGATTATTCTTTTGTAAAACTTCAGTGTCTTTATCTATATCTTCTAATTTTTCTTTTCCTTTAGCAGAAATAAATTTTACTGGTGTTATTAAAATATTGTTCTGAAGAAGCTGAGGTTGACTGGATGAAGCTATAATGCCCCGAAAATCGGAATCGAGCTGGTCGCGTCCCAGGAAATATTTTTGGTGCATGTATAGGGGTACACGGCCTAGGACACGGGCATGTCCAAGGCCGTGTGGGGCTCTCTGTTGGTCGGCTGTGTCTAGAGAAGGACACGGCAGGAAACACGGTAGAGTGACACGGGCATGTCATCTGACACGGGCGTGTGCCTACCCGTATCAGTACCCGTGCTCCCAACAATCGTGTCGGTTGGCATGGCGGTTTTCTGTGACACGGTCCCAGGACACGGGCGTGTCAGATCCCGGCACGGGCGTGTCGATTGATACACGGGTGTGTTTGAGCACGTGTGAGTCTCTGTGTTCGACGATCGTGCCTGGATCAAGGCACATGGCCTGGGATACGGCCGTGTTCCAAGCCGTGTTCGGCCCAGTTTTGGGGATTTTTGAGCGGATCTAAGCCGTTCGATTTCTTTAATTAAGATCTGACAGCCCAGATGAGTTCCTTCTCTGTTAAGGTCGGAAACAGAGGATCAATTCCTCATTTCTCTCTTAAGCACTCTCTTTCAAGGAGTTAGAGAGAGGAGGAAGAAGGAGGACTCCGGCTACCGGCGGATGATCAGAGCACCGTTTAGAGAACCGAGAGCAGATCCGTGGAGGAAATCCCATTGCGAAGACTAATATCTGGATAGTTTTCCATGGCGCAAAAGCGTACTACAAGGGTAACGATTCTTTACTTGAGCATGTGAAGCTCTCTACCTTTTTTGCGTAGGGAAACCCTCTCCCACGAGTGTACGGCGAGTGTGCGGTGTTCCTTGGGGTTGATGGGAATAGTTCGCCTTGTGTTGCATATAGAGTCCAGAATCGAAGTACAGGCATAGGCATTGTGTGTGAAGCCTACCCAGACATGTTGGTCTGGATCGGTGATGTTGCATTTGTTATGGTTTGCCGGAGAAGACTTCATGCTTTGTGTTTTCGGGTTTCTACTCGGTAGATTGCAGTAGGGATCCTTGGGGATTAACTCCAAGGCGCACCCAGAAAACTGAGCGGAATCGTTGTTCTGCTAACTTGGTGGTCAGGGAACCGGCCTTAAACATAACTGGGTTATGTGACTTTTCTTTGGAATTGTGGCGGGATCCGAGAGAAGCTTGGCTCATGCGTACGTCTTAAGGTGTACTACGCATTGTGAGCAACGGGCAAGTGGAATCGGTCCTGGGCTATGTGGTTCGGTGCGAGAGACCCGAAAAGGGGACTGGCCGTTGGCACAGTCGGGAGCCTTAGACGGTGGTCAGAAAGGCTAGTTTGCTCACGAGGTTGCCATCCTGGGGGTGGTGGGGAAGTCGCTGAAGTGTCAGGATTTACAGATAATGTGCCCTGAGTGCATGAGGTGTTTGGTCGTGTGAGCCTACACCTGTGGTGAAATAAGTTTGTACTATATTGTTTAGCTGGGCTAATGAATTGCAGGGAAGGAGCACCGCCGTCCCGAGTTAGGGGCAGGGTTGTTATAATTTGGTCGGCTTTGGCTGACCGTTGCTTTGTTTTCCACCGTGCGGTGGTATGTTGTTTGCAGGTGCTGCGGAGCCAAGTACCAAATAGCGGGCTGGTGCCCATGTTACTGAGCTGGCCCTCGAAGGCCAAAGCGAATAGTTGTACTTTATTTTGTCATGTGTGGCCGGCCTGCGAGCTGATGTATGGAAAACATTATTTTTTTTAAGTGAACTCCTGTAGGGCCATATGGCCGTGTACCTTTCAGTGTATTGGTATTTCATTCCAGTTGTAGTGGTTGTGGACATTCATGATTACTGGATTTCAGTTTTGGGTTCTTTCGACTATTTTTTAAAAGCTTACGCTAGAATGCTCTGTGTTAGGATGAGTAGTCTTAATTGGATAGTTTGGTTATTCATACATAACCCTTCCGACTATCCGTGGTATATGGCGTCGGGTTCCAGCTGGACCTTCTGTTATATGTCATACAACGGATGGGGTGTTACAATTTGGTATCAGACTTCTGGTTATGGTCATGCTTAAATGAATTCATGGGCGAATTCTTTTAAGGGGTGGTGAGCACATGTGTGCATCATCGTTATAACATCAAAAAGAACCCATGAATGTCCACTTAGAAATGAAAAATACACTTGTTTTGTGGAACCTGAGTGTTCCAATGATTGCTTTTAGTAATTTATGTGTCGTCTAATCTAGGTTCTTTGCTATTATAGGCGGATAGGAGCGGTGCTGGTCAATCGGAGCGTCCTCAATCGGCGGAAAGTAGTGCACTGAGAGATGTGCCTACAACACCTCCTTCAGCAAAAACCATCAGATTGGTGGCTGAAGCAGTTTTTGCCATGATTAATGCCAAACCTGCAGGGCAAATGCATTTCACACCTCCTGTGAATGAGCAAGAACCGGTTAGGGTAGCAGAGCCGAGGGTGGTGGAGCGTGTGACAGTGGATCAGGTAGAGCCTAGGAGGGCTACGGAGAGACAGCTCAAGCATGTAATGGGCTTTAATCCTCTGAGGTTCGATGGGGTTGGAACGCCAGCTCAAGCTGAGGATTAGCTCACTACGATAAAGAGGGTCTTGATGACCATGTTAACTGAGGAGTGGCAGAAGACCACCATAACGACCTTCCTTTTGTCTGGTGAGGCAAGGCTGTGGTGGGATGAGTTGGAGTTTTATCTCTTAGTGGTAAGGCAGGTTGTTGATGTGCCTATGGAGGAATTCTCAAGATTGTTCTTGGCCAGATATCTACCCTCTGCTCAGAAGCTTGAGATGGAAAATTAGTATCTTGGGTTGACTCAGGGAGCCAGAAGCGTGGACGAGTATCTCCACAAGTTTACACGGTTGGGTCGGTATGCTGGTGCTATGTTTACGGAAGAAGAGAGGAAGACCAACCGATTTTACGAGGGTCTACGCGGCGGCCTACAGTTACTCCTTGTTGGGCCTAAGGCACAGGGCTTCCTAGCCTTGGTCAATTCGGCCCGGTCATTGGAAATGGGTGTGAAGAAGGTCCAAGAGAAGAAGGACCAAGGGGAAAAGAATGCAGAGTTCAAAGTTCCAAATGCCAAGTCAGGATTCCGCATATTGTACAAGAAGCAGAAGACATCAAACTGAGCCCCTTCGTCTGTTGCGTCGGGGGCAACCACAAGTCGAGTTCCAGGAGCTTGCTATAACTGTGGGAAGACGGGACACTTTGCTCGTGAGTGTTGGAGTGGACGTACAAAGTCCGAGAGGAAGCCTGGAGCGACCTATGAAGAGAAAGGGAAGGTGGTGGAGTCAACCGCGTCCCATCATGCTCCAACCCAGCTTAGAGTTTATAATCTTGGTCTACAAGAGGCCATAAAAGAAGCTGACGTGGTGACAGGTATGAGTTAAAGTTTAGCAGTTTAATTTTATGTAGTTGTTACCTCTATTTATATGTTAGCTTATTACTCTTGGTGATAGGCTTCGTGTTGATTTTCGATTGTCCAGAGAGAGCCCTATTTGATACAGGGGCTTCATATTCCTTCTTGTCCGAAAGATTTGGGTCGCACATCGGGGTCCTTTCCTCGATGACAAAAGACAAGTTAGATGTGTTGTTTCCCAATGGGTGCTCAATGCGCGCGGATAAGTTCTGTGTGGTAAAGATTCAGATTGGGGACCAAGAGTTTAATTTGCGAGCGTTGGTTCTACCGTTAGTGGAGTTCGACATAATCTTTGGTATGGACTAGCTCTCGGAGCAGCGAGCTTACATCGATTGCAACCGAAAGGAGGTTAAGCTAGGACTGCATACTGAATAGGAGACTACGTTTGCGGGCATAAAGGGGTCGGGTAAAGTTTTGATGTCGGCCCTTCAAGTGATTAAGGCAGTTCGGTCTGGTGCAGAGCTGTTTGTCACCTTAGTGCAGGCTTCAATGCCTAGGCCAAGTCTGGACAGTATCCCAGTTGTGTCCGAGTATCCTGATGTGTTCCCAGATGATCTCCCAGGAGCCCCTCCTCAGCGGAGATTGATTTTACCATTGAGCTGGTACCGGGTGCCAAACCATTGTCACGCTCTCCATATCGGATAGCGCTACGAGATATGGCGGAGTTGAAGGTGCAACTGCAGGAGTTGTTGGAGCAAGGGTATGTGTGTCCAAGTTCGTCGCCTTGGAGCGCACCGGTTCTTTTCGTTAAGAAGAAGGATGGGAGCTTGCGACTCTGTATTGACTATCGGGAGTTGAACAAGCTTACGGAGAAGAACAAGTATCTGATCCCCAGGGTTAACGGTCTATTTAATCAATTGGTTAGGTCAATAGTATATTCGAAGTTAGATCTGAAGTCCGCCTACTACCAATTGAGGATAAGGGAAAGAGATATCCCAAAGACAGCGTTCAACACGCAGTTTGGGCATTATGAGTTCACGGTCATGCCGTTTGGGTTGACCAATGCGCCATCCGTGTTTATGGATCTGATGAACAGGACCTTCAGAGAATACTTGGATCGTTTCGTGATTGTATTTATCGATGATATCTTGGTATACTCGCAGTGTGAGGAGGACCATTACAAGCATCTACACATGGTGTTGGAGACGTTGAAGAGGAATCAGTTGTATGCTAAGTTCTCCATGTGTGAGTTCTGGTTAGCCTCAGTAGCGTGCCTTGGTCATGTTGTTAGTGGAGATGGGATAGAGGTGGATCCGACGAAGATAACATCGATATGGGAGTGGCCTGTATTGACTACAGTGGTGGAAGTCCGGAGCTTTCTGGGGCTTGCCAGCTACTACAGGCGCTTCGTAGAGAACTTCTCGCGGATAGCGTTACCACTCACGACGTTGACTAGGAAAGATCAAAAGTTCGTGTGGTCACGGGAGTGTGAGCAGGCTTTTGAAGAGTTGAAGAGCCGGTTGACCACGGCGCCTATTTTATGTTTGCCGAGTGGAACCGAAGGGTTTGAGATTTATAGTGATGCTTCTGGCAGTGGTTTGGGCTGTGTTCTACTATAGCATGGTTGTGTGATAGCCTATGGATCACGACAGTTGAAGGTTCACGAGAGGAATTATCCGGTCCATGACTTAGAGTTAGCGGCCGTGATATTTGCTCTAAAGCTGTGGAGGCACTATCTGTACGGGGTAAAGGTCGATATATACACCGACCATAAGAGCCTGAAGTACCTGCTAGATCAGAAGGATCTGAACATGAGACAGCGGAGGTGGATGGAGTTCTTGGGGGACTACACCTTCGAGATATATTATGTACCTAGGAAAGGAAACACGGTGGCGGATGCGTTAAGCTGCAGGGCTCCTGCATAGGCCAGTTGGTTGTCGGTACATGATGAGAGATTAGTCCGTGATTTGGAGGCATTAGAGATTTACTGCATCGATAAGCAGTCTAGTGTCGGGGAGATATTGTGTTGGACAGAGGTACAGTGTGACCTGACTGATAGAGTTCGACGGGCTTTGATTCAGGATAGCAGCATGAAGCAGATCTTAGATGAATCTTTGGATGGGTCAAATTCCCAGTTTGCGGTTGAGGATGAACTACTAAGGAAGGACGGTCGTCTATGCGTCCCTAGTGCGGATAATCTTCGGGAGGAGTTGATGTACGAGGCTCATAATACCAAGTACTCAATCCACCCGGGAAGCACGAAGATGTATAGAGACATGAAGAAGTTATTCTGGTGGCCAGGATTAAAGAAGGATGTAGCACTTTATGTGTCCAAGTGACAAACTTGTGCCTTGGTGAAAGCGGAGTACCAGAAGCCCGGAGGCTTCCTAAAGTCCTTGCCTATCCCGGAATGGAAATTCGACGACATTTCTATGGATTTTGTGCATGGTTTCCCAAAGTCGCAGAGGGGAAACGACGTCATCTGGGTGATCGTAGATAGGTTGACAAAAGTGTCGCATTTTATCCCGAATAGGAAGGAAGATCCGGTGGAAACATTAGCCAATCTCTATGTGGATAATATCGTACGGTTGCATGGTGTGTCGCACAGTATTGTTAGTGACCGAGATGGACGTTTCACGTCGAAGGACTGGAGGCTGGTGCATAGTTTGTTGGGAACTAAGTTGAGTTTCAGCACAGCCTTCCACCGATAGACGGATGGTCAGGCCGAGAGGGTCAATAGGAAGATGGAGGACTTGCTTCGCATGTGCGTCCTAGATTTCAGAAAGCATTGGGAAGATCACCTGTACATGTTGGAGTTTGCGTATAACAACAGCTTTCAAGCGAGTATTGGAATGACACCTTTCAAGGACTTGTATGAGAGGAAGTGTCGTATGTCGTTATCTTGGTTGGAGACAGGCGAGTCAAGGTTATATAAATGTCAAGCGGTGGAAGACGCCACTTCAATGGTACGTACAATTCAGGAAAGGTTGAAGGCCGCTCAGGACAGGCAAGCAAAGTACTATAACGCCAAGCATAGGAACATGGAGTTTGGTGTTGGCAACTAGGTGTATTTAAAAATCAAGCCGTTCAAGGGTGTTTCGCGGGTTCGACGCTTGAAGAAGCTGAGTCCGAGATACGTTGGACCATTTGAAGTTCTAGAGCATGTTGGCGAAGCAACGTATAGATTGAAGCTGTCAGTGGAGTTGAGTGGGTTGCACGATGTGTTCCACGTATCGGTGTTGCGTAAGGCTGTGCAAGAGCCTTCACAGATAGTTGCGGTCGATCAAGTGCCGGTTGAGTACGAGTTGATGACAAAGGTCAAGCCTATACGTATAGAAGACGTTGAAGTCAAACGACTCCGCAATAAGGAAATCTGAATGGTTAAAGTCCTTTGGGATAACTGCGGACGTAAGGAGCTTTCCTGGGAGCGAGAGCAAACTATGTTGGAGGAATACCCCGAGTTATTCCACTCAGGTAACATTTAAATTTGTGTACCTTTACTTATTTTCGGGACAAAATTCTTTAAGTGGGGGAGATTTGTAACGCCCCGAAAATTGGAATCGAGCTGGTCGTGTCCCAGGAAATATTTTTGCTGCCTGTATACGGGTACACGGCCTAGGACATGGACGTGTCCAAGGCCATCTGGGGCTCTCTATTGGCCGGCTGTGTCAAGAGAAGGACATAGCAAGAAACACGGCAGAGTGACACGGGGGTATCATCTGACACGGGAGTGTCATCTAACACGGGCGTGTGCCTACCCGTGTCTTTTGGCGTGGCGGTTTTCTATGACATGGTCCCAGGACACGGGCATGTCAGATCCCGGCACGGGCGTGTCGATTTAGACACAGGTGTGTCTGAGCCCATGTGAGTCTCTATGTTCGATGATCGTTCCTGGATAGAGGCACACAGCCTGGGACATGGTCGTGTGCCAAGCCATGTTCGGCCCAGTTTTGGGGATTTTTGAGCGTATCTGAGCTGTTCGATTTCTTTAATTAAGATCCAAAGGCCCAGATGAGTTCCTGCTCTGTTAAGGTCGGAAACAGAGGATCAATTCCTCATTTCTCTCTTAAGCACTTTCTTTCATGGAGTTAGAGAGAGGAGGAAGAAGGAGGAGGACTCCGGCCGTCGGCGGAGCATTGGAGCACCGTTTAGAGAACCGAGACCGGATCCGTGGAGGAAATCCCGTTGCGAAGACTCCCATCTGGATAGTTTTCCATGGCGCAAAAGCGTACTACAAGGGTAACGATTCTCTACTTGAGCATATGAAGCTCTCTTCCTTTTTTGCATAGGGAAACCCGCTCCCGCGAGTGTGCGGTGAGTGTGGGTTTTCATTGGGGTTGACGGGAATAGTCCCCCTTGTGTTGCATATAGAGTCCGGAATCGAAGTACGGGCATAGACATTGTGTGTGAAGCCTGCCCGGACATGTTGGTCTGGATCGGTGATGTTGCATTTGTTATGGTTTGCCAGAGAATACTCCGTGCTTTGTGTTTTTGGGTTTCTACGCGGTAGATTGCAGCAGGGATTCTTGGGGATTAACTCCAAGCCGCACCCGGAAAATTGAGCGGAATCGTTGTTCTGCTAACTTTACGGTCAGGGAACTGGCCTTGAACATAACTGGGTTATGTGACTTTTCTTTGGAATTGTGGCGAGATCCGAGAGAAGCTTGGCTCGTGCGTACGTCTTAAGGTGTACTACACGTTGTGAGCAACGGGCAAGTAAAATCAGACATGGGCTATGTAGTTTGGTGCGAGAGACCCAAAAAGGGGACTGGCCGTTGGCATAGTCGGGAGCCTTAGATGGTGGTCAGAAAGGATAGTTTGCTCACGAGGTTGCCATGCTGGGGGTGGTGGTGAAGTTGCTGAAGTGTCAGGATTTACCGATAATGTGCCCTTAGTGCACTGGGTGTTTGGTCGTGCGAGCCTACACCTGTGGCGAAATATGTTTGTACTATATTGTTTAGCCGGGCTAATGAATTGCAGGGAAGGAGCACCACCGTCCCGAGTTAGGGGCGGGGGCATTATAATTTGGTCGGCTTTGGCTGACCGTTGCTTTGTTTGCCACCGTGCGGTGGTATGTTTCTTGTAGGTGCTGGAGAGCCAAGTACCAAATAGCGGGCTGGTGCCCATGTTGCTGAGCTGGCCCTCGAAGGCCAAAGCGAATAGTTGTACTTTATTTTGTCATGTGTGGCCGGCCTACGAGCCGATGTATGGAAAACATTATTTTTTTAAGTGAACTCCTGTAAGGCCATATGGCTGTGTACCTTTCAGTGTATCTGTATTTCATTCCAGTTGTGGTGGTTGTGGACATTCATGATTATTAGATTTCAGTTTTGGGTTCTTTAGACAATTTTTTAAAAGCTTCTGCTAGAATGCTCTCTGTTAGGATGAGTAGTCTTAATTGGATAGTTTGGTTATTCGTACGTAACCCTTCCGAATGTCCGTGGTATATGGTGTCGGGTTCTAGCTGGACCTTCTGTTATATGTCATACGATGGATGGGGGTGTTACAGAAGCTCCCAAGATAAGTTTACCATTTAGTCTGACATTGACAGTACTTGTGATGTTCACCAGTTTGATACTTCTCCCATTAAGAGATTCTTCAAACTTATTTGCCTCAGATAATTTGTTTTCCAAGGAAACTATTTGTTCATTAGTAATTTTCAAATCTTCTTTAAGTTTAAAGGTTTCTGAAGATTAATTGTTCTGTTCATTTAATTTTTCTCTGAAAAGTTTTATTTTTTTCTCAGATTGTATTAAATCTTTGCAAAGAAATTTAAAATCTTGATTTAAATTTTTTTGAGGTAAAATCAAATGTAGAAATTACCTGATCTTCTTCAGACTCAGATTCAGCATCAGAATTGCTGCATGATGCATTGATTGCCATCATACAGACTTCTTTAGCCTTTGATTTTTCGTTATCTTCACTTGAACTAAATGATGATTTAGTATCTGATTCACTCCATGTTTCAGCTTCAAAATCTCTCTCCTTTTGTTTGTGTTTACCAGAAGAGGGTTTGTTTGACTGCTTCTTATAATTTATCTCCTTCTTCTTGTCTTTCTTCTGATTCTCAGGACATTTTGGAAGTATGTGTCCCGGTTTCCTGCAACCATAACAAACAATTTCTTTAGTTGGTGTTTTGTCATACCTTGGTTTATCCTTATTTCTGGAAAATCTTTTCCTGAAGTCCTTTCTGGCCATTGTGTAAAATCTTTTGGCCAAAAGACTCATGAGCTCTTCATTCTCTGGAATTTGTTCTTCCTCTTCAGTTGCTTGGAAGGCAATACTCCTGTCCTTCTTTACTGAAGATAGGGTCACTTGTTCAGCTTCCCTTATCTTTGATGAGCTTCCCATAGGATTTGAGCTTGCCCAACAAGATTTCTGTTGAAATCTCATTTACACTTTTGACTTCTCTAATTGGCCAGATTCTTGAATCCCATGTGCTAGGGAAACACATTAGAATTTTGTCATTGACTTCTTTCAATGTAATGTCCTTCTCCAAGGTCTTCAACTCATTGATTATGAGACCGAGTCTTTTGTACATGTCAGCAATAGATTCAACTTCACACTTTTTGAAATTCTTATATTGAGAAATCAGGTGGGATCTTCTGTCATTTCTCCCATCTATTGATCCAGCTACCATTACGGTGAGGGAGTCCCAGATATCTTTTGCTAAGGTGCATTCAAAAATCTTTTGAAAAATATCATCAGACATTGTTTGGGCTAGTATGTTCATAGCATTTGCATCAGCAATTTTTGCTTTTCTCTAGGCTTCTGTCCATTTTGGTGGAAGTACAACACTCGTACTTGGTTCTGCTAGTGTTAGAGGTGGATCTGTCAAAATAGAATTGTAGATATCCTCATCAATGGAATTCATATATATTCTAATCCTTACTTTCCACAATGCAAACTTATTAAGATTGCAAATAGGAGGTCTAGTGCTTGCATACTCTTTATTTTGTTCCATGATAACTCTAGGTAAAATAAGATCTATCAGGATCTTATTGGTTCAGGTGTTAACCTATAAAATAACCAACCTCTCTCTGATACCAATTGTAAGTGAAGGGATAGATCTAACTTTAAACTAGAGTGGGGTAAATAGTGTATTTTAAAAATGATTTTGGACCAATTTAAAGCGAGTTTGGATAGAGATTGACGAAATTGATCTTTTCATCGAACGGAGTTCGATGAATTGTAAAAGTTTCATCGAACGGAGATCGTTGAGTTTTGAGCCTTTCATCGATCGCTGTATTTCACCTTTTCGTCGAAGAAAGCTTGATGAATTGTAATCCTTTCGTCAACCTTTCATCGAACGAAGATCGATAAATTGTATTTCTTTTGTGAAATTTTCGTCGAATAGAGTTCGTTGTTTTGTTTTTTGTGAGACGGAGTTCGTCTTTTCATCTTCTGAAAACTTATATTTAGGTTTTCATCGAACTCTATCCCATGCATTCTCCATTTCTCTTGCACTTGATCTTTCTATTTTGCAGAAAAATAGTGATTTCACATGCAATCCTCTCTGCAATGAAGTTTGATGCAGGTTTCGATATCGACATGGAAGCCTTTAGTCATTCAGATAAAATCTTCCAAGACATCTTATGGATCTTTGAGGCACAGAATTTGCGACACTTTATGACTGCCAGAATCAAAATCCCAGTTGCATAGATTAAAAAACGGATTCATACTGCTAAGATTCAGGATATCTCAACCATTTTTGGTTCAATCTCAGGCAATCAGGTTCCTCTAACACCTGAAATGCTTTCTAAAAGTTTCATTTTTGTTAATGTAGAAGACGATATAGAGTTATCTAGTACATAATTTGATGTAATGCTGGATAGATTGGGTCGCTCTCAAGGAAACCCTAATAATTTGTTGAAAAAGAACTTTTCTATAGTATATAAGTTTTTAGATGATGTAGTAGGAAAGGTACTTCTGGGCAAACATTCAGCCCAGGATTATGTTACCAGACACCAATTCCTTTTGATATGTGCTCTGGTGGATCAAAAAATAATTAAGAAGAAGGTTAAAAGCAAGTCTGTAGGATATGGTAGGATATTGGGCATCTTTCTACAGGCTAAGTGTCCAAAGGTGTTGGTCTCTCAGGCCATACACATTAATGCCTCCAAGAGGATTACCTCAGCCCTATTTGTAAAATGGGAGAGGGTGATTCCTAAGCCTTCCAGGGCTGGATTGTCTAGGGCTGCTTCTGAAAGCACCAGGGCTGTCCCAGACACTCTACCTACCCAAAAGAGGTTTCTGCTCCCCTTATTTCTTCTCCTCCACCATCTCCACACCATTCCCCTAGATCTTCCACTCCATTTACTCAACAACCTATTTTATCTGAAGTTGTTCCATATTCAGCCTCAACCACTTAACCAGCTCATCAGTCACCTCCTCACTCACCTCCCTTATCTCCACTTCTTTCTTCTCCACCTCATTTCTCTCTACTTCCTTTTGATCCACCTCTCTCATCTCTACCTCACCCATCTCCACCTCAGTCACCTATCCAGGATATAATTTCTGATGATATTCCCCCTTTCATCAATCCCACCTCTTTACCTGAGTCATCTTTTTTATGTTACAACTGTGCTAACAGTTCCATTCCCTCTTCTTCCATTCCATCCTCTACATCTACTCAGGCTCCACCTGAGTTTATGTATCTTGATTTCTGAAAGTGTAGGTTAGATCTGAAATACTCTAGAGGGGGGGTGAATAGAGTATTATGCTTTCTTCAAAACTTTTTACAACTTTTGTTGTAGGCCTAGGTGAACAAGTCAGCAAATAAAATAAGCTAAGCACAACAACCTAAACAATCACAGATCACAGCCAAAACAAAAGAAAAAGGGCAACCAGATGACACAAGAAATTTTATAGTGGTTCCCCAACCTGGGTACATCCACTCCTCTACCACCCTGGTAGGAATCCACTCAGGTTTTTGATCAGGTGCCTGACACCAATGAGCTTTTGTTTAGGTGCTCAAAAACCAAAACCTCAAGTCTTTTGGAAGGAGACTTGCAACAAGAATAATTTTGAAGGGAATTAAAACCCTGTACAGGAGTTGAAAAGAGGTGATGATGTCTTCTCTTTCTCAATGACAACTGAGAAGACAGTGTATTGATTTCAGCAGATATTGCTCCCCCTGAGATCTTGAATGCATCAGGAAAGCTGGAGCACTACTTCAGGGTGATAGGTCTTCAAAGACCTAGAGTGCCTGGACCAGAAATTGCTTCAGGAACTTCTTTTGACAGATAGATTAATTTGTTGTCCTTTGAAGTTGTCCTGTACCGTTGGAGGAAGACTCTTGATAGTATTTGAATGTTCTTCTTCTTCTTCTTGATGAAGTTGTTCTCTGGTCAAGGCTGATTGCAGTAGAATTTTAGATTTCTGTAAGTTTGTTCTTCTATGCAATCTGAGTGTCTGTCTGATTGTCTGTATTGCTAGATGTCTCTTACTAATTGATTCTTCTTTCTTTTCTGTCTTATGACTGACTGAGAATATTCGAAATTTGAATGTTTGAGCAGTAATTGCAGTCGGCCTCGGAAGGAAGCAACAATCAATAATTTCCCTAACTGTCCCATGGAAAAACGACATGTAATAGTTCATAGTTAATGCGCGTTCCAACGGTAACATTCCGAGAAGATCTGACATTAATTGTTCAGGAATCATCGCCAAGAAACGGGACTAGAAACTGAAGAAGACCTAGTATGGAATCGTCGAACGAAGAACACAATTCGTCGAGCTGAGTTTGAGTTCGTCGAGCTGAGCTTGAGTTCGTGGAGCTGAGCTTGAGTTCGTCGAGCTAAGCTTGAGATAGTTCGTCGACCAGACAATCTTCATTAGTTGAACAGACAGTCTTCATTCGTCGAGCTGAGATCCAAATTCATCGAGCGAAGATATATTGTGGACTTAGCCAAATATTCTGCATCTGCTGATATCCAGTGTCGACATAAGCTGGTGTCGACTAATTGATCTTGGTGTCGACTCAAATCTTCTGGTGTCGACATAAATTGGTGTTGACTGAAATCCTGGTGTCTACACAAATCTTCTGGTGTCGACATAAATTGTCTGGTGTCCACACATGCCCTAAGTATCGACATAAATCCTCTGAATTCAGAATTCGTCGAGTAGAGTACTGCATTCATCGACCCGAGAAGCTGACTTTGTCGACCTGAGAAGTTGAGAACTTGAGGTCCAAGTTCGTCGAGCTCAGAATCTAATTCATCGACCGAAGCTTGAAGTTGGACTTAGAAAAATTCTGAAGTTGTCCTGACTTTATCTTGATGAAGAACCTCAACATTCGTCAAACAGAGAACTAAGATCGTCGAGCACTGCACTAAGAATTGTCTCACGATAGTCGAGCGCAGAACACCTTTCGTCGAGCTGAGTTCGACGAACGTCGAACTCATTTTACTTGGTCTTGAAATCCTCGAAGTCTGGAGTCTCTGATGGACTTGATGATAGCTGGTCCATCTGAAGTTGAACCTAAGGACTTGACCTAGACTCTAGGACACAACTTGACCCTGGCTATACATGATGGGTCACATCCTAAGTTAGTGAACCTAGCCCAAATCAACAAGGGATCCAACAATCTCCCCCTATTTGGGTGAGGTCACTAACAGAGACTCAAAACAGAAACAAATAGAAAAATAAAGCAAGAAAAGAAATATATCTGGCAGAGAATTACCAACACATGCAGCAGATATATATACACAGCTTTGTTTAAACACATAGCACAGTTCTGAAAGAGAGAGCAGAAAGAAATTAAAACAAAATAAAGATTACTTCTTCTTTTTCTACAAAGGCTTGTCTTCTGTTTTCTTTTTTCCTGGCTTTTTGAAGATGATTTCTCTCTTTGGATCTGAAGCCTGAGCCTTTGTCATAGTCATATCAGCTGCCCCAATAATATTCAATGATGTAGCTCTAGGGACAACTGCTTCTGGATGGAGCTTCATATAGTCATCAACATTAAACAGTTTATTGCCTTTGTCAAACCTTTTCAACTCTTCCTTTTTATACTTAGACATTGTTGTAAATCCTGAGGTGTCTTTTCCTTCAGCCTTGGCTTTATTGATCAAGGATAGTCCAATTAATTCCTAGTATCTAGCCATTCTTGCAGTATTTGCAATTTCAGGATCTTCAAATGGAATTGGAGGAGAGTATGGCCTTTTTGGACTGTCAGCTTTCTATTCTTCAGATGCTTGTTGCTTTTACTATTGATGCTATTAATTCCCTGAGGAGGGTTGCCTCTGTTGGCTGCTTCCAGAGGATCTCCCTGACTGTCTCTGATATGTTTGCATGGGGGCAGAACTTTGGGAGCTAGAGCCACTGGCACCAGCTGTTGGAGGAGGAGGAGGAGGATCCTTTCTGAATCTATGCAGTGGAGGAGGAGAATATCTCGTACTTCTCTTTCTTTCCTTCTGCTGGTTCTTTGACAACCACATCCATGCAGGAATTCCCTTATATGGAGCAATATTGTGCAGAATGTAATAAGGGGTGTCAACAGTGGGATTTGGTTTAGGAGCTGGAGGAGAAGTAGCCTTCCTTTTCTTTGATAACATCTTCTTTTTCTTACTAGCAGCATCTTCATCAAAATCATCATCATCAGCTTCATCTTCAGAATCAAAACCCTGAGGGTTATCATAAAGAGCATCCAAAGCTTTTAAAGCTTTATCAAAAATAACAGTGTTTTCTAGAGGATGGGCAGAAGGTTCAGGAACTAGAGTTTCAGCAATAGGAGAGGAGGAGACTGCACAGGAATCAGAAATAATAGGGACAGAGCTATCAGCTGCTACCTTATTCTCCTCTTCAATATCAGCATGGATAAGCTCATCCAAATCAGGCAAAGGAGAGTCATCCATAACAAAAACTGGTACTGAAATATCTTCTGGAATAACTGCTGGACTGGCTGCAGAGATTGAAGCCGGGATAGCAAAACTGTCACAGAGTTGCTTAGCAACTTCTAGACTAACTAGAGAGGTATAGGGTACAATAGCCAAATGTGGCTTAGTAGAGGGTAGCTGCATAGAAATAGTATAAAAATTTCTCAACAAAACAGACAAATTAACTGTGGGATTTAACTGAAAATCACCAACAGGTTTTATTTGCTCAACTGACTCATCTAAGTCATTGTCAGTATCCATAAAATGAATTAATTCAATCATCTCAGAATCAAATTCTGGCAAAA
This sequence comes from Platanthera guangdongensis, assembly GCA_039583875.1. Lineage (NCBI taxonomy): Eukaryota > Viridiplantae > Streptophyta > Magnoliopsida > Asparagales > Orchidaceae > Platanthera > Platanthera guangdongensis. The sequence continues at coordinate 241,246,155 of CM077153.1, forward strand.
TTTCCAAAATTTCTGCATCTTCATCTGAATCTGCATCTGCTATAGAGGGAACTGCTGCTGTGACTGCTGCTACTGCTACATCTGCATCTGCTACAACTTCATCACTGAGCATCTCCCCCTGCCTGGGTTCAGGAGAACCTGGAGCCAGGCCCCTAGATGAAGAGGGGGCAGTAGAGAGAAGAGAAACTTGTGCAGATAAAGAATTGATGGAATTCACAAGAGGTGTAATGGCCTCTGTGATAAGGGATTTTATGAGGGGGGTAAGAATGGTGAGGATAGATGAGATGACAGTTGAGTCAAAGGTGGAAGGGGAAGAGGATGGAATGGAGGGTGGAATAACAGATGTGTGATGAGTGGATGGTGATGAAGATGGAATGTTGGCATCTGGCATGACAGAGTCTGTGGGTATGTTGTAAGATGGAATGGGGGATAAGTGTGGGGGAAGGGGAGACTGAGGAGGTGTAGGAATAGATGTCTCATGAGGTGAAGCAGGGGGTGTAGGAATGTTGGTAATGTCAAGTGGTGGAGATGGAGGAGGAGTAGGCACATGAGTATGTGGTGGAGATTTAGGTGTGGTAGAAGGAATGGAAGAGGAATGGAGTTGTTTTGCTGGAAGTGTTTGAAGAGATGATGGAGATGGAATGACCTCTTCTACAGGGAGGGGAGTGGCCTTTACAGCCCTGGTGCTCTCAGAAGTTGGGATGGAAGAGGAAGAAGCCTTTGAGGGCTTGGAGATAGTCCTCTCCCATCTGCCAAACAAAGCGCATGTGAGGCGCTTGCTGGCATTGATGAAGATGGTCGGGGAGACCATGCATTCACCAGCCTTTTCCTGGAGAAAAATTGCCAAAATTCTGCTGAAGCAGACCTCTTTCTTACTATTCTTTTTCTTTATCAACTCAAAGAAAATTGTGCCCCAGTTGACATGTCTCTTGTTCACCACGGCGCACATAACCAGGAATTGGTAGCGGGTGATGTAGTCGTGTGCTGAGTGCTTGCCCATCAGCACTTTTCCTACAATGTCCACCAGGAACTGGTACGCGGCAGACAGTTGCTTCTTCAACAGCTTGTTAGGCTTGCTTCCAGAAAACCGCATTAACTTCAGCATATCACCAAATTCTTCAGAATCCATTTCCATGTTATCTTCTCCATTGACTAATCCAAAAATCTCAGAAAGAATTGCGGGAGATAATGAAACAGCAGTACTCCTGATAGTTCCTGTCAAGGTATCATCCTCAGTAGCAGTAGATGTGTATACCCATTCTCTTATTTCAGTCGCATGCAGTTTAATCCGTCTGGTCATGAAATCCTTGAGATGAAGTTCTTCTAGCAGTTGCAGAATATAGAGAAATATGGGGTCGGAGTGCTGGAAAGAATCGAAATCCATATCAAAACCAGTATCAAATTTCATTGCGGCTAAGGTGCTTGCTGGAATCGCCATTGATGACCTGCAAGAAAGACACAGAGAAAACGGCGATCAAGAGCAAGAGAACTGAAAGCACAGGACGGAGGTCGAAGAAAACCTAGATATAAGATTTTCAAAATATGAATCGACAATCTCCGTTCCACGAAAAGAAACAGTTCTTCGAACTGAAGTCGACGAAATAAATTATGGACCAATAATTCGTCGATCTCATCAAGAAGAATCGAACATAGTTCATCGAACTCCGTTCGACGAAATATCTTCTGAAGCAAAGTTCGTCGATCTCCAGTCGACGAAAATTGTTTCCACACAGAGAATTCGTCGATCTCCGTTCGACGAGAATTTCTCAAACTTTCCCTAATTCGTCGAACTCCGTTCGACGAACTCTGGAAAATTCGTCGAATGCAGACATAAACTAAGTTAACTATTCTCCATTAATCATTCCCAGTTGATTTATAAAGAATAGATGGGTTTTCTCATCCAAGTGCTTGGTGAAAATGTCTGCTCTCTGTAGATTAGTAGGAATATGGATTAAGTTAATTTTCTTTTTGTCTACATTATCTCTAATGAAATGATGTCTTATTTCAATATTCTTAGTCCTAGAATGGTGAACTGGATTCTGTGCTATAGCAATAGCACTAGTATTATCACAAAATAATGTTGAATTATTTAAGTTGACACCATAGTCTAGGAGTTGGTTTTGTATCCATAGCATTTGTGAACAGCAGCTGCCAGCAACCATGTATTCTGCTTCTGCAGTTGATGTAGACACAGATGTCCGCTTTTTACAAAACCAGGAGACAAGTCTCATACCCAGGAACTGGCAAGTTCCAGAGGTACTCTTCCCGTCCACTCTACATCCAGCATAGTCAGCATCTGAGTATCCAGTTAACTCAAACTCTAACTCTGCAGGATACCAGAGTCCTAGATTAGGGCAACTCTTTATATATCTCAAAATTCTTTTTAGGAAAATAAGGTGAGATTCTTTAGGGTTCACTTGGAACCTAGCACAAAGGCATGTGACAAACATTATATCAGGTCTGCTAGCTGTTAGGTATAATAGGGATCCAACATTGCCCTATAAAGTTTCCGATCTACAGGTTTCCCTGCTGCATCAGAATCCACAATAGTATTAGTAGACATAGGTGTTTTCATTCCTGAAGCATCACCCATCCCAAACTTCTTAATAAGCTCTTTGGCATACTTAGCTTGGGAGAGGAAAATACCATCAGGGAGCTGCTTCACTTGGAGACCAAGGAAGTAGGAAAGCTCACCCATGCTACTCATCTCAAATTTAGAATGCATGAGATCAGCAAACCTCTTGCACAATTTGCGATCAGTAGACCCAAAGATGATGTCATCCACATATATTTGTACTAATAATATTTGGTCCCTATGATGTCTAGTGAAAAGAGTTTTATCTATGGTTCCTCTTGTAAATTTATGCTCTAAAAGAAAGCTTGCTAAGGTCTCATACCAAGCTCTTGGAGCTTGCTTTAAACCATAGAGTGGTTTATGCAGTTTAAATACAAAAGAGGGTTGGGTTAGAGAGATAAAACCTGGAGGTTGTTCTACATAAACCTCTTCTTGAAGCACTCCATTCAAGAATGCACTCTTGACATCCATTTGGTAGACTTTAAATCTCCTGTGAGCTGCATAGGCAAGGAAGATTCTTATGGCCTCTAACCTTGCAATAGGGGCAAAGGTTTGGTCATAATCAATTCCTTCCTCTTGCCTGTAGCCTTGAGCAACAAGCCTAGCCTTGTTTCTCACAATATTCCCTTGGGCATCTAGCTTGTTCCTGTAGACCCATTTGGTTCCAATAACTGGGTAATTATGGGGTCTTGTAACCAAATCCCAAACTCTACATCTCTCAAACTAATTTAGTTCCTCCTGCATTGCAATGATCCAGTGGGGATCTTGCTCAGCTTCATGGATGGTGAAAGGTTCAATTTGAGAGAGAAAACAGACATGCATCAAGTCTTGGTTGAGTTGATGCCTTATATGTAAACCTACTGAAATGTCTCCAATCACTTGAGATCTGGGGTGATCTCTAATTGTGACAAGATCAGTTGGTGGAGTTTGTTGAGCAACAACTTCTGTAATTAATTCCTCTTGGGGAATGGTACTAGCTGTTGAAGGAAGTTCAGCCACTTCCACTTGGATTTCTTCTTCACTATCTTCAGCAACCTGTGGAGTAGGATGGGTAGATACCTCTTGGGTAAGGTTTAGTCCATCCATAGACTCACATAGTTATGGAGCCTGCAAAAAGCTATTGGTAGAAATCTCTTTCTTCTTATAAGACATGTTAGCTTCATCAAAAGATACATGAACAGACTCTTCAATTTTAAGGGTGGATTTATTAAAAACCCTATAGGCCTTGCTTACTTGGGAGTATACTAGAAAAATCCCTTCTTCAGCCTTAGCCTCAAACTTTCTAATGTATCTCTTGTTATTTGTGTGAATGTAACAAATACAACCAAAAACTTTAAAGTATGTGATTTTAGGTTTCTTCCCTTTAAGTAAGTCATAGGGGGTCTTATTTTTTAGCTTATGTATAAGACTTCTATTCAGAACATAGTTAGCAGTATTTACAGCTTCTGCCCAAAAGGATAGAGGCATGTAAGCATCTGCCAACAATGTGCCTGCAGATTCAATGAGTGTCCTATTTTTCCTTTCAGCAATCCCATTTTGTTGGGGAGTTCTAGGAGCTGAGAAGCACTGCCTGATACCTTCCTTCTAACAGAACTCATGCATAAGAAGAGACTCAAACTTTGTGCCATGATCACTTCTGATCAATGCAACATGAGTAGAGAACTCAATCTGTATGGTCCTGAGAAAATCTGTAAGAACCTTGAATGTATCTGACTTAGCTCTCAGAAAGGCTACCCAACTGAATCTGAAGAAGTCATCAATAATCACTAAAGTATAAGACTTCCCTCCTATGCTATGTACTGCAATGGGTCCAAATAGATCCACATGAAGCAAATACAAAATTCTAGGTGAATCACTTTTATTAATGGATTTGAAGCTAGTTTTAGTTTGCTTGCCTAATTGACAAGCCCTGCATAGGTTTTCCTTCTTGTAGGGGCCAGAAGGTAAACCTTTAACATGGTTGTCTTTAGATAACCTAGATATATTCTTAAGGTTTACATGTCCTAATCTTTTATGCCATAACTCATTTTGATTACTAGTGATATTGAGTAAACAAACATCAGTTTTGGCAGAAATAAAATCTACTAGATATATGTTGTCTTGTCTAAGTCCAATTAAAACAGTTTGGTTTTCACTATTAATAATAGAGCAAGAGGTAGAGTTAAAGTGTACCTGATAACCTTCATCATATAATTGACTTATGGATATTAGGTTATGTTTAAGTCCTCTTACATATGTTACTTTCTTGAAGGTGACTGTCCCAATTTTGACTACTCCATATCTTTCTGACTGGCCACTGTTTGAATCTCCAAAAATCACCTTTGGTCCTAGCTTGGACTTGTAGTTGGATAAATTTGCCTTGCTGCCTGTCATGTGTTTGGAGCAACCACTGTCCAAGTACCAGGTCTGACTCACCCATGGACAGTTCATCACCTGTATCTGTAATGAAAAACAAAACTCAATTGTTCTTGACCCAGGTTACCTTGGGTCCTTTATTTGGTTTAAAGGAGAAACTGGATATAACTGATAATGCAGGTTGTGATTTGTAACCTAAGGGGTGATATCTCTTAGGTGGAATAATCCAATCTCCTACTGGATTGAATGACTTATTAGTTGGCTTAAAGTTTCTGTAAGAGAAATAGTTTAAGTTTAGTATTTCTTGGTTCGACGAATTGTTGTACGTTCGTCAACCAGAGTTCGACGAATAGGGCTGAGATCGTCGATCTCTGCTCAGAGAATGACAGTAGTCATTTTCTGCGCCCCAAGTTCGTCGACCTCTGCTCGACGAACCATACACAGTTCGTCGATCGCAGTTAGACGAATTGTTATAACTGAAGTTTGCATTCAGCGTTCGTCGATCTGGGTTCGACGAACTGGCTACATTTCGTCGATCTGAGTTCGACGAATGTTGCTGAACTTTGTTTTTATTTACTGTTTTCAGATTTTTGTTTCTCTTGTCTATGGGTCTTGGATTGCTTTCTGACATTGGTTTGTCTATTAACTTTTCCTTTCCCTTGGCAGAAATAAATTTGATAGGGGTTGTAAGAATATTTTTCTTAACTAAGGGGGGTAACCTAATGAAGAACCCAAGCCCAGCTTGCTATTTAACCTGACATTGACTGTGCTTGTAATGTCCATCAGCTTGAGACTTCTCCCATTGAGAGATTGCTCAAGTTGTTTGGCCTCATATAATTCAGATTTTAATTTAATTATTTGTTCATTAGCTAAGGTTAGTTGATCTCGTAGTTTAATGTTTTCTGAGTTAACAGATTCAAGACTTCCTAGTCTTTCTCTAAGAGTTTTTATTTCCTTTTCTGAGCTAATTAGATCTAAACACATGTCTTTAAATTCAATTTTAAATGATTCAGAATTAAAATCAAAACTTGAGATAACCTGATCTGCCTCTGAGTCTGAGGCTGCTTCATCTTTAGATTCTTCTTCTGATCCAGAACAGCTCATGGAGGCATCAATTGCCATTAGGCAAACCTCCTTGGATCTTGCTTCTTCCTCTTCTTCACTTGAGCTAGAGGAGGATGATTCTTCCTTTGTATCACTCCAAGTCTCAGTAACAAAGCCCTTATCTTTCTTTTTATATTTGCTGGAGGAGGGTTTGCTGCTGTGTCTTCTCCTGGAGTCCTTTTCTCTGCTCTTATCATTCTTATGGTTTTCTGGACATTCTGAGATGTAGTGTCCAGGCTTTCTGCAACCAAAGCACACAACCTCCTTGGTTGGTGACTTGTCATACTTAGGCTTATCATCCTGCTTAGATGATTTCCTTCTGAAATCCTTCCTAGACATCTTATAAAATCTTTTTGCAAAGAGGCTCATGAGTTCTTCATTTGAAGTTGAGGTCTCACTTTCCTCAGATGATTTGAAGGCTATGCTGTGATCCTTTCTCACTGGAGTTGTTGCCTTATGTTCTGCAGCTTCTCTTGATTTGACTAGCTGCTCATAGGACTTTAATTTGCCTAATAGAGACTCAGTTGATATCTCATTGAGTCTTTTGGCTTCTTTGATAGGCCAGATTCTTGAATCCCAAGAGCTGGGGAAGCACATCAATATCTTATCATTCACCTCTGTTAGGGTGATGTCCTTATCTAGGGTTTTGAGCTCATTGATGATTGAGCTCAACCTGTTATACATGTCAGCCACTGATTCTGTCTCATCCTTTTTGAAGTTCTCATACAGGGAAATGAGATTTGATCTCCTGTCTTTTCTTTCATCTGCTGAGCTAGCTACCATTTGGTTGAGGGAATCCCAAATGGCCTTGGCTGAGGTGCACTCAGCCACCTTTTGAAATATGTCGTCTGACATTGTCTGAGCCAAGATATTCATTGCCTTTGCATCTGCCATTTTGGCTTTCTTGTAGGCATCATTGTTTTCTGGAGGGGGCACTGCAGTCATGTTGGTGGAGGTGCTTGTAGAAGCTACAGGTGCAGGAGGTACACCTGTCAAGATAACAAAAAAATATCTTCATCAGTAGAATTCATATATAATCTGATTCTTGCCTTCCAGATGGCAAACTTGTTAAGATTGCAAACTGGAGATCTGATGCTAGCATAATCTTTGTTTTGGGACATTTCTGTGAAGAAATAAATCTAATAACAAAAACAAACAAACGGATCTAACAAGAGGGATCTTTGTGGTTCAGGTGTTAGCCTGTACAACCAATTAAGGTGTGGTATTTTAACCAACCTCCCTCTGATACCAATTGAAAGTGCAGGTTAGATCTGAAATACTCTAGAGGGGGGGGGGGGTGAATAGAGTATTGTACTTTCTTCAAAACTTTTTACAACTTTTGTTGTAGGCCTAGGTGAAGAAGTCAGCAAATAAAATAAGCTAAGCACAGCAACCTAAACAATCACAGATCACAGCCAAAACAAAAGAAAAAGGGCAACCAGACGACACAAGAAATTTTATAGTGGTTCTCCAACCTGGGTACATCCACTCTTCTACCACCCTGGTAGGAATCCACTCAGGTTTTTGATCAGGTGCCTGACACCAATGAGCTTTTGTTCAGGTGCTCAAAAACCAAAACATCAAGTCTTTTGGAAGGAGACTTGCAACCAGAATAATTTTGAAGGGAATTAAAACCCTGTACATGAGTTGAAAAGAGGTGATGATGTCTTCTCTTTCTCAATGACAACTGAGAAGACTGTGGATTGATTTCAGCAGATATTGATCCCCCTAAGATCTTGAATGTATCAGAAAAGCTGGAGCACTGCTTCAGGGTGATAGGTCTTCAAAGACCTGGAGTGCCTGGACCAGAAATTGCTTCAGGAACTTCTTTTGACAGATAGATTAATTTGTTGTCCTTTGAAGTTGTCCTGTAGAGTTGAAGGAGGAAGACTCTTGATAGTATTTGAATGTTCTTCTTCTTCTTCTTGATGAAGTTGTTCTCTGGTCAAGGCTGATTGCAGTAGAACTTTAGATTTCTGTAAGTTTGTTCTTCTGTGCAATCTGAGTGTCTGTCTGATTGTCTGTATTGCTTGCTGTCTCTTACTAATTGATTCTTCTTTCTTTTCTGTCTTATGACTGACTGTGAACATTCAAAATTTGAATGTTTGAGCAGTAATTGCAGTCGGCCTTGGAAGGAAGCGATAATCAATAATTTCCCTAACTGTCCCATGGAAAAATAACATGTAATAGTCCATAGTTAATGCGCATTCCAACGCTAACATTCCGAGAAGATATGGCATTAATTGTTCAGGAATCATCGCCAAGAAATGGGACGGGAAACTGAAGAAGACCTAGTCTGGAATCGTCGAACGAAGAACATAATTCATCGAGCTGAGTTTGAGTTGTCGAGCTGAGCTTGAGTTCGTCGAGCTGAGCTTGAGTTTGTCAAGCTGAGCTTGAGAGAGTTCGTCGACCAGACAATCTTCATTAGTCGAACAGACAGTCTTCATTCGTCGAGCTGAGATCCAAATTCGTCGAGCAAAGAAAGATTGTGGACTTAGCCAAATATTCTACATCTGCTGATATCCAGTGTCGACATAAGCTGATGTCGACTGATTGATCTTGGTGTCGGCTCAAATCTTCTGGTGTCGACATAAATTGGTGTTGACTGATATCCTGGTGTCGACACAAATCTTCTGGTGTCGACATAAATTGTCTGGTTTCGACACATGCCCTAAGTGTCGACAAAAATTCTCTGAATTCAGAATTCGTTGAGTCGAGTACTGTATTCGTCGACTCGAGAAGCTGACTTCGTCGACCTGAGAAGTTGAGAACTTCAGGTCCAAGTTCGTCGAGCTCAGAATCTAATTCGTCGACCGAAGCTTGAAGTTAGACTTAGAAAAATTCTGAAGTTGTCCTGACTTTAGCTTGATGAAGAACCTCAACATTCGTCGAACAGAGAACTAAGATCGTCGAGCTCATCACTAAGAATTGTCTCACGATCGTCGAGCGCAGAACACCTTTTGTCAATCTGAGTTCGACGAACGCCGAACTCATTTTACTTGGTCTTGAAATCCTCTAAGTCTGGAGTCTCTGATGGTCTTGATGATAGCTGGTCCATCTGAAGTTGAACCTAAGGACTTGACCTAGACTCTAGGACACAACTTGACCCTGGCTATACATGATGGGTCACATCCTAAGTTAGTGAACCTAGCCCAAATCAACTAGGAATCCAACAATTTCTCTTCCATTGCTTCTAATCTTTTGAAATTCATCACACCAACTCTCAAGAAACTTTTGGATGATGCTTTGGCTCCTGTTCTATCTTCCATGGTAGAACTTTACTCTAAATTAGCCTCTTCCTCTTTTGTCCCTACTTCTGGGGGCCTAGATTCAGTTCACCCTGGATCTAGGCAGGGGAAGATGGTTAATGAAGAAGTTCCAGTCACAGCCAATACAGAAGTTCCAGTTACAGAAGCAACAATTTTTGTTGATATTCCAGATTCAGAAATGACATGTGCAGCTAAGGATGAGTTATCAGATGAGCCAGAAGTTATTACTATTAGTGATGTCATTATTCATCCCATGGTTGATTTATATTCTTTATTATCAGTCTTTGATTTACTGCATTGTTATTCTCATGGCTTACCAGTTTATGAAGAAGATCTCTCAAGAGCAGTAGTTTGCTGCTCTGATCCCGTTGATGCTTCAGTTTTAGAAGAGCTTAGATCTAGTTTCAGAGTTGTTTCTACTAATTCTACTCCTATCTTACAGCCTATAGTAGTTGATAATATAATGAATATTATGGAGCAAGATTATTCCCCTCCTGTATGGGATGAGACACCCATGCCCAATTTTGATGATCTTCTTAATGAAGATATGGAAGAGGCAGCTAATATAGATGATGTGTATAAATAGCCAGAGGATCAGTTTGATGATCATACTGATATATATAAACAGGTTGATGTTTTATATGATTAGCCTGAAGAGCAGTTAGATGTTAATATAGAGTCTGATGAGTCAGAAGATTCTGCTTCTAAGAAAAGAAAGTTTAGGAAGAAGGCTCCAGCTAAGGTTGCCCCTCAACCTTCATCAACAGCAGACATACCTTATTACATTCTGCATGGAATACCTCTTACTCCAGTCCTTCCACACTGGATGACGTACTCCAAAAATGAGGAGAGGAATACGAAGAAAATGAAGAGATATCATTCACCTCCAAAGTCTTGGAGAGGACCTCCTCATCCTCCTCCTCCAACAGCAGGATCAGCGAGAGGTGTATATTACTCTCAGAGGCCTACTTCACATCACTTAAGACCAACTCAACACAGGTAGGATAGAATGGCGAGGTTCAATGAGGAAGTTGCTCTTTCTCAGATTAAGAAAGTAAGGATAGAAGGTAAGGACACATCTCAATTCACTACTATGTCCTCATACAGGCAACCGGAACTGGATAGATATCAGAAGAAGAGCTTATTCAATGTTGAAAAGTATATGAATTTGCATATTGAAGTAGTTGTTCCAATAACCACTTCCCTGAAGATCATTGGTTCTCAAGATCTTAAAATGAGTAAAAGAGAAGCTGAAGATCCAACCAGGAAGCTAATTTTTACCAAATCATCTTCAGATTCTCCTTCAGCTGCTCCACAGAAGGACTTTTAATTTTTGTTTATACCTTTAAACTTTGTTGTTGCTTATAAACTTTCTCAAAGCACCTTTTATATATCTGTTGAAAATTTTATTTCTGCTAGATATTTATGCTTTGTGTTTTTTATTTAATAGTATCCTCACCCAAATTGGGGGAGATTGTTGGAACACCCTTTTACTGATTTGGTCTAGGATCACTATTATATGTTTAGGATGTTTTATTTGAGCCAACTTTTATCAACTAGGGTCATAGGATTATTTCCAGGGTCGTTACTTCAAAAGGAATCCAGAGTACTTCAGTTCGATGAACGCAGAATTCAAATCGATGAACGCCGAGCTCAGTTCGACGAATGTCGAGATAAGTTTGACGAACTCATATTACTAACTCTAAGTTTAGCTCAAAGAACATTGAACTCCGTTCAACAAACTTTGTTCTCAACTTAAAAGCTTAGCTCGATGAAAGCCAAGCTCAGTTTGACGAACTCTGAGCTCAGATCGATGAAACAAAAACTCAGTTCGACGAACTCCAGGCTCAGTTCGATGAATTCCTTGATATGTTCGACGATCAGGAAATTTCCTTATTCAGAAGGCAGAATGATTTCAAAAGCCTAATTTCAGTCAGTTACAACTCTTATATTTAATGCTAAATATTCTAATTGAATATAGTCATTTAAGGCAGCATTAAATATGGATTTATCACAGTGTTTTAATTCTAATTAATTCTCAGGGCAGTTATAATTCTCAGGGATTCCTCAGGCATTTCAGAATGGTTTTAAATCAAATGTTTGATTTCTTCTCAGACATTATATATTCAGAAGATTGCTGCTTCAAAGGGGTTACTAACTTATAGACATTGACAGAGATATATATACTGATATACATACAAGATCAACATATATCAACACATATATAGATACAGATATTCTGCTTTAGAGTCTTCTAGTGCAAAATCTTCAACCAATCAGAAACAGGAACGCCTACACCCTGAAGAAAAGTTTCCCCACCTGATCACAAATCTCTACTCAAATCAGGGGGAGCTTTTGCATCACCATCCACTAGTCTTCTGAGAGATTCTTGACAGAGAAGACAACATCACTTCTTATAGTTTATCTTTAAACTGTGTACAAGGTTTTTAACTCCCTTCAAAAGTTAACTCTTGGTTCCTAAGTCACCTGATCAAAAGACTTAAACTTGGTTTTTGGGCACCTGGTCAAAAGCTCAAAGGATTGCTCGATCTCCCTTAGAAAATAGATCTTTTGGTGGCAAGGCACCAAATCAAAAACCTGTACTGGATTCCTACCAGGGTGGTAAAAGAATAAACGTACCTAGATTTATTGGGGAACTACTATAAATTTCTTGTGTCGTCTGTGATTGTTCTCCCTTTTATTTGTGTGCTGTGATATATCACCTATTTTTTAAACTACTCTTAAATTAAATTTAAATTTTTAAAATACACTATTCACACCCCACCCACCCCCTCTAGTGTAAAGTTAGATCTTTCCCTTCACTTTCACAGATAACAAAAAAATCTTTATTGATAGGCTGTAAGTAGGGGAATCCAAGGACAATACTCTTCTTAAGAAACTAATTTAATTACCTTATGCAATATTTGATTTCAAAGAATATGCAACAAAACATCCTCAAGCTCATATTAAGGATTTTATCTGAGATTTTTATAGGAGAGTGGCAGTAATTAGTTTCAATAAGGATGAATATAGGTTTGATATATTTGAAAGAGATAGTATAACTAGCTTTATAAAGGCACTAGTCTCTGCTACTCAAGATGCACCTGCTGGAGATCATCAAAGGGAAGAGTTTCTAGAATATGTTTTTTAGTTCATTAATAAGCTATCAGCCAAGATTTTGAGCTGTTGCCAAGATTTAGGGTTACGCATAACTAATTTCATTAACTTATTAATAAGCTATCAGCTACGATTTAGGGTTACGCCTAACTAATTTCATTACCTTATGCAATATTTGCTTTATAATCAATGCATCTTCTCATAACACATAAGCAGAAGTTCAAAATCTGTTCAAAATTTATTACAACATCCAACAACGTCCAGATAAATCAAGGCCATCCCACTTTCAATTTGTTGAGAAGATATCCAAGAAATTGTACATTGCATTCTCACAGTTTCTTGTAGATAAAAAATGAGGGCAACACTATTTGAATTATAATTTTATCAATTAAAGCTATACATATTCATTTACCAATTCATGCTTATGCTAATTATTTGTCAGTCATGTTTAATGCTATAAAATTATTCAACTTTAATTATTTATTTTGTAAAATCACAATTGAAAACCTTACAAAATTTGTTAAGCTAAATAAGCAGAGATTATTGGGAAAAACCCTTTTGATTTAACTTAACAAATTATTTTATAATGTATTTTACAACCTAGTTAATTCGTATTTGATACATGTGTATTTTGATCATCTTCTTTGAGAATTGAACAGTCAATTGGCGAGTCGAGAGCCTTCACTTTCATGTTCAAGGACTTCATTAGGTCTACATTAGAGTCAACGCCTCTTGAATCAAGAAGTTTTGTCAAATCTTGAGGTTCTGCAAGATCTAGATGTTTTATAGATTCTTGAGGCCAAGCTTCTTCATATTAATCTTGAGACTTTATTGAATCACCCTGTAGGAAAATATTTTTAGATCTAGATGTTTATTCTAGTCCTGAGGATTCTTACAATTGTTAAGTAGTCTAACATCTTTGGGTTTAGGAGTGTTGCCAGTATTCATTCATTTTAAAGAGCATGAGTCTTTATAGGCATAACCCTAAATCCCCAACGACAGGTTATTGGATGCCTTACGAATCCAAACAAGACATGTTAAGGACTCGTTACCATTATATCAATATACCTCAACAAGATTTAGGCGTGTTGCCGGTCATCATTCATTTTAAAGAGCTAATTAGTACCTAGCTTCTATACTAACACATATGGTTAACCCAAATCAGTATCTATTAAGATGGCTTAAAGAGCATATTATTTTTACCAAATCCGAAACCATTTTGATTAGCGTCCTCTAAACCACCATCAAAATTCTAAACCCCAAAATTAGGCTGGAGTTCTTTAAGCTTGTTCAAGATGATAAATAGAGAGGACATAACATTTTTTTAATAGAGTCAGATAAGGGCATGTTAAAATATCATGTACAATGATTGTCCTGAGTTACTTAGAGGGGGGCACTGGGTGGTGCCAAATGACTTGCTAATAAAAGCTCTTTGAAAGGTTCAAAAGTATTCGGGAGGGTTTGCGTCGGTTCTACGAATAGACTAATAGTGACATATATATTGTACATTTATAGGATCGTTGAATCCCATATTTTGCTATGGGCTTGATCTCTCTGGAATCTCAACATAACCTTTCAACTTATAAATATCCCATGATCTACTTTACTATATGAGAAGTTTATAGTGGTCCAATCTTAATTTTGAGGAGTACGTGCGGCCAAATTGGCCCTTTGAAGTCGACAAATTACTTGACCATTTTAATTACCACCACATAGGTTTAAAGGAGGAGATAGGCGAATGGATCAACATAGTTCGCCTAACTTCAAAATAGTGTTTATCAGTCCTGTCAAATATTTACATACACACAATTCACAATTATTTCTATGCCAAACCTAATTATTACAAATTTGTTTAACAAATTTTAAAAAACGACAGTGGTACCAAGAATTACTTACTACTAGTGGGTAATTATATAAAGAGATCAATGGGCCTTGTGGGTTCTCCATAATAATTATGCCACATCTCTTCAGCAAATTTAACTCTTAACACATGATCATTGAAATAAGGTTGAATTTTTGTGGATTCATCCTCCAAAGGTAATAAATCATTGCCAAATAGTATTATAAGTCAACCAAAATTTGTAAATATAAAATTTAAAAAATATAAGTCCACTAAAATTCTATCATTCTATACTCTAGAGTACACTTTAAAAATAAATTTATGCAAAATGGTACACAAGTTTCATATGGTGCACCAACATAAAGTCATGGCGGGCCGCCGCTTGATCAGACTTCTAGAAGGTGAGTAGTATTTTTTGTACTGGCCCGGATGCAATCTAGCGTCCATAACAAATAACAATGCATGCTCGGGACCATAACATTGGGGCTTTCCATGTCAGGTTAGAGAGCACGCAAAGCCCGATGACAGCACATGTAAATTAGTTCGATCAAATACCCGCATGACTGTTTAACAGTATGTCGATACAAAATCACAACACAACACCAAATAATAAAAATAAAAGTGACATGCAGATTTAACGTGGAAACTCAATAGGATGAAACCACGAGACAATCATAGTCCAACCCGAAAATCCACTACAAAATATTTATAAAGCAAATAGGCAATTACAATACTTTCTCTCATCGATCCTTAAAAAATCTTCATCAACTTTGCACTACACAATATTACACAATAAACAGAAACTAAAAAATTACAAGTCACTGACAGTGGCGGACAAGACTAAATACACAAATCCTCCCAAGCTGTCTCTTCGAATTCTTGTCCAAATCTTCTCTAGATCCAATCTAGGTGAAGTATTCCTGATCAACGTAGAAAAACAATGTCTGAAAGTTCTTCCAAACTAAGATTATTGTCACAAAGATCTCTCTAGAAAATCTTCTATTGTTTAAGTGTGAAGATAATTTGATGCGTTCCTCATCCTCCATCATGGCTATTTATAGGGTCAAATCCATGGAGGTAGTGGTAGTAGATGACATGGGGTAGAAGTGGATGAAGCTTCCCTTGACCTTTTTCTAGAAGCTTTTCTTAAAAGCACATTCTAATTTCATGGTCAAAGGTGGTTACCCCATTTTTCATTAGGCATAAAACACATGATTGAAAAGCATGGTAAAAAGTGGCTAGCTGCTTTCACATGCAGGAGAAAAATATCTCATTAAATCACCCCCCTTGCACTAAGTGAAGAAACTTGTCATTCTGACAATCTTTTTTAAATCTCTAGTTTGCCTCCCAGTCGATTCTCCATCAGCATGTCTCCACCTTCAGTCATTAGATTTAGTGTCACCAAATTCAAATTAGTAAGACTCGAATCCAACATTTTTCTCCACAAAGGACGAGAACTGTACCCAACAATTTATTTCCCTTTGCACTTAAATAGAAGAGATCTCCATATTGACAATCCTCACACAATATTCAAACTTCCCCTCACTGAGGCTTTCGTAAGCATATTTGCTTCATTGTCATATGTGTGCACCTTCTATAAATCCAGCTCTCTCTGCTCCAAAGTATCATATATCCAATGATAACACATGTTAATATGTTTGGACCTCGAGTGGAAGATTAGGTTCTTTCCTAAATGAATTGTGCACTAACTATTAGATAAGTGTGGTTAGCGCTCATGAGTGAAACTTAACTCTTTGATCCAAAGAAGCTTATTCTCTACCTCAGAGACTATAATAAACTCTGCCTCCGTAGTTGACAGTACAACACACTTTGCAGTCTCAACTCTCATGAAATAGATCCCCACACAAACAAGAGCAGGTACCCAGAAGCCGATCTTCTGGAGTCCAAATCTCTAGTTATATCAACATCAGTGTAGCTCAGTAAATCTAACTCATTATCTTCAAACATTAATGTCAAATTTGACTTCCCATGTAGTTACCTTAGAATTCAATTTATAACGCTCCAATGTTCTCTTGCAGGATTGGAGAGAAATCTACTAACAGTTTCAATGACATGCGCTAAATCCGGGAGGGTGCAAATCATGAAATACATGAGACTTCCAACTATAGAAGCATATACAACCTTCTACATCTTTTTCTTCTTAAGCATGCCCGGACAATGATTAATGGTAAGTCTGAAGTGATCATCCACAAGTGGCATTCTCATCTTCTTCACTTGTCCATACTAAATCTCTACATCACCTTCTTGATATATCTCTCCTGTTGTACAACCCTATTCGTTAAGGGTGAACGGTCAACAATCAGTAGTCAACAGGTCAACAATCAACAAGCAGTACCATTATATAAAGATATGATTGGTATTTAATGACTAACAGAGAATGTAAGCGAACCTTTAGACACAAGTGAGGATCATACTCGCTAGGTCGCATGACACCTAGTAGCATGGACGAGCTTTAGAAATCTTTTAGTACAAGCAAGCTCCGAGCAGTACTAGTGGCGAGCAACATCAATACTCGCCAAGCAGGAGACTTCCGACCAACATTACAGATGATCGCTAACCAATACACGCTAGTAGTCGAGCCAGGTCGCCAGAAGGAAGCAGTTGATAATCGCAGCATTGTGTCTTCTCGCCTAAAGACCCCCCCTGTGGATTTTCCTATAAATAGGACCCTAGGTGGTACAAGAATATGGACTTTGAAATCTTGAAAAATATATTGACCACAATATTCAAACTTCCCCTCACTGAGGCTTTCGTAAGCATATTTGCTTCATTGTCATATGTGTGCACCTTCTATAAATCCAGCTCTCTCTGCTCCAAAGTATCATATATCAAATGATAACACATGTTAATATGATTGGACCTCGAGTGGAAGATTAGGTTCTTTCTTAAATGAATTGTGCACTAACTATTAGATAAGTGTGGTTAGCGCTCATGAGTGAAACTTAACTCTTTGATCCAAAGAAGCTTATTCTCTACCTCAGAGACTATAATAAACTCTGCCTCCGTAGTTGACAGTACAACACACTTTGCAGTCTCAACTCTCATGAAATAGATCCCCACACAAATAAGAGCAGGTACCCAGAAGTCGATCTTCTGGAGTCCAAATCTCTAGTTATATCAACATCAGTGTAGCTCAGTAACTCTAACTCATTATCTTCAAACATTAATGTCAAATTTGACTTCCCATGTAGTTACCTTAGAATTCAATTTATAACGCTCCAATGTTCTCTTTCAGGATTGGAGAGAAATTTACTAACAGTTTCAATGACATGTGCTAAATCCGGGCGGGTGCAAATCATGAAATACATGCGACTTCCAACTATAGAAGCATATGCAACCTTCTACATCTTTTTCTTCTTAAGCATGCCCGAACACAGATTAATGGTAAGTCTGAAGTGATCATCCACAAGTGACATGCTCATCTTCTTCACTTGTCCATACTAAATCTCTACATCACCTTCTTGATATATCTCTCCTGTTGTACAACCCTATTCGTTAAGGGTGAACGGTCAACAATAAGTAGTCAACAGGTCAACAATCAACAAGCAGTACCATTATATAAAGATATGATTGGTATTTAATGGCTAACAGAGAATGTAAGGGAACCTTTAGACACAAGCGAGGATCATACTCGCTAGGTCGCACGACACCTAGTAGCATGGACGAGCTTTAGAAACCTTTTAGTACAAGCAAGCTCCGAGCAGTACTAGTGGCGAGCAACATCAATACTCGCCAAGCAGGAGACTTCCGACCAACATTACAGATGATCGCTAACCAATACATGCTAGTAGTCGAGCCAGGTCGCCAGAAGGAAACAGTTGATAATCGCAGGATTGGGTATTCTCGCCTAAAGACCCCGCCCTGTGGATTTTCCTATAAATAGGACCCTAGGTGGTACAAGAATATGGACTTCGAAATCTTGAAAAATATATTGACCACTTTATTCCCTAGATTTTTAGTTGAGCCTTTGGATCCTTTCTCCAAAGAGTCAAGTTCTCAACTAGCATCCTCCTTGTACCCTACTTGGCCATCTTTGGTTGTAGAGAGGAAGCTTTTTCTAAGCCTCCGGGTACGTGGTGCTACCTCCTTGCCACAGCCTTTGGATCCTTTCTCCGAAGAGTCAAGTTCTTAACTAGCTATTGTCCATGTTTCTCCTTTTTCAAGTTCTCAACTAGCTGTCGAGCCCGACCGCTGGACTAGTAACCTTAGTATGTATTGATCCGAATATTTTGGAGTAGGGATTTTCCTGCCTTCAACACCTGTGATATATAAAGTAACTTGGAGTCTTTATCTATCTGAATATGTATCTCTATAATGGTCTTCACAACCCCCAAGTCCTTTATCGCAAACATGAAGCCCAACTACTGATTTAGCTAAGCAATGCACGCAGTGCTCCTCCCGACTATATGTATATCATCTAAATATATGAGTAAGATGATGAAATCCTCTAGAACATACTGCTATACAAATCCCTAGTAATCAAGGGTGGTCTTTCTAAAGTTGATCTCCCATATAGAAGCATCGAACTTCTTATACCATTATCGCGGTGCCTATTTTATGCCTTACAAATTCGTCTTTACGCAAAATATAAGGCTCTCCTTTCCTTTCACTCTGAAATCTTTAGGATGCTCTCAATATAACTCCACCCCAAGATTATCATGTGGAAAGGTAGTTTTGACATCCACCTGCTCAATATCTTGGTCTAACCTTTTAGCGAGGCCAAAAATAACCCGTATAGATGACATCTTCGTAACTAAAGAGAAAATCTCATCGAAATCAACTCCATATTTCATAATGAAACCCTTCAACACTAAGACTTAATATTAGTGCGAGAGTCAATCTTTTCAAGATCAACAATACTCTGATCCTCAAAATATATAGCGTCGTGAATATGTACAAATTTCTTCTCAACTAGAATAAAAAACTTGCAGCCAAAATCACAACTATGTCTATATCCCGGAAAGATGCATTGTTAGGTCTTGGAATATAACTTTAATCTTTTATTTTAAGGGACTTGCACAAAGGCTCGACAACCAAAGACCCTTAATTGACAGTATGAAGAGTCCTTCTCGTAGTATACCTAAGCAAAAATATTCTCGCGTAATACATAACAAGGTCATAGGTTTATGATGTGTGTATCCATGTATTTTGTCTCACCCCAAAATATATTAAATATTTTTGACTCAGATATCATATACTTAACCCTTTCAATTTAGATTCTATTCATTCTTTCAGCTACGCCATTTAACTATGGCATCTTGGGAAGAGCCGTTTCATGTCTATTCCTTTGCTCTATGCAGTACTCATCAAAGGGGCCAAAATACTATCCCATGTTGTCGAACCTGGTGCATTTTATATTTTTCCCAAACTACCTCTCCACCTCAACATAACAATTTTGAAAAGTATCGAGGACCTTATTATTGGTCGTAATATCATATACTCATAGTTTTCTCAAATTATCATCAATGAACACCATAAAATAAAATGCTCCTCTTCTTGTCTGGACCTTCAGAGGACCACAGACATCAGTGTGTATATGCTCTAGCTGCTCGGATCTTCTAGTGGAAGTGTGGATCTAGAATGCTACTCCATTATATTTTTTATCCATTCAATGATCAAATTTGTTGAAACCTCTGAAGACCTGGCGGTTAGCTTTTCTTGTCCAACGGTCTGTTGTTCTGCAGTATGGAGGTTTGGACTAGCAGCCTATCTGGTAGCTATCCTAATGGTTTAGTAAGAGTCTGTAGCAGCAGCCTGGTGGCTTCCCGTACTGCGGTCTAGTGGCTATCCGCAGCAGCGGCCTGGTGGTTAGCAGCATCTACGGTCTGATGGTCAGCTGCAGCAGCAGTTTGGCAGTTAGCTGTAGTAGCGGTCGAGTGGATAGCCTCAGTAGCGGTCTGGTGGTTAGCCACAATAGCGGACTGATGGTTATCCACAACTACGGTCTGATGTTTAGCCGCAACAGTGTTCTGGTGGTTATCCGCAACAACAGTCTAGTGGTTAACCGCAGTAGCGGTCTGTTGGTTAACCACATAAGCGATCAGGGGGTTAACCGCTGCAGGTGTTCTGAGGCTTCCCTGGAGATTGTTCTTATTGTATAGTCTTGCGGTTTGACAGGGTCAAACCGCATATTCTGCATGACTAGTTTTTAGTCTCACATTGCTTGTTGTATTCTCTCATCTCCCCCGTTTTATATATAAGGGGGCATACCTATGAAATGTTTATCTTTTTGGAGCAATAAAATTTCTCCTTATTTAGCTCTTTTTCATATGGTATCAAAGCCAGGTTATGATCCTTTGCTCCAAATGGCTGGCGGTTTGTTTGTCTAACCGCTTCCGGTCTACTTTTTTCAGACTTCTTCCAAACTTCTTCTAGTTTTCTTCCTTCCCTGCCCTCCTTTGCTTGTCGCTTTTCTTGTAACTTGTTCCTTTGCTTTCTTTTTTATTTGCGCGGCTTCTCTAGTGTTCGTGCATCCTGTTTTCTCTATTCCCGCGGGTTATTTTCTCTACTTGCATGATTTGTTTCTCTACCCGAGTGGTTTGTTTCTTCTCTCGCGAGTTGTCTTCGCTGTTTGCTCCTTTTTGGTTCCAGGATCTCTTTCTGCGATTTGTTCTATTCCAGCTTCTCCCTCAACCGTACAGTTTGAGTTTCTCTGTCGGCCTTCTTTTCTTGTTCGATTTCTTTCTGCGACTTTTTTGCTGATTGG
Organism: Platanthera guangdongensis; assembly: GCA_039583875.1. Classification (NCBI taxonomy): domain Eukaryota; kingdom Viridiplantae; phylum Streptophyta; class Magnoliopsida; order Asparagales; family Orchidaceae; genus Platanthera; species Platanthera guangdongensis. The sequence goes on from CM077153.1 coordinate 241,267,145, forward strand.
TTAACCGATCTGCTTTTTTTGCAACGTACTCTTTTTCAGCTTGAGCCCTTCTTGGTCGCCTGCTCATTACCCTATGTTCGCGTGGTTTGTTCTTTTAAACCCTATGGTTTGCTGTTTTTTTCTATGGCCACTGCATCTCCTTCTTCTTCTTTTGCTACTTCTGCTACTGCTTAGTTGGCTACTACTGGAAGATGGTTCATTGATTCTGGTGCTACTAATCATATGATGGGGAATTCTCATATTTTCTCTTCTCTTGACAAGAGTAACTGGTTGCCTCCAGTTTTTATTACGGATGGTTCTTCATCTCAAGTTTGTTGGTCTGGCACAGTGCATCTTGAGATTCAGGACACTCTTTATGTCTCAAGTTTTCTGTGCAATCTTCTTTCTGTCTTCGCTCTTAGCAAACAGTTGAATTATAGAACTGTTTATTACTTCTACTTGTGCTTTTTGAGTCCCTGACTCCAAGGAGTCGATTGCTACTGGGACTGCAAGCGGTGGCTTGTTGATGAGTTGTAAATATTCATATTTTTTAGTACTTTATGTAAGTAGTTTTAGGTTATTTTTGTAGTTTTTAGTTATTCTTCTTAAATAATTTGTTTCTTTTTGTAAATACTTTTCTAACTGAAGTTTATTTTGTTTTCTAAAATTTTGCAGAAAAAGTCTAAAAAATTCAATAGTACACACCCTTGTCGATTTTGTCACGCCCGTGACCGGGGCGCGTTACCTTGATTCCTGCAAAAATCTGCTTCCTGCAAAGAAAAGATCGTGTAACGCCAGTCGTTCAACATTCATCGATCTCATCTCGTCGCTTTGACTCGACGTTCATCGATCAACAATCAATAATTGCCGTTCACCATTCGTCGAACGAAGCACGACGATTTGACGCCAGACTAGACTCTTCGCCAGCTGATTCGTCGATCAACATTATACGCCAACGACGTTCGTCGAACCGAACTAAACTCACAAATCATCGAACTCAACTCAACGTCAGATGCTCGACTATCGTCGACCTTAACTCAATGTCAGATCAACACTCAACACCAACAACGTTCGTCGAACTGGACTCAATAATCAAAACTCAACGCTCGACGTTCGACATTCGTCGAACTCAACTCGACGCCAGCCAACCGTTTGACGTTCGTCGAACTCAATCCGATCGTCGTTCATTGATCTTCGTTCGACATTCGTCGAACGTCGCTTTACGCTTTCTGTCGATGCTCGACACTTCCAGTAAAGGTGACCATGACGTGTCTTGTACTCGCTGCTTCCAGAACTAGGCCAGTCATCATAATTTTGGCTTCCCCTGCACACCATCGTGTCATCTCTTTCCTTTTTTTATCTCTAAATAGAACTTTTCTGTAAGAACCAAGGGTTCCCTTTTTTTGAACCTTTTTTGAACTTAATAAAAAAAATTTCCCTTTTTTTTGAACTTTTCTGCAGATGTCTCTTTCTTTGAGGATGCTCCATTATTTTCTTCTCCCTCTATTCTCTCTTCTTCTAATGATTCTGCTTCTTTTCCTCTTATGTCGACACCTCTTCCAGACCCTGCACTTATTCCTTCTCCTTCTATTTTTGATTCTCCTACTATCTCTGATTCTTCTACTAAGCTATTGCCAACAGCTCCTGAGCTGGCAGTCTCTCCTTCAGGTGGAACTAATACAGTCGAAAAGGACAGACCTTGATCTTTTGATTGCTCTTCGGAAATGTGTTCGATCTTGCACACAACATTCCCTTCGGGATGTGGTCTCTTATGCGCAACTATCTTCTTCGTCTAAGAGCTTTGCTCTTGCTCTATCGGCGAAGGTTATTCCTGCATCCTATCAAGATGCTCTTGTTTTTCCTTATTGGAAAGCTGTTATGGATGAAGAGATGAAAACTCTCAATGAACGGGATATTTGAATTCTAGTTCCTACCCCTCCAAGAGATGATGTGGTTGGCTATGGCTGGGTCTTTGTCATCAAATTTCTCTTTGATGGTATTATTGATCGGTATAAGGCCTGGCTTATTGCCTAAGGATTTACGCAAACCTATGATGTGGATTTCTTTGACACATTCTCTCTTGTTGCTCGGATTACTGCAATCTGTGTTCTTTTCTTTGTGGCAGTTAATATGGGTTGGTAGATGTCTTAGTTAGATGTAAAGAATGATTTTTTATGGTGATTTGCATGAGACAGTCTATATGAAGCAACCTCCTGGGTATGTTGCTCAGGTGGAGTCTCGGGTATGTAGATTGCGGAAGGCTATCCATGGTCTTAAGCAAAGCACGAGGGCCTGGTTTGACAAATTCAATGAAGTTATTTCTGTTATTGGATTTGTCGGAATGTTGCAGATCATTCTTTGTTCATTCGTAAAACCTCGGCTGTCCTTGTTGTTCTTTGTTGGAACACCCTATTACTGATTTGGGTCAGGATCACTATGTCTCTTAGGAAACCTGTTTTGACCTCATTGTATAGATCTAAAGGTCAATTAGAATTGAGTGTAAGGGTTAGTACTTAGGTTTGGAAGCTGCCCTCAAGACCGGGATTTTCAGTTACAGAAGACCAAGTCATTTCCTCGAGCTCAGTACGACGAATCGTCGAACTCCACTCGACGATCGTTGAGCTCACTTCGATGAATCGTCGAACTCCATTCGACGATCTCTGAGCTCAACTTCAACAAGTCGTCGAAATCCATTCGACGATCTCTGAGCTCACCTTCAACAAGTCGTCGAACTCCATTCGACGATCTTCGAGATCAGATCGACGATCTTGACTCCATTTTGATTCTCTATCTCTGAGCTCAGTTCGACGATAGTTGAGCTCATATCGACGATCTCTGTTGCTGTCTAAGTCCAAGTATCTGAGCTCAGTTTAACGATAGTGGAGCTCAGTTCGACGTTTTTCTGAAGAGTTCAACGATTTTCAAGATTCAAATTCAGACGGTTAAGGAATTATTGTCAGCAATTAATTCAGAGATCTTGTAGCCGTTTTTCATTTAATCTGGAGCAAGTTTCAAGGAATTTTTAAGGAATGTTTTATTGAACTTTCCTCCAGAAGACAAATGCAGTTAAGGAAGTAATTAATGACAGGCTAACGGCTATATTGGAAAAAGGATCATTTCTATTCAGAGAAAAGGAATAAAAGATTAGATTTTTCATTCCTGCAAAAGAAGAACAAACAGTTAGAAAAATATTCTTTGAAACAATAACTCTCTGCAACAACAAGAATTACAGCTCTTAAAACAACAATTACACAAGAGAAAGAGTTATAGACATTCTCAGTCTCAAAGATTCATACAAGAACACCATCACCAAAGGAGATCAACAAACTGAAATCTTCAGATCTCTTTTGATTCAAGTGTTCAAAGGTCATCATCATTCAAGACTCCAGACACCTCACATTTCAGATGTTGCTGAAATCATCATTTGCTGGAGATCAATTTTCTGAAGACCTATCACCCTACTGCAAAGCTTCACTTCCTGAACAACTACAGATCTCATGGGGAGCTTTGACAACATCCACTATCTTCTCTCTGACTGTTGACAGAGAAGATCATCTCATCCCTCTCTCTCTCACTCTGCTGTAAAGGGTTTTTCAAACTCCCTTCAAAAGTTTGTTTTTGGTTTTTGAGCACCTTATCAAAAGCTCATTGGTGTCAAGACACCTGATCAAAAAATCTGGTTTGGTTTTTGAGCACCTTATCAAAAGCTCATTGGTGCCCAGGACACCTGATCAACTCATCCTGCAGTGGATTCCTACCTAGGGTGGTAGAAGAGTGGATGTACCCAGGTTGATTGGGGAACCACTATAGCTCCTTGTGTCATCTGGTTTCTTACTTTCTTTTTATTTCTGGCTGTGGTTTGTGATTGTTTTGTGATTATTCTGTGGTTAGATTTACTTTATATTATTTTCTTCCCTGTTCACATAAGAATACAACAACTGTTGTAAAAGTTTTTAGCAAGCACCATACTCTATTCACCCCCCCCCCTCTAGAGTATATCAGATCTAACTTGCACTTTCAATTGGTATCAGAGGCAGGTTGGTTAAAAATACCACATCTCAGTGGTTGCACAAGCTAACACCTGAACCCAAAGATTCCCATAGTTAGATCTGCTTGTTTTGATTTTGTTATTAGAATTATTTCTTCAGAAAACATGGCCCAAAACAAAGATTATGCTAACACCAGACCTCTAGTGTGCAATCTATCCAAGTTTGCACTTTGGAAGGCAAGGATTAGACTCTACATGAATTCTATTGATGAGGACATCTTCAATTCTGTTTTGACAGTGTGTCCAAGACCTCCAGAGAATACAAGCACAAGTGCTGTTCCACCTTCATCAGGAACAGATGCTGACATCAAGAAATGGAAAGTTGCAAAGACTATGAACATTCTTGCTCAGACTATGTCTGATGAAATTTTCCAAAAGGTAGCTGAATGCAACTCAGCAAAGGAGATCTAGGACAGGCTATCTGAAATAGTCTCAGGATCTGCTAATGAAAGAAAAGACAGAAGATCTCACCTCATATCCCAATATGAGAATTTCAAGAAAGGAGAAGCTGAGTCAGTAGCTGAAATGTATAATAGACTCAGCCTGATAGTCAATGAACTGAAAACTTTGGATAAAGATATCTCATTGACTGAGCAAAATGATAAAATCCTAATGTGCTTCCCAAGCACTTGAGACTCAAGGATCTGGCCAATCAAGGATGCCAGAAGTCTGAATGAGATTACAACAGAAGCTCTCTTGGGCAAGCTCAAGTCTTATGAGCTGCTCATTAAGAACAGAGAAGAAGAGCAGAAGGCTGCCTCACCAGCCACAAGAAAGGAAAAGTCAATAGCTTTCAAAGCCACTGAAGATCAGCCTGAAGACAAGGTCACAGGCAATGATGAGCTGCTTAGTCTACTGGCCAAAAGATTTTACAAAATGGCCAGAAAGGACTTCAGGAAGAGATCATACAAAGAACATGACAAGCCAAGGTATGATAAATCAAATAATAAAGAAATTATTTGCTTTGGTTGCAGGAAAACAGGCCACATTGTGCCTGACTGTCCAGAGAACAAGAACAAGGACAGAAAGGACAAGAAAGAAAGAAGAAAAGACAAGGACTTCAAGAAGAACAAACACACAAGAAGGGATTTGTTGCTGAATCTTGGAGTCAGACAGAAGAAGAATCAGAAACTTCTTCCAGCTCAAGTGATGATGAGGATGATGCTGAAGAAAAGGAATTCTGCATGATGGTTATCAATGCCTCACCACACAATTCTGATGCAGAAGAGTCAGAGTCAGACTCAGAGACTCAACTTGAAGAGGACCAGGTAATAAGTTCTTTTGATTTTAATTCTGAGGACTTTAAGTATGAATTTAAAGCACTGTGTTTAGACCTATTAAAATCTGAGAAGGAAATTATCTCTCTCAGAAATCAATTGTCTGAACATAGTACCTTAAAATCAGAAAACCTCAAACTCTCTGAGGAGTTGGAGTGCTGTAGGTAGCAGATAGCTTCACTGAAAAGTGAGCTATCAGAGGCCAAGAAGCTTGAAGAATCCCTCAATGGGAGAAGTATCAAGCTAATGGACATCACAAGCACAGTGAACTCAAGATTCAATAGTACACTGGGCTTGTGTGCTTCATCCAGCCAACCTATAGTACTAACAACACCAATTAAGTTTATTTCTGATAAAGGGAAGGGAGTTATAGAGGTAGTTAGGAAGAATTCTGACTTACCCAAGAAATCAAGTGTTCAACAGAAATCGTCGAACGGAGCTAGACGATCGTCGAATGCAGATCGACGATCTCAGGCAAAATCATCAAACTCAGGTCGACGATCTCTAAACCCTGAACTCTGCCACAGTCGATCGTCGAACGGAGCTCGACGATCTGACCCAAGATCGTCGAACGCAGCTCAACGATCGTCGAGCAGAGATCAGAGATTTGAAAACTTCTTCAAGGGTAAATCAAATTCCAATCCTAGGGGTCCTTCATCCAAGTTTAACCCTTATACTGAATGGATAATACCTCCAAGGAGATATCATCCTGAAGGTTATAAGAGTAAACCAGGGATGTCATTTATTTCTGAATTTAAAGGTTATCAACCTAGGCCCAAGGTAAACTGGGTCAAAAACAAGTAAATTATTTTATGTGCAGATGAAGACCTATCCAACATCAAACTAGCAATGGTACTTGGATAGTGGATGCTCAAAGCACATGACAGGAAACAAGGACAACCTCACATCCTTCAAAGCCAAGCTTGGACCCAAAGTCATATTTGGTGATTCAAACTTTGGACTGACAAAAGAATATGGTGCAGTTCAGATTGGCACAGTCACATTCAAGAAAGTAGCCTATGTGGAAGGACTGAAGCACAACTTGATCAGCATCAGTCAACTATGTGATGAAGGATACCAGGTGACTTTCAGCAAATCCATATGCAAGATCAAATCAGAGGACAACACAACTGTGTTGACAGGTAAAAGGAAAGGTAACATCTATTTAGTAGACTTTCTTTCAACTGAAGTAGATATTTGCCTGTTTAACTCTGTTAGTAGACCTAATGTATTATGGCATAAGAGACTAGGGCATATAAACCTTAGAACCATTGCTAGGCTATCCAAGTACAACCTTGTTAGAGGACTACCTTCTGGCCCCTACAAGAAGGAAGGACTCTGCAGGGCTTGCCAATTAGGCAAGCAAACTAAAAATAGTTTCAAGTCACTTAATAAGAGTGATTCACCTAGGATTCTGTATCTGTTACACATGGATCTTTTTGGACCCATTACAGTACAAAGCTTAGGAGGGAAATCTTACACTTTAGTAGTTGTAGATGACTTCTCTAGTTTCATATGTGTGTTCTTTCTGAGGAAGAAGTCTGATAACTTTAAGTGTTTGACAGAGTTTCTCAAATGCATACAGAATGAGTTCAATACTCACATTGCCCTGATCAGAAGTGATCATGGGACAGAGTTTGATTCTCTTATTATGCAAGAGTTCTGTCAGAGTGAAGGGATCAGGCACACTTTCTCAGCTCCTAGAACTCCTCAACAAAATGGGGTAGCTGAAAGGAAAAATAGAACTCTTATTGAATCTGTTACTACATTGTTGTCAGATGCTCACCTTCCTCTATCCTTTTGGGCAAAGGCAGTGAACACCTCCAACTATGTGTTGAATAGAAGTTTAATACATAAACTGAAGGGCAAGACTCCCTATGAATTACTCAAATGGAAGAAACCTAAAGTAGATTATTTTAGAATTTTTGGTTGTATTTGTTATATTCATAATAATGACAAGAAATACTTAGCAAAATTTCAAGCTAAAGCTGATGAAGGAGTATATCTGGGATACTCCATGATCAGTAAGGCTTATAGGGTATATAATAAATCATCTCTTAAAATTGAAGAATCTGTTCACATATCTTTTGATGAATCTAACACGTCTTTCAAGGAGAAGAACACTTCTACCATAGAACCTTTGCAGGTACATTCTCTTGCTGAAGACTTGAACAGGTTACAAATCATTCAAAAAGAGGAAAGCAGTGAAGATGAAGAAGACATTCAACATCCTGAAGAGAAACCTCTTGAAGAGCCAGTTGTTGTACCACCAAAGGAAACAACAACACCGGTTGGTGAATAATCAACACCTCCTGTTGATTTAGTAACATCAAGAGACCATCCAATTTTCCAAGTAATTGGAGACATCTCAGCTGGTGTGCAAACCAGAAATCAGGTCAACCAAAACCTGATGCACACTTGCTTCCTTTCTCAAATTAAACCTCAATCCATTCAAGATGCTGAGCAAGATCCACACTGGATCATTGCAATGCAAGAAGAGTTGCATCAATTTGAAAGGAACAAAGTTTGAGAACTAGTACCAAGGCCTAAGGATCACTTCATTGTTGGAACAAAGTGGGTGTTCAGAAACAAATTGGATGATCAAGGAGTCATTGTAAGGAATAAGGCAAGGCTAGTTGCTCAAGGGTACTCTCAAGAAGAAGGCATAGACTATGACCAGACTTTTGCACCAGTTGCAAGGTTGGAGGCCATAAGGATCTTCTTAGCATATGCAGCACACAAGGGTTTCAAAGTATACCAGATGGATGTAAAGAGTGCTTTTCTCAATGGAGACATCAAAGAAGAAGTCTATGTCAGACAACCTCCAGGTTTTATCTCTTCATCTCATCCTGATTATGTTTTTAAATTGCATAAAGCATTATATGGTCTCAAGCAAGCTCCTAGAGCATGGTATGAGACCCTAACATGCTTCCTTCTGAAAAATGAATTTATAAGGGGTAGAGTAGACCAAACTCTTTTTATTAGGACCCATAAGTCTCATACCCTACTAGTACAAATCTGTATAGATGATATTATATTTGGTTCTACTGATTCAAATTTGTGCAGAAGGTTCTCCAACCTAATGCATTCCAAATTTGAAATGAGTAGCATGGGTGAGCTATCCTTCTTTCTAGGATTGCAAATCAAAGAACATTCTGAAGGCATATTTATTTCTCAAACCAAGTATGCAAAGGAATTGGTCAAGAAATTTGGTATGTCTGAAGCATCTTGTATGAAAACACCTATGCTTACTAATCATGTATTATATGATGATGAACATGGAAAACCTGTTGATCAGACAACATATAGAGCAATGATTGGCTCTTTACTATACCTTACAGCTAGTAGACCTGACATAATGTTTTCTACATGCATATGTGTTAGATTCCAAGTGAACCCTAGAGAGTCACACCTAACACTAGTAAAAAGGATTCTCAGGTATGTAAAAATTTGTCCAAATCTAGGTCTCTGGTATCCAAAAGATTCAGCATTTGACTTAACTGGATTTTCTGATGCTGATTATGCTGGATGCAGAATTGACAGGAAAAGCACCAGTGGAACTTGTCAGTTTCTTGGTGACAGACTTGTCTCTTGGTTTTGCAAGAAACAAACATCTGTGTCAACTTCAACTGCTGAAGCTGAATATATGGCTGCAGGTAGTTGTTGTTCACAAATATTGTGGATTCAAAACCAACTCCTAGACTATGGCTACAACTTAGAGAAGTCAAAAATATTTTGTGATAATACCAGTGCTATTTCTATAGCTCAAAATCCAGTCCTCCATAGTAGGACAAAACACATAGAAATTAGGCATCACTTTTTAAGAGATAATGTTGAGAAAAATAAAATTGAACTTCAATATATCCCAACTGATTTACAAAAGGGAGATATTTTCACCAAACCCTTGGATGAAAAGAAACATACCATCTTCCTAAATCAGTTAGGAATGTTAGATGGAGGAAGTCTAAAATAATATCCAAGATTTTAAAACTCTAAAAATTGACCAAGACTAGGCAAACATCTTGATTTTTCTAGTGTATAGAGTGTTTTTGGTCTCTGAACTGCGCTCGACGATTTTCCCCCAGATCGTCGAACGGAGATCGACGCTTTCCGAAATCGTCGACCAGAGTTCAGCGCTTCTCAGATAGTGTAAACTATCTCTCCAGGTCAGCGATCGTCGAACGGCGCTCGATGATTTTGTTCTCTGAACTGTCGTCGAACGGAGCTCGACGCTCTCCAATATCGTCGAACGGAGATCGACGATGTTGATGACCTTTCAGTTTCCTTTAGAAGCCCCGATCGTCGAACTAAGTTCAACGATCTTTCCTTTTCTGCGTCGAACCCTAATATAAAATTCATTTTTCGGCCGTCGTTCTCCTTTTGCGCTTTCATTCTCTCTGCAAATTTTCTCTTTCCCTCCAAACTTCTCTACACTTGGTCGTCTGTTTGTTGATTTTTGCAGGAATCAATGGCTGTCTCAGTTGCAGTCCTGGCCGGAATGAAATTTGATGCATGATTTGATATAGATATGGACTCTTTCAATAACAGTGATAAAATCTTCCAAGATATACTAGAACTTTTCAAGGAACAAAAGCTAGTTACAATAATGACTATCAGGATCAAGTTAGCTGCTGATGAAATAAAGGAATGGGTGTATACTGCCCACAACCAGGATCAGAATAAGGTGATTGGATCAATATCAGGAACCCAGGTATCCTTAACCCCTGCTGCCCTGACAGAGATTTTTGGATTGAATTTTGGAGAGGACTCTGCTGAACTGTCTGGAGAAGAATTTTCTGATATGCTTAATAGAATGGGTCATTCTGATGCAAACCCTAGCAAATTGCTGAAGAAGAATTTATCTGTGGAGTACAGATTTTTGGCTGATGTTGTAGGAAAGGTGTTATTGGCCAAACACTCAGCCCATGATACCATCTCCAGGTATCAGCTATGTTTGATGGGTGCTCTTGTCGATAAGAAATAATTAAACTAGGGAGAAGTTTTCTTTGACTTAATTAAGAAGAAAATCAACAAAAATTTTGTGAATTATGGGAGAATATTAGGGTTGTTTCTTCAGAATAGATGCCCTGCTCTGCTAGTTTCTAGTGGGGTGCACATCAATGCCTCCAAGAGGCTCTCCTGTGCCCTATTTGGAAAGTGGGACAGATAAATTGTGAAGCCCAGCAGGCTCTCTGCAAGTGCAACTTCAGGCACAAGGACTGTTGCAGTCTCTTCCCCTCAAGTCTCTGCCCCTGCAGAAGACTTGCCTGTTTCTTCCTCTCCTCCTCCACCTGTTAGTTCATCTCCACCAGTCACATCCACCATTACAGTTTCCTCCACCATCATAATTTCAACCCTATCTCCAACTTCTATCCATTCTCCAACTCTTCCACTAACTGAAGAAATCTTCCATCCTTTACATCACTACCCACAACAAGAAATTGATTCATCATCCCACATTCCATCTTTCAATCTGATAGATGATTCCTTTATGGATGATTCCCCTTCATCCCCTCCTGATCTACCCTCTTCATCCACATCATATCAACAATTGCTTCAAGACGTCATTGCACAACCATCCTTCACCCCATCCATTTCCATTCCATTATCTTCAATTTCCACAATCCCCATATCTCAACCTTCATTTCCACCATCCACCAGCTCTCCACCCACATCTCCAGCTGCTCCACCTTCAGTCCCTACCTCTGCTCAAGCCCCTCTTAAGCATGTAGATATTCCAGCTTTAGCAGACAGACTTTATGAGCTGATAGCTCCCAGGCTATCACTCTTGTTGGAGACCTCCTTGGCTCCACTTCTCAAGTCAGTTGCAGACTTGTCTGCCAGGCTCTCCTCTCTTCTTCCCTCTCAGGCAACCCCTTCCTTTGGGTGCCTTGATCCAGCTTTCTCTGAATCTAGGCAGGGGGAGATGCCTCATGAAGTGGATAGATTGCCTGCTGCTGCTGCTGTATCTTCAGCCCAAGCTCAAGCCTCAACACCTCCTGTTGTAGTTTTCTCAATGGACCTCAAGACACTATTATCAGATTTTGACTCTATATATTTCAGCTGTCTTCCAGAGCATACTGCAGTCCAGCCATCAGAAGATCTCTCTAAGGCCATTGTGCCTATTTCAAGCTGTGACACCAATATAATACTTTCTTTTGTAAAGTCCCTTTCTGCTGCTGCTCCTTCAGTTTCTGTTGAAAGTACTGATATCATTGATGTTGCTGTTAGTTCTGATTTTGATATATCTGAGGATATACATATGACAGAGGCACTTATTCTTGAGCCTGCTGTTATTACTGCTATTGCCCCTTCTAGTGATGATTTTCCAGCTTCAACTGATACTACTGCTGATGTTATTCCTATTACTGAAACTGTTATATCTGAATCTGCTGCCCCAGCTACTGTTGTATCTACTGCTGCTGCTACAACTTCTTCTGCCAGTTCTGCTTCTACTCCTCTTCCTGATATTGTTGCTACTACTGTTGCTGTCACTACTATTTCTCCTGCTCAATCACAACAACAGAAAGACTATCTCAAAAGGATTGATGCACTATATGATGATCAAAGCTCAGAAAGTGATCAGTTCAGGACTGATTCAGATGACTCCTCTGTAACTATTGCAAGGAAAATGAAGGCCAGAAGCAAGGCTATGATAAGGGTTCCTCCAGCAAAAGTCAAATATACAAATGATATTCCTTATTACATACTGCATAACTGTCCTATCACAGAACATTGGATGCAATACTCCAAGAATCAATTGAAGTCCATGAAGAAAAAGAGAAAGTATGAGAAAGGTTCCTCTCAGTTCCATCATCCTCCTCCTCCTCCTCCTTCACCTGATGCAGGTACGGGTGGTAGTTCAGCTATTCAACCCTCTGCCAGAAGCCAAACCCCTTATCAACCTCAAGGTAGATCCCAGTATAGGGGAAGTCAATCCAGAGGCTACCAATCAAGGAGAGGAAACTATAGAGGAAACCAAAGAGAATTTCAAGTCTATTGAAAAGGCTATTCCAGGCAACACCCTTATTCAAGGGAAGGACAAGCTTCCTCTGATACTACTTCAGGTCCATTTCCTTACAAACTGAAAGAGTTAGTCTCATCCAGAGCTCCTCCAGACAATCCCTCAAACAGATATGAGCCTCTAGTTCCCTTTGAGGATCCAGAGAACAATCCACCTTCTTGGACAGCCAAGATGAAGGAATTAACTGCTTTGGATCAAATTAAGAAAGCCAGAGAACAAGGCAAAGACACTTCCAGTATTACTACTTTATCAGAACAAAGGAAAAAGGAACTTGAAAGATATTCTTCCAGCAAGTTCTTTGATTCTGAAAGCTACATGAAGCTGCACCCTGAAGATGTAGTGCCCAGGCCTAAGAAACAAACCTCTTTAGGTGCAGCTGATGACAGAAGATCTAAAAAGGAAGCTCTCAATCCAAACAGAGAAATAGTACTTATAAAGAGCAAAGAAAAAGAGTAACTCTGTAAGGTGACAGTCATTTTGATTTCTGATCTATCTGTGACAATATCTATGATTCTGCAATGTTTTGTTTGTTGCATTTCTGTATTGTTGCTTTGAATGTTGTTTTTATTTCCTCAAATGCCTGTAAATAGTAATCCTAACCCAAATAGGAGGAGATTGTTGGAACACACTATTACTGATTTGGGTCAGGATCACTATGTCTCTTAGGAAACCTGTTTTGACCTCATTGTATAGATCTAAAGGTCAATTAGAATTGAGTCTAAGGGTTAGTACTTAGGTTTGGAAGCTCCCCTCAAGACTAGGATTTTCAGTTTCAGAAGACCAAGTCATTTCATCGAGCTCAGTACGACGAATCGTCGAACTCCATTCGACGATCGTTGATCTCACTTCGACGAATCGTCGAACTCCATTCAACGATCTCTGAGCTCAACTTCAACAAGTCGTCGAACTCCATTCGACGAACTCTGAGCTCAACTTCAACAAGTCGTCGAACTCCATTCGACGATCTTCGAGCTCAGATCGACGATCTTGACTCCAGTTTGATTCTCTATCTCTGAGCTCAGTTCGACGATAGTTAAGCTCAGATCGACGATCTCTGTTGCTGTCTAAGTCCAAGTCTCTGAGCTCAGTTCAACGACAGTGGAGCTCAGTTCGACGTTTTTCTGAAGAGTTCAACGATTTTCAAGATTCAAATTCAGACAGTTAAGGAATTATTATCAGCAATTAATTCAGAGATCTTGTAGCCATTTTTCATTTAATCTGGAGCAAGTTTCAAGGAATTTTCAAGGAATGTTTTATTGGACTTTCCTCCAGAAGACAAATATAGTTAAGGAAGTAATTAATGACAGGCTAACGGCTATATTGGAAAAAGGATCATTTCTATTCAGAGAAAAGGAATAAAAGATTAGATTTTTCATTCCTGCAAAAGAAGAACAAACAGTTAGAAAAATATTCTCTGAAACAACAACTCTCTGCAACAACAAGAATTACAGCTCTTAAAACAACAATTACACAAGAGAAAGAGAAAGAGTTGTATACATTCTCAGTCTCAAAGATTCATACAAGAACACCATCACCAAAGGAGATCAACAAACTGAAATCTTCAGATCTCTTTTGATTCAAGTGTTCAAAGGCCATCATCATTCAAGACTCCAGACACCTCACTTTTCAGTTGTTGCTGAAATCATCATTTGCTGGAGATCAATTTTCTGAAGGCCTATCACCCTACTGCAAAGCTTCACTTCCTGAACAACTACAGATCTCAGGGGGAGCTTTGACAACATCCACTATCTTCTCTCTGACTGTTGACAAAGAAGATCACCTCATCCCTCTCTCTCTCTCACTCTGCTGTAAAGGGTTTTTCAAACACCCTTCAAAAGTTTGTGTTTGGTTTTTGAGCACCTTATCAAAAGCTCATTGGTGGCAAGACACCTGATCAAAAAATCTGGTTTGGTTTTTGAGCACCTTATCAAAAGCTCATTGGTGCCCAGGACACCTGATCAACTCATCATGCAGTGGATTCCTACCTAGGGTGGTAGAAGAGTGGATGTACCCAGGTTGATTGGGGAACCACTATAGCTCCTTGTGTCATCTGGTTGCTTACTTTCTTTTTGTTTCTGGTTGTGGCTTGTGATTGCTTTGTGATTATTCTGTGGTTAGATTTACTTTATATTATTTGCTTCCCTGTTCACATAAGAATACAACAACTGTTGTAAAAGTTTTTAGCAAGCACCATACTCTATTTACCCCCACCCACCCCCCCCCCCCCCGGCCTCTAGAGTATATCATATCCAACTTGCACTTTCATTCTTGCAGTCTATGTGGATGACATTCTTCTTATAGGGGATGGTAGAAAATGTATTGACATGACAAAGAATCTTTTGCTTCAACATTTTGTTACTAAGGATATGAGGTCTCCTAGATACTTTCTAGGGATTGAGATATCTCAGAAACCTGGTTCTATTGTTCTTTCACAGCGGAAATATGTCTTAGATCTCTTGAAGGAGACAGGTCTTCTTGGGGATAAACCCGCTCGGACTCCTATGGCTATTGGAGATGACAAATGCTGGAGTGAGAATTCTCTTATTCTTGAAGATGTCACCAGATACAGATGTCTTGTAGGTAAACTCATTTATCTGACAGTCACAAGACCGGATATTTGTTATGCAGTAGGGAGAGTGAGCCAGTTTATGAAATCTCCTAGAGAATGCCATTTATAGTCAGCTCTAAAGATCTTAGTGTATGTAAAATATTCACCAGGAAAAGGGCTCTTGTTACAGAAAAGGGGACATTTGAAGGTTAAGGCTTATTCTAATGCTAGCTACGCAGATGATAATTAAGATAACTAGGAAGTCTACATCTGGTTTCTACACCTTTGTTGGAGGTAATCTAGTTAGTTGGAAGAGCAAGAAATATGTTGTAGTTGTCATATCAAGTGTAAAAGCTGAATATAGAAGCATGGCTCAGACTGCTTGCGAGTTGAAGTGTCAACAGACACTCTTGCTTGATCTAGGAGAGTTTTATGATCATCCCCTACCTACGTTCTGTGATAATAAGATAGATATATACATTTTGAGAAATCCAGTCTTTCATGATAGAACGAATCATATTAAAGTGGATTTTCATTTTAACAGAGAAGAGATATTGGAGAATCAAATATGTACTCAGTTTGTTACATCTAATAAAGAGCTAGCTGATTTCTTCACAAAACCAGCTACCTCATTCTTGGAAGTTTGTAGCAAGCTGAGCATGGTTGATGTATGTTACAGCTTTAGGGGGAGTGTTAAAACCTCTGGAGACCGGGCGGTTATCTTTTCTTGTCCAGCAATCTGTTGTTCTACGGTCTGGTAGTTTGGACCAACAGCCTATCTAGTAGCTATCCTAGAGGTTTAGTAAGAGTCTGCATCAGCGGCCTGGTGGTCTCCCGCACTACGGTCTGGTGGGTATCAACAACAGCAGCCTAGTGGCTAGCCACAACTATGGTCTGAAGGTTAACCGTAGCAGCGGTTTCGTGGTGAGCCGCAACAGAGGTCTGGTGGATAACTGGAGTAGCGGTCTGGTGGTTAGTCGCAGCAGCGGTCTGATGGTTAGCCACAATAGTGGTCTGATGGTTAGCCATAGCGGCGCTCTGGTGGTTAGACGAAATAGCAGTCTGGAGGTTAGCCGCAATAGCGATCTGGTGGTTAGCTGCAACAGCGGTCTGGAGGTTAGCCATAGCAGCGGTCTGTTGGTTAGTCACAGAAGTGGTCCGGGGGTTAACCGATGCATGTGTTTAGAGGCTTCCCTGGAGATTGTTCTTACAGTATACTCTGGCAGTTTGACAGGGTCAAACTGCATAGTCCACAAGACTAGTTTTTAGTCTCACATTGCTTATTTTAATCTCTCATCTCTCTCGTTTTCTATATATAAGGGGGTATACCTATGTATTATTAATCTTTTTAGATCAATAAAATTTGTGTTTATTTAGCTCTTTTTCATAATATTCACTCTAACTAATAAATTGATAAATCAAAGATCATCTTTTATCGGGAGAGACATCTCAGGCTCTTATGGTTAATGTGACTCATTCTCCCATATCATAGGGATATGGATGCACCATCTTTAATAATGTTGGCATGAGTAGCTTTAGGTCTTCCCTCCACATATAATATACTAGTATCTTTGTAACATCTAAACACTACTACAGACATATTGATTAGCTTCCAAAAATATCCACCAAACACACTCAAATGTCCCTCATCACCTACCTTCCCAACTGAAATTAGTTTGAAGTGGATGTTAGGTATGTCAGACCCCCCCCCCCCCCAAACCTTTGCATATGCCGGGTCGAAGGGGATCTTACTTACCCAAGGCGTCCACTCAGTGCTCCTTAAGAGTGTCAACCCACACTATTAAGCACTAGTTGGCTTCTTTGCTCGGCTTAAATCACAACCTTCACATCACATCACAGAGTTTAGCGGAAGCATTAATAGAAAGCCACAACAAATATATATCAATATATATTTAACAGAAACATGCAGAAGACCGTAGTCACTGCTTATACATGAAGCCCGTAGGCTATAATTGTATTATAACTAGCAGCTCCTCTCTCTCAACTATGCTCGCTAGTACTCACGTTTCGAAACTCTGGAGATGATGGGATGCATCTGCTCAGGTAGTCCTATTAGCTGGTGTATCATCCTGCAATAGCTGGACACTATGGTGCTCCATCTCCTGTGAATGGTTATTAAGATAACTGTTGGTCACAGAACTAAGTGGAACCAAATCTAGTAATCGGATCCATATCCTGCAAACGAGCGCACACTCCCAAAAAAATAAGATAGACGAAGCAAGAGAGGGTTAACATAACATTTTATAAATGAGCTAGGAGCAATCAAAAAGTATAGCATGATATAACTGGACTAACACCAGTAATATTCATTAGTTATATTATAGGTTCTACTAGCATGGTTGTGCAACAGGTACTCAAACCTGAAAGAACTTCACAGGCCTTCAAGACGTGCACATATTGCAGGCACTCACAGTCATATACACATCGCAGGTATTCATAGTCGTGCACACATCACAGGTATTCACACCGTCGCACAATACCCAATATCGACATAGAATGGAACACTTCTTTTCAAGCAGGGTAACGAGCCCTATAGGCCTCACCGATATGGTTGTCGGTGACAATGGCCAGACCTGCCACTTTAGGGTGTGATTGTACTACACAACCTAGGCCCTTACGTACATCTCTGTATACTCTAGGATGTGAGAGACATCCGGCGATTCAACATTTTGGATGACCAGCAGAGGAAATCCAATGGGGAAGAAAAACATAATGGCTGGTCACTCGTGGCACTCATATCCCTATCTCCTTGAGTCGTTGAACTTCTCGCACCGGTACGAACATTTTGCGGAAGTGACTGACCCGCCATAATTTACCGCAATCAATTTACAGGCAATCAAAATAATCAATTTCACTAGCACACACCTGGTCGGTAGCGGCTTGCCCTACTATACTTTAAATAATTCGGACAAACGACACGTGGTTTGACTTTTGACAAGGAGCGTGGGAGTCCTTTATTTGAGGCTAACTTAGGAGGAACATCTCAACTCCTATTATCTCCAACTAAGGCTCAACTTATCAAATCACTTCCCGTCAGGGCAGGACCCGTGCTTAGAATCGTAAACTGCAGAACAAAGTGAGGTAATAAAAACTGCCGTTAGTATAAGCTGCAGAATTAAAATGCTATAAAGAAATAGGACCAATAGGTCATTGGAGTAGTACTGAACTGAAAGTAAGTACTGAAAGAAACTGGAACAGTACGAGACTAGAATAATACTTAAAAGAAATGAACTGAACTGAAAGTAAATAGTCAGGACCAGTACGAGAATGGAATACTGAAAAGAAAATACTGAACTGAAATAAATAAATGAACTGGACCAGTACGAGACTGGAATAAAATATAAAGAAAATGGCTAGTAGTCCAATCACTCCATTCAGGAGGCTTCAGTTCTATCTCCGTTCTCAGGAGGCATGTTCAGTTCTATCTCCGTTCCCAGGAGGCATGTTCAGTTCCATCTACAATCCCAGGAGGCATGTTCAGTTCCATCTCCGTTCTTAGGAGGTTTGTTCAGTTCCATCTTCGTTCTTAGGAGGCTTAGTTCAGTTTCATCTCCATTTTCAGGATGCTTAGTTTGGGTTTCACCGATTATTTAGGTCTGATAATAGTTCGTTGCATCCTTTATTGTTGTGGATTAATCAGACCTGGATAATTTAAGGGTTACACCTTTATTATTTGTCGAGCATGTCTGCTTGTAATTTCAAAACTTGTTTGAGTTACTCGAGAGCTTTACAACGGATAAAGACGAGGCGCTTAGTAGTTATATGAGACTTTGGAATACTCAGAGTTTGGCACTTGCCTCGATCACTCTCATTGGTAAAATAATTTGAACTTATTATCGGACTAAAATATGCTCGCGCGCTCCAATTTTTATTTCAAGAAAATCGGACGCATTGATTTTCGAGCGCAACCCTAGGTTTCAATTAATTTGGAAAAACTGCAATTTTTTCTCCCAAGGTTCCCAAATTTTAATACAACATTTAAGAGGGCCCAAAATGAGACTAGCCTTTTTTTCAAAAAAAATTCGAGCAGTTTTGAGCCTCTAAATTGGCAAAATAAAATTTATTTGGGCTTTTAAAATTACCAAAACAATTTCAAAAATTCTCAAATTTTTTGTGGAGAGATCCCTTATCAAGGGGAACAACTTTCATGTTCAAGACTTTTTCCTAGCAGCATATATTTATTTATAAAAATATCCAAAGTCTGATCAAAACTGGTTTGCATATAGAAGATCAGTCTTGATCATGTGGGCAGGATTAAGCTAGGCGGTAAAATCTGCCAGCGCTTCCCCACAATGGATCAACCACGGAGCTGCTGTGGTGGGCACAGAAGATGAGGTGTGGGGGGGGAGATGTAATCACAACCATTCATAGCCACCCCTGATTAACCCATCGGGGGCCGGCGAGTCTCTAGGTGGTGGTCTGGCGGCCTGCCGCCGCTCGCCGCCTCCAGAAATCATCATCCCGAGAGCAGGGTGGTGGTGGCTCGGCTCACAGTGCCTCCACACCAAACTGCCCCTCCCGTGCTTATCCCGGCTATAAAAACACCCCCGGCCGGCACACTGGGGGCAGGGCTCCTCTCTGGTGGTAGTCCGTGTTGAATTTCAACAAACCTCAAGAGAACACCTCTGATTCTATGTTGAATTTTTCGGATCTTGGAGTTAGCACTGGTTTTATCAACAAATTTAGTTACAACCAGAAACACATGCAGCAACAAAAGTCTTTATTGATTAACAACCAACTTCTTTACAAGGCGAGACATACATGGCGAGACATGATTCGCCAAACCAACACAATGAGAGCAGAAATAGTTACAAAGACAAAACGAGCACAAGCTGCGCGGTCTAAATCACCAAGCCGTGCGAACTACTGTTATGGAGTCCGCTCAATCCTCCAGGTCGCCAGACCGCAACCAAGCCGCGCAGACTACCACTTATTCCAATGCTTAGCTCTACCCGCTGATCTGCAAGCCGCCTGACCGCGAGGTCGCCTAGCCGCCAGACTGCACACGCTGCGATGCCGAATAGAACATTCCGCCTGAAGCAGGCGACTTATTGAACCCCGAACCAAGTTACCAAAGAGAAGACCATCTGGTCATTGTCCGCAACTTGCTGTTTACCGCCTGTTGCTAAACCGCAGAGTCCGCACTGTCCCTGACCGCAATTAGAGCCAAGTCCTGGTTTTCTAGTGCTATCCGCACAACCTGCACAGCACAACCCGATCAACTCTATCAAACTGCGCGGACACCAAAAGGCAGTCTGCAACAACTATTGCGGGCTCAAGTTACTATCCACTTACTTTGGTTGGTCACTGTTCCTGATGTGACATGGGTTCTATTTATTAGCACGATGATGAGTATGGTCGCTACCCTAGCCGATAGGATAACCGCCACATCCCATAGCAAGACAACTCTGCAGTCCGCGGATACATCCCAGTCCGTCGCTCCTGTGCAGGATAGCCAGTCCGCCATAGCTTCTCCAAGGCTGGCCACAATGCCAGTTCACCTTGTCGCCAAAGGCCAAGCCAATACCTCAGCCGGACTCCGCAGCTACATGTCCGCTTAATCCGCGGACATAGCACCAGCCCGCTTATCCCAACTCCACAGCTTTGCCATAAGGCAAAAACCAAACTCAGAGGACACGCCTGCTCCAATCTGCATGCCCGGAGTCCATAACCTTATCACCAAGACACCTATAGGACTCAGCGGACATAACACACCTTCAGTCCGCACATCCTGAGTCCATACTAGTAAGTTAGCTATCGGACACAGCGGACCCAGCTCCAGCCCGCATGCTCTTGCACACGCAATCTCCGGTCCGCATATCCCCCAAGCTCGCAACCAAGGCAACAACACTTCTGCCGAGCTTGGCAGACTGAGAAGCAGCCTGCACTCCACTGCGTGATCTCCCCAGACTGAGCCAAATATGGACTTAGTTTAGAACCAACCAAGTCCACACCACTGGCCACAAGGGCCAGTCCGTACTTACAGGCGGACACTGGAACCAGACCGCCTGTCCCGGCGAGCTCCAGTATCTGTCCACACTGACTGGCGGACACCATGGCTTCCACTTGCCGCTTCATTAGAGAAAGACCAAGACATCTGCCAAACCGGTCTTCCGAGCTCTAGTTATTCAATCCTCTTCTTGCCAGACTCCGCGGATAGTATTTCTACCCACCCGGTTACTTCCTGGGATCCAACTATCTGCTGAGCACAAGCCGGCCTGGCTAACCGCCGCTGCTGTCCGCGTAGACCGCGCGAACAGACCGCCCAGGCCGCTTCAGAACAAATTGTCTGCAACATCCCTACCGACTTAGCTGACTGCCAACCCTGTCCGCGTAGACCGCGCGGATAGGTTTTCCAAGTGCTCCATTCACCCACTTTCACTTCACAGATTTCAACACTCCCCCTTGAAGTGAAAAGTGGTGAATAACTCCAGCATCTCCCATAACCTTGCACCTGCTCCCTCCAATAGCACCTTCGAGGAAATGTCCAAGACATAGTCCCCGCCTTACATATCATGGACCATGAGGGAGCCCTCCAGCATCTCCTATAAGGAGCAATGCTTCCCTCTACCTTCTTCTTCAGCTTCAACCTCCACTCATGCATCACGGGAGTATCACCAACAACCTTGGGCAAAAACGCTCAAGCCTTATCACCTCTGAGAGTAGTCACCTCCCCATCCTTGGTGTCAACCATCTCCTTGATTCTAGTGGGGTCATCACAGCTAGAAGGTACTTGCTCGACCTGAGGGCTAGCAAGGAAACATGAGACAAAGCTCACCGTGTTCCCTTCGCAATATCGAGCTGGTGGGTTACTGATCCTCTTTGATCTCCGAAGAACCTGATCACGGCTAAACACCTCCGCTACTTCTCATGAACCAGCTCCATTCCCGGGCAAACCTGGAACAATGCTCCCCTTGCTTCCTGAATAAGACACCACCTCACTGGAACTAGAAGAACCTGGAGTAATTCTCCCCCTACTACCTGAACCAGGAGTCTCCGCTCTCGAACAAGAACTACTTGGAACATCGCTCCCCCTGCTTCTTGAACCAGAAGCCTCCGTCTTCGAGCTAGAAAAACTTGGAGCATCGCTCAACTTGCTTCTCGACCCTGACGCATTTGCCCCGGAACTAGAACAATTAGGAGCTCCTGGTGACACAGACGGCTCCCTTGCTTCCTTAGCAGCAGCCTCCTTCAGCCCACCATCTGACCTGCTCAACTCTAGCTCCACAAATGAGCTACCCCAATATGACGTTAGCTCATCGAAGACAACGTATCTCGACACGATGAATCTCTTCGTCTCAGGATCCATACACCTCCATCTCCTCCTCTGCTCATCATATCCAACAAAGACTAGCTTTGTATTGAGAGAATTAGGAAAGTGTACATAGCAAGTAGATCCAAACACCCGTAGGTGCTTCACACTGGGCTTCATCCCGAACATCAGCTCATAAGGAGTCTTCACATTGATCGGACTAAGAGGCATCCATTTGATGCATGCGCCGCACAAGCCATCCCTTCCGCCCAAAAGGCCTTCAGAATGCTTTTGCACTGAAGCCAACATTTGCAGGTCTCCATCAACAAACGGATAATCCGATCTGCAACACCACCTTGCTGTGAAGTATGTCCACAAGATAACTCCCTTCGGATCCCATGCTTCATGCAAAAGTCCGGGAACTCGGTTGAGCCAAACTCACCACCGATGCTTGTCCTCAACTTCTTGATCCGCGGGCCGAGTTGGCCTTCTGCAAGCTTCTTGAACTACACAAACAAGCAGAACATGTTTGACTTCTCCTTCATGAAGTATACCCAAGTATACCTTGAATAGTCATCAACCAATATCAGCATGAACCTGCTGCCTCCAAGACTGGCAGTGACGGTCGGTCCCACCATAGCACAATGGACCACCTCCAAAGGTGCCTTACATCTGGACTGCGCATTATCAACTGTAAAGTGATAAGCTTCACCTTGCTGACATCCCCCACAAGCTTGACCGTTGCCGTAGGATGACCATCTAGGCAAGCCTCTTACGAGTCTTCTTCCTGCCATAGCTTTCAGCTTGTCCATCCCCACATGCCCAAGTCTTTCATGCCAGATAGAAACACTATCACTGGCCTTCATCCGATCAGCACTAGAACTTGTTGTTAACCCAACCAAGCTCTTCTCCTTACTCCCAACTTGAGCAACGTTCGCCGAGAGAAAGACAATCTTTCACTCCTTCCTGAGATGACCATGCTGCTTGCATCTATAGCACCTTATACCTTCCTTCATCTTACCATCACGTCTAGGAGAAACACTCCTCTCTTGCTAATATGAAGTAGAGGGACCATCTTCTTCAACAACCGTCACCTCCTTCCTGAACAACCCATCAAGGGAAGTCCAAACCTCCGCAGCTGACCGACATCCACTGATGTGGTCCAAGAGCTCCGATGAGATCACCTGCTTGAGAATAGACTCTGCTCTCACATTTATCTCCTTCCAAGCTCTCATCTCTTCAGCATTGCCAACAGTATCCTCTTGTCTTCCTGATCCGCATACAACCTCCCAAAGGTCCTTGCCAAGAAGAAAGCTCTCCACACAAGACTTCCACCTTTTAAAGTTCGTCTCTGTAAGGAGTTCAACTCCAAGACTACTTGCATCTTCCACTGCCATGGTTCTCCCACTGGTTCCCTCTTCACAAGAGTCAGCAACCACTTCAGTTGAACACTGCTTATCTACTCCAACCTCCCTTTTATACTATGTTGAATTTCAACAAACCGCAAGAGAACACCTCTGATTCTATGTTGAATTTTCCGGATCTTGGAGTTAGCAGGGGTTTTTTCAACAAAGTCAGTTACAACCAGAAACACATGTAGCAACAAGAGTCTTTATTAATTAACAGCCAACATCTTTACATGGCGAGACATACATGGCGAGACATGATTCGCCAAACCAACACAGAGAGAGCAGAAATAGTTACAAAGACAAAACGAGCACAAGTCGCGCGGTCTCAATCACCAAGCCGCGCGGACTACTGCTGTCGATTCCGCTCAATCAGCCAGGTTGCCAGACCGCAACCAAGCCGTGCGGACTACCCCTTATTCCAATGCTTAGCTCTACCCGTCGATCTGCAATCCGCCTGACCGCGAGGTCGCCTAGCCGCCAGACCGCACAAGCTACGATGGCGAATAGAACAGTCCGCCTGAAGCAGGCGACTTATTGAACCCCGAACCAAGTTGCCAAAGAGAAGACCGTCAGGTCACTATCGTGACCTGCTGTTTACCACCTGTTGCTAAATCGCAGAGTCAGCACTGTCCCTGACGCAATCAGAGCCAAGTCCTGGCTTTCCAGCGCTATCCACACAACCGGCACAGCACATCCCGGTCAACTCTATCAAACTGCGCGGACACCAAAAGACAGTCCTCAGCAACTATTGCGGGCTCAAGTTACTGTTCACTTACTTCGGTTGGTCACTGTTCCTGATGTGACATGGGTCCTATTTATAGGCACAATGATTAGTATGGTCACCGCCTTAGCCGATAGTATAACCGCCACATCCCGTAGCAAGACAACTACGCAGTCCGCGGATACATCCCAGTCTGCCGCGCCTGTGCAGGATAGCCAGACCGCCATAGCTTCTCCAAGGCTGGCCACAATGCCAGTTCGCCTTGTCTCCAAAGGCCAAGCAAAGACCTCAGCTGGACTCCGCAGCTACAAGTCTGCTTAATCTGCGGACATAGCACCAGTCTGCTTATCCCAAGTCCACAGCTTTACCACAAGGCAAAAGCTGGATTTAGCGGACACACCTGCTCCAATCCGCATGCCCTGAGTCAATAACCTTGTCACCAAGACACCTACAGGACTCAGCGGACGCAGCACATCTTCAGTCCGCACATCCCGAGTCCATACCAGCAAGTTAGCTGTCGGACTCAGCGGACCCAGCTCCAACCCGCACGCTCTTGAACACGCAATCTCCAGTCTGCATATCCACCAAGCTCGCAACCAAGGAAACAGCACTTATGCTGAGCTTGGAGGACTGAGAAGTAGCCCGGGCTCCACTACGAGATCTCCCCGGACTGAGCCAAACATGGACTTGGTTCAGAATCAACCAAGTCCACACCACTGGACACAAGGGCCAGTCCGCACTTATTGGCAGACATTGGAACCAGACTGCCTGTCCTGACAAGCTCCAGTATCAGTCCACACTGACTGGCAGACACCGCGGCTTCCACTTGCCGCTTCACTAGAGCAAGACCAAGGCATCTGCAAAACGGTCTGCCGAGCTCTAGTTTTTCAGTTCGCTTCTTCCCAGACTCTGCGGATAGTATTTATACCCGCCCGGTTACTTCCTGGGATCCAACTGCCTGCTGAGCACAAGCCGGCCTGGCTAACCATCGTTGCTGTCCACGTAGACCGCGCGAACAGACCGCCCAGGCCGCTTCAGAACAAATTGTCTACAACATCCCTGCCGACTTAGCTGACCGCCAACCCTATCCACGTAGGCCGCGTGGATAGGTTTTCCAAGTGCTCCATTCACCCACTTTCACTTCACATATTTCAACAGTCCGACGGCCTATCGCCGCCGACCACTGTTGGAGCAAAAACAGAACAAAATTCTGTTTTTCTCGGGAGCAGTCAGAGCGGCATTTTCCGGCAGCGCCTCGGCCGCCCACCACTAGGGATAGTCATACCTGGTGGTTTAACCCTTCCCCAGCACCACTATTGGCGCTATGAGGGGCTAAACTCATACATCCACCACCCTACCTGGAGCTTGGCTCGGGTGGTGCCGGCAGCTCTCCGGCGGCCGGGAGGTGCATGTAGCACATCAGAAAGATGAGGGAGGAGGAGGGGAAGAGTTTTCACCTGATATTGGGGGTTTTGGGATGGTCCCGGCCGAGTTACCATGAAGGTGGCAAAGAAGCTTGGCTCGAGTTGGCTTTTCCCGATGAACTAGGGCTCTAGTGAGGGCTCCTTGGGTTGTTTTGGGTTGGTGAGGAAGAAAGAGGCCGGGAAAGGCCTTTTATAGGCTTGGGGAGGGTGATCATCTCCCCTAGATGATGAGGGATAAATCCTCATGAGGGGAGGAGCTCTTCTCCTCCCCTCCACTTGGGCTGGCTAGGTGGCACCTTTAAGGTAGCCCCAGGTGGCAGCAAACAAGGGAGGAATAGGTGGGATTGAGCCTTGGTTCTTAAGGAGAGAAAAGGTAAGGGAAAAGGGAGAACTTGGGTCTACCTTGGCGCATGGCCCATTTCCTACCAAGATGTTGGTTTGGAGTCCCAAGGAGTGAGGGGGGGCAGGGCTTTAGTCCTTATAGAAGAGGAGGTGAGCACCTATTTGGGAGAAAAATCCAAATATTGGGTTTTTAGTGGGGATTGACCAAAGTCAACCCTAGGTGGGTCCCCCAAGCTGGTCAAAGTCAAAATAGGTCCAATACATCGGGATTTGGGTCAAAGTTGGGATGTCGTGTCAGAATTTGTGTGTGCATGCTTTTCGGTGCACAATTATGCTTGATTGGACCACGGGTTGACTATTCGTATTTGAAATTCACCGGGACGAACTCGGTTGCCTTTCCAATGACCATATGAGTCCAATGCGACTGAATGGGGTCAAATCAGAGTTTGGTTGCTAATTATTCAAAATCTGCGTGTCGTTGTACGCTAAAATGGTCAAATTGCTGATATTCGTCGTTAGATTTTGAATTGTGACATGACGAGTTCTAGTGGGTTCGTATTGACTATACGAAGCCATAGGAACTGACAGAAATCAAATCAGTGTTTTCTAGGTCATTATCCAAAAATCTCATTTTTGCGACGATTTACGAGGAATGACCATATTTACCATAGACATCGGAGTTTAGCGGAATGAGTTCCAATGCATTCGTATCAATTACACAAAGCCATAGTAACTCACAAAACTCTAATCAGAGTTTTCTAGCTCTATATACCCTGCCTAGGGTTACCTCCTACATGAATGTGGACCTTGGGTAGAGGTTCGAGTTACTTTTATTGGGCTCATTAGGATTCTGGTGGCCCAATAAAACTCGGGATGTTACAATGTATATGTCGCATGTCTCTAAGGATCATCAATCTTTTAGTGCTCATCTTCACGTGCATGTATCATTTCCCGATGACTTTAAACGTGACATCATTGCCCATCTTAAGTACTCCACAATCGTGAGTGATAAAAGTGACAAAGAACTCTTATTATGGGAGACATGTGTAGTGGCCCTAAATCTACAATCTTGTTACGACAATCATATAATAGTGCAGCTGTGACATTATCTTCAACAATGATGATATCATCCTCCTCTGTAGATATAATAGTTGTAGTGCTACTCTACTTCCTACCATCAGTATAAATAACTTTTTTATTTCATAATTATTTAGGGAATATCTAAATTTTTTAATATGCCCCTTATTATGACAATAGTCGCACTCAATGTTTTGACAACGTTACTTAAACTTCCTCCTTATCTAGATCCTCCTGCTCTTCCTTCCTCTGCTCTTGCTCCTACCTCTCTCCCTGGGCTCAGTAGAGAGGCCGGATGTCAACTTGTTAAGAAGATCCATGTATTCCTTATGACTTCATTCTCATCTCTTCGTTAATGATACCACTCTTGGAAATTTTTATAATAATGATTCATCGGGAAGTGAGTTGATTTGATAAACACTAACCATCTCCCAAGAGTCTAAAAGAGAGTTCAACAGCCACAGCACATTGACTTCGTCCTCAAATGTTATCTTTTTGGGTCCATTGCTCACAATGTTCCCTAGATTGGATTTGAAGAGACATCTCCATCAACACTAAGAGCATAGTTGCATTTGATGTTGTTTAAGCTCATCTTGTGCAGGATGTTACATGGAACAAGTCTAGTGATATGATAGGTGGTCATAAGACAGAAAGGTAGACACCAAGAGAAGATGCTGGAAAGACAAGAATTTACCTAACTCAAGGAGGTGTTCAAATTGCAGCTAAGTCCACAGGCATTGAGTGAAGCAAGATAACTCAATGCCAGAGGTAAGAAAAAATGTTGATAAGCTAGAAATATGGCTAAGTAGTTTGGCATTGAGTGATGAAGACACACTCAATGCCATACGACAAATAGGTTGTAAAGTTGAACTTAATCGAGCTTAGTTCAAAATTCATCGAACTAAGTTCAGAGATCGTCGAGCTGAGCTCACCATTTGTCGAGCTAAGGTCGCAGCAAAAAGGTTGTGAGTTGAACTTAGTCGAACTTAAAAATTCATCGATCTAAGTTCAGAGTTCGTCAAGCTGTGCCCAACATTCGTCGAGCTAAGATCACAGCAAAAAGGATGTGAGTTAAACTTAGTCGAACTTCAAAATTTGTCGATCTAAGTTCAGAGTTCGTCGAGTTGAGTTCACCATTTGTCAAGCTAAGATCAGAGTGTGAGATTCTGGGTTCGTCGAGCTCAGCTAAGAATTCGTCGAACTGAGTTCAGAGTTCGTCGAGCTCAATTCACCATTCATCGAACTAAGTTAAGAGTATGGCAGTCTGAGTCAGTCAATGCCTAAAATTAAAAAGGAAGATTTTTCCTAAGGCAAAAGCGTCGAGACTGCTGAGACAGCTGAGAAGCTTAATGCAAACGCGCTAAGAGAAATATTAGTCTCAACAAAACCGCTGAGATAGGAGTTAGTCTCAGCACAATCGCTGAGACAAGTGTTGGTCTCAGCACAACTACTGAGACAAGTGTTTGTCTCAGCAGAGAACAAGAAAGCACTGAGACAGTTTAGCTAGTGTTATTAAACGTAGAAATATGACTAAGGCAAAAAGCATTGAGTGAGGCATACTCACTCAACGCTCTCAATGCCTAAGATTCTCCAGAGGCAAAAAATCAGCTAAGGCAAAAAGCGTCGAGTGAGGCATGCTCACTCAACGCTCTCAATGCCATAGCAGCAGATAGAATTTGGCTAAGGCAAATGGCGTTGAGTGAGGCTTGCTCACACAACGCTCCCAAAACCTTGATATACATAAATCTGTCTAAGTGTTTTGGCATTGAGTTATGATAACTCACTCAATGCCTATGCTAATGTTGCTTGATTTTTGGCTAAGACCACAGCTGATGACGTCAGCAATTCAACAAGTCAACATATTTCAAATTAGTGGTGGGATGACTGCAGTACGAGATAAATGTTACCGCAGACCTACTATACGATAGCTGGCGTTAAAACAAAGTTATTGCTGGACATTAAATATGTGGGACCCACTGCTCAAGCTTGTTGTCAGCCATTAAATGTGTGGGGCTTCTACTCAAGAGCTGTTGGGGGTGAAAATCAACAAATTGTAAAAGGCGTACTGAGGAAGAGAGCCTGGAGAGAAAAGAAAAGAGATAGTTCTTCTTCTCCTCCATTATTACTGAGGTGAAGAACAGGAAGCTCAAGTCAGCAAGATGAAGAGCAAGTTAGTTATTGATATCAACATCGTAAACAACAAGATAGCTGGTGTGATCTTCATCTGCACCAACAAGCAAGTCCAGAGTATTTCTCTGAGGAAAGAAGTTGCAGCCAAGGGACGACCCTTACTGCAGGTTCTTCACAGTTCCAGCAACAGCACCTGAAGATCTTTATCTGGAAGCTGTGGAGAGAAGAAAGCTTGAAGACGCAGAGATCTGAAACAAGGCCCAAGGGACTACTCCTTAGGAGTCAAAGTTAGGGCTGAATCACCTCAGCCTAGGAAAGTGAGAAGGGCAGAATAGGGTTCTGCAAATTGCTTCCAACACAAGCATACTTGTTGCTGTGAAGATGTTGAGCTAAGGTTTTCTCAGCTCAGGTAGCAACAATAAGCTACATTTACTTCACTGCTCCAGCTGGAAAAATCTCTGGTGTTGTGAAGGAGAATTTAGGACTGAGTATATCTCAGTTCAAGTAAAGCAGACTGAGGAAAAATATTCTTGGAGTCAAGGTTGGGCTGAGTTTATCTCAGTCCAGGTAGATTGGCACTGTGAAATTTCACATGTGGTCAATCATCACACCAACCCACATTCATCTTGTAGGATCCAAGTGTGGATCTGAGTTCTAGGGCTTAATTGCCTGAGGTAGGAGAGTGCTTCTCTCTAAGGTAGGATCCACGTGTGGATCTGAGCTGTAGGGCTTAATTTCCTGAGGTAGGAGAGTGTTGCTCTCTGAGGTAGGATCCAAGTGTGGATCTGAACTGTAGGGCTTAATTGCCTAAGGTAGTAGAGTGCTGCTCTCTGAAGTAGGATCCAAGTGTGGATCTGAGTGTTGGGCCTTTTGGACTGAGGTAGGTGACAAGCTTGTCACTTAGTTGTAGGTGTCTGGAAGGGCACTGAGGTAGGTACCTGCTAGATACTGAGCTGTAGGAGTGTTGCAGCACTCTGAGAGTAGGGCCTTATGCCTGAAGTTGTAGGGCTGATAAGCCTAAGCTATATACCTTAGAGATAAGGCTGAGGTAGGTGGCTTGCGAGCCACTAAGTGTAGGAGCACTGCACAGATCTGAGGTAGGATACTTTATGGATATGTGGTGGGTATGTGTTGGAACACCCTATTACTAATTTGGGTCAGGATCACTATGTCTCTAGGAAACCTGTTTTTGACCTCATTGTATAGATCTAAAGGTCAATTAGGATTGAGTCTAAGGGTTAGTAGTTAGGTTTGGAAGCTGCCCTCAAGACCAAGGATTTTCAGTTTGGAGACTAAGTTATATCGTCGAGCTCAGTACGACGAATCGTAGAACTCCAATCGACGATCGTCTAGCTCAACTTCGACGGATCGTCGAACTCCATTCGACGATCGCTGAGCTCAACTTCAACAAATCGTCGAACTCCATTCGACGATCTTCGAGCTCAGTTCGACGATCTTGTCTCCAGTATTGATTCTCTATCTTTGAGCTCAGTTCGACAATAGTTGAGCTCAGATCGACGATCTCTGTTGCTGTCTAAGTCCAAATCGATGAGCTCAATTCGATGATAGCAGAGCTCAGTTCGACGTTTTTCTGAAGAGTTAAAGGATTTTCAAGATTCAAATTCAGAACAGTAAAGGAGTTATTCAGCAATTAATTCAGAAGATTTTCTAGCCGTTTTCATTTATTCTGGACCAAGTTTCAAGGGATTATCAAGGAATGTTTCTTTGGACTTTCCCCCAGAAGATAATTGCAATTAAGGAAGTCATTTAATGACAGGCCAATGGCTATTCTTGACAGAGGATCATTTTCTATTCAGAACCAGGGAATAAAACACAAGATTTTTGAATCTCTCTCTTAACACAGACAAGAAGAACAAGAAAAAATATTCTCAGAACAACATCTTTCTCAACACCAACTGTTCACAAGAGAAAAAGAGAAAAAGCTGTAGACATTATCTGTCTAAAAGAATTCATACAGAACACACATCTAAGGAGATCAACCATCTGAAATCTTCAGATCTCTTGTGATTCAAGTTTTCAAGGCCAACATCATTCAAAAACTCCAGACACCTAACATTTCAGCTATTACTGAAATCATCAATTGCTGGAGATAAATTTCTGAAGGCCTATCACCCTACAGCAAAGCTTCATTTCCTGAACATCTCAAGAACTCAGGGGGAGCTTTGACAACATAAAATCCACATAGTCTTCTCAGCTGCTCTGAGAAAGAGAAGACTTCCATCACTCTCTCATCCCCATCTCTGTAAAGGGTTTCTCAAACTCCCTTCAAAAATCTGGTTTGGTTTTTGAGCACCTTATCAAAAGCTCATTGGTGCCCAGGACACCTGATCAACTCATCCTGCAGTGGATTCCTACCTAGGGTGGTAGAATAGTGGATGTACCCAAGTTTAGGGGAACCACTATAGCTTCTTGTGTCTTCTGGCTTGCTTGACTTTATTTTTGTTTCCGGCTGTGATTGATCTGTGATTAGTTTCTTTTATGGTTTGTGATTAGATAGGTTCTGTGATTAGATTTAATATTTGCTTCCCTGTTCACTCATATTATAACAATTGTTGTAGAAAGTTTTTAAGCACCATACTCTATTCACCCCCCCCTCTAGAGTATATCAGATCTAGCTCACACTTTCAATTGGTATCAGAGGCAGGTTGGTTAAATGTACCACACCTTGGTGGTTGCACAGGATAACACCTGAACCCAAAGATTCCTAGTTAGATCTGTTTCTTTTGATTTTATTATTAGATTATTTCTTCACAAATCATGGCCCAAAATAAAGATTATGCTAGCACCAGACCTCCAGTGTGCAATCTGTCTAAGTTTGCACTTTGGAAAGCAAGGATTAGATTATACATGAATTCTATTGACGTGGATATTTTTAATTCTGTTTTGACAGTTTGTCCAAGACCTCCAGAGAACACAAGCACAAATGTTGTTCCACCTCCATCAGGAACAGATGCTGATATCGAGAAGTGGAAGGTAGCTGATGCAAAGGCTATGAATATCTTAGCCCAGACCATGTCTGATGACATCTTTCAAAAGGTGGCTGAATGTAATTCAGCAAAGGAAATCTGGGATAAACTTTCTGAAATAGTCTCAGGCTCAGCTGATGAAAGAAAGGACAAGAGATCCCACCTCATATCTCAATATGAGAATTTCAAGAATGGAGAAGCTGAGTCAGTTGGAGATATGTACAATAGACTCAGTCTGATAGTCAGTGAACTCAGGACTTTGGATAAGGAGATATCACTGACTGAACTAAATGATAAAATCCTAATGTGCTTCCCAAGCACTTGGGATTCAAGGATCTGGCCAATCAAGGATGCCAGAAGTTTGAATGAGATTACTACAGAAGCTTTTTGGGGCAAGCTCAAATCTTATGATCTGCTCATTAAGAACAGAGAAGAAGAGCAGAAGGCTGCCTCACCAGCCACAAGGAAAGAAAATACAATAGCTTTCAAAGCAACTGAAGATCAGCCTGAAGACAAAGTCACAGGAAATGATGAGCTGCTCAGTCTATTGGCCAAAAGATTTTACAAGATGGTCAGAAAGGACTTCAGAAAGAGATCATACAAGGAGCATGATAAGCCAAGGTATGATAAGTCAAATAATAAAGAAATTGTCTGCTTTGGTTGCAGGAAACCAGGGCACATTGTACCTGACTGTCCAGAAAACAAAAACAAGGACAGAAGGGACAAGAAAGAAAGAATAAGAGAGAAAGACTTCAAGAAGAATGGCAATGGCAAACCCTCCTCAAGCAAGAACAAACACACAAGGAAGGGATTTGTTGCTGAATCCTGGAGTGAGACTGAAGAGGAGCCAGAAGCTTCATCTAGCTCCAATGATGATGAAGATGATGCAGAAGAGAAGGAGTTCTACATGATGGCAATCAATGCCTCTCAACACAATTCAGATGAAGAAGAGTCAGAGTCAGACTCAGAGACTCAACTTGAAGAAGACCAGGTAATTAAATCTTTTGATTTCAATTCAGAGGACTTTAAATTTGAGTTTAAAGCATTATGTTTAGACTTGTTAAAATCTGAGAAGGAAATTATTTCTCTCAGAAATCATTTATCTGAACATAATATCTTAAAGTCAGAAAACCTCAAACTCTCTAAGGAGTTGGAGTGCTGTAGGGAGCAGATAGCTTCACTGAAAGGTGAGCTATCAGAGGCCAAGAAGCTTGAAGAATCCCTTAATGGGAGAAGTATCAAGCTGATGGACATCACAAGCACATTGAACTCCAAATTCAATAGTACACTGGGCTTGGGTGCTTCATCCAGCCAACCTATAGTTCTAACAACCTCAATCAAGTTCATTTCTGATAAAGGGAAGGGTGTTGTAGAGGTAGCTAGGAAAAATTCTGATCTGCCTAAGAAAACTAAGTTCCAGCAGAAATCGTCGAACGGAGCTCGACGATCGCCGAACGCAGATCGACGATCTCAGGCAAAATCATCGAACTCAGGTCAACGATCTCTAATTCCTGAACTCTGCCACAGTCGACCGTCGAACGGAGCTCGACGATCTGATCCAAGATCATCGAACGCAGCTCCACGATCGTCGAACAGAGATCAGATCTCTGGAAATTCCTTCAAGGGCAAATCAAAATCCAATCCTAGGGGTCCTTCATCCCAAAGCTTTAACCCTTATACTGAATGGATAATACCTCCAAGGAGATATCATCTTGAAGGTTATAAGAGTCAACCTAGGATGTCTTTTATTTCTGAATTTAAAGGTTATCAACCTAGGCCCAAGGTAAATTGGGTCAAAAACAAGTGAATTATTTTATGTGCAGGTGAAGATCTATCCAACATCAAACCAACAATGGTACTTGGATAGTGGGTGCTCTAAGCACATGACAGGAAACAAGGACAACCTCACATCCTTTAAAGCCAAGCTTGGACCCAAAGTTATTTTTGGTGATTCAAACTTTGGACAAACTAAATGATATGGTGCAGTCCAGATTGGGACAGTGACATTCAAGAAGGTAGCCTATGTGGAAGGACTGAAGCATAATTTGATAAGTATCAGCCAGTTATGTGATGAAGGCTACCAGGTGACTTTCAGCAAAGCATTATGTAAGATCAAGTCAGAGGACAACACAACTGTGTTGACAGGTAAAAGGAAAGATAACATCTATCTAGTAGATTTTCTTTCAACAGATGTAGATATTTGCCTGTTTAATTCTGTTTGTAGACCAAATGTTTTATGGCATAAGAGACTAGGACACTTAAACCTTAGAACTATTGCTAGGCTATCCAAGGACAACCATGTTAGAGGACTACCTTCTGGCCCCTACAAGAAGGAAGGACTCTGCAAGGCTTGTCAATTAGGCAAGCAAACTAAAAATAGTTTCAAATCACTTAATAAGAGTGATTCACCTAGGATCTTGTATCTGTTACACATGGATCTTTTTGGACCCATTATAGTGCAAAGCCTAGGAGGGAAATCTTACACTTTATTAGTTGTAGATGACTTCTCTAGATTCACATGGGTGTTCTTTCTGAGGAAGAAGTCTAATAACTTTAAGTGTTTGACAGAGTTTCTCAAATGCATACAGATTGAGTTCAATACTCACATTGCCCTGATCAGAAGTGATCATGGGACAGAGTTTGATTCTCTTCTTATGCAAGAGTTCTGTCAGAGTGAAGGGATCATGCATACTTTCTCAGCTCCTAGAACTCCTCAACAAAATGGGGTAGCTGAAAGGAAAAATAGAACCCTTATTGAATCTGTCACTACATTGTTGTCAGATGCTCACCTTCCTCTATCTTTTTGGGTAGAGGCAGTGAACACCTCCAACTATGTGCTGAATAGAAGTTTAATACATAAACTAAAGGGCAAGACTCCCTATGAATTACTCAAAGGGAAGAAACCTAAAGTTGATTATTTTAGAATTTTTGGTTGCATTTGCTATATACATAATAATGACAAGAGATATTTAGCAAAATTTCAAGCTAAAGCTGACGAAGGGGTGTTTCTGGGATACTCCATGATCAGCAAGGCTTATAGGGTTTATAATAAATCATCTCTTAAAATTGAGGAATCTGTTCACATATCATTTGATGAATCTAACATGTCTTTCAAGGAGAAGAACACTTCTACCATAGAACCTTTGCAGGTACATTCTCTTGCTGAAGATTTGAACAAGTTACATGTTACTCAAAAAGAGGAAAGCAGTGAAGATGAAGAAAGCATTCAACATACTGAAGAGAAACAACTTGAAGAGCCAGTTGTTGTATCACAAGAGGAAACAACAACACAGGTTGGTGAACAATCAACACCCCTTATTGATTTAGTAACATCAAGAGACCATCCAATTTCCCAAGTAATTGGAGACATCTCAGCTGGTGTGCAAACTAGAAATCAGGTCAACCAAAACCTGTTGCACACTTGCTTCCTATCTCAAATTGAACCTCAATCCATTCAAGATGCAGAGCAAGATCCACACTGGATCATTGCAATGCAAGAAGAGTTGCATCAATTTGAAAGGAACAAAGTTTGGGAACTAGTGCCAAAGCCTAAGGATCACTCCATTGTTGGAACAAAGTGGGTGTTCAGAAACAAATTGGATGATTAAGGAGTAATTGTAAGGAACAAGGCAAGGCTAGTTGCTCAAGGATATTCTCAAGAAGAAGGCATAGACTATGACCAGACTTTTGCACCAGTTGCAAGATTGGAAACCATCAGAATCTTTTTATCTTATGCAGTACACAAAGGCTTCAAGGTATATCAGATGGATGTAAAAAGTGCATTTCTAAATTGATATATCAAAGAAGAAGTATATGTCAGACAACCTCCAGTGATTATGTTTTTAAGTTGAACAAAGCATTATATGGTCTCAAGCAAGCTCCTAGAGCATGGTATGAGACCCTAGCATGCTTCCTTCTGGAAAATGGATTTATAAGGGGTAGAGTAGACCAAACTCTTTTCATTAGAACCCATAAGTCCCATACCCTACTAGTACAGATTTATGTAGATGATATTATTTTTGGTTCTACTGATTCAAATTTGTGCAGAAGGTTTTCCAAACTAATGCATTCTAAATTTGAAATGAGTAGCATGGGTAAGCTATCCTTCTTTCTAGGATTGCAAGTCAAACAACATGCTGAAGGCATCTTTATTTCTCAAACCAAATATGCAAATGAATTGGTCAAGAAATTTGGTATGTCTGAAGCATCTTGTATGAAAACACCCATGCCAACCAATGATGTATTGGATGTTGATGAACATGGGAAACCTGTTGATCAGACAACATATAGAGCAATGATTGGCTCCTTACTGTACCTTACAGCTAGTAGACCTGATATAATGTTTGTATATGCATATGTGCTAGATTCCAAGTGAGCCCTAAAGAGTCACACCTAACATTAGTAAAGAGGATTCTCAGGTATGTTAAAAGTTATCCAAATCTAGGTCTCTGGTATCCAAAAGATTCAGCATTTGACTTAACTGGATTTTCTGATGCTGATTATGCTGGATGCAGAATTGACAGGAAAAGCACCAGTGGAACTTGTCAGTTTCTTGGTGACAGACTTGTCTCCTGGTTTTTCAAGAAACAATCATCTGTGTCAACTTCAACTGCTGAAGCTGAATATATGGGTGCAGGCAGTTGTTGTTCACAAATATTGTGGATTCAAAACCAACTCCTAGACTATGGCTACAACTTAGAGAAGTCTAAAATATTTTATGATAACACCAGTGCTATTTCAATAGCTCAAAATCCAGTCCTCCATAGTAGGACAAAACACATAGAAATTATGCATCACTTTTTAAGGGATAATGTTGAGAAGAACAAAATTGAACTTCAATATATCCCAACTGATTTACAAAGGGGAGATATTTTCACCAAACCCTTGGATGAAAAGAAACATACCTTCTTCCTAAATCAGTTAGGAATGTTAGATGGAGGAAGTCTAAAATAAGTTCCAAGATTTTAAAACTTTAAAAATTGACCAAGACTAGGCAAACATCTTGATTTTTCTAAGTGTCTAGAGTGTATTTCTG
Organism: Platanthera guangdongensis; assembly: GCA_039583875.1. Lineage (NCBI taxonomy): Eukaryota > Viridiplantae > Streptophyta > Magnoliopsida > Asparagales > Orchidaceae > Platanthera > Platanthera guangdongensis. The sequence continues at coordinate 241,304,419 of CM077153.1, forward strand.
GTCTCTGAACTGCGCTCGACGATTTTCCCCCAGATCGTCGAACGGAGATCGACGATTTCCGAAATCGTCGACCTGAGTTCAGCGCTTCTCAGATAGTCCGAACTATCTCTTCCGGTCAACGATCGTCGAACGGCGCTCGACGATTTAGTTCTCTGAACTATCGTCGAACGGAGCTCGATGCTCTCCAATATCGTCGAACGGAGATCGACGATATTGAAGACCTTTCAGATTCCTTTAGAAGCCCCGATCATCGAACTGAGTTCAACGATCTTTCCTTTTCTGCGTCGAACCCTAATATAAAATTCATTTTTCGACCGTCGTTCTCCTTTTGCGCTTTCAATCTCTCTGCAAAAATTCTCTTTCCATCCAAATATCTCTACACTTGGTCGTTTTGTTTGTTGATTTTCGCAGGTAACCATGGCCGTCTCTATTGCTGTTCTAGCCGCAATGAAATTCGATGCCGGATTTGATATTGACATGGAGTCCTTCAGCACTACTGATCAGGTTTTTCAGGACATTCTGGAACTATTCAAGGAGCAGAAGCTTGTTACCATCATATCGACAAGAATCAAACTGGCTGCTGATGAGATTAAGGAGTGGGTCTACACTGCCCACAACCAGGACCAAAACACAGTAGTTGGTTCAATTTTTGGAACCCAAGTACCCTTGACTCCTGCTATTCTGACAGAGGTTTTTGAATTAAGTTCTGGAAGAGATTCTTCTGAGTTATCTGGAGAGGAATTTTCTGATTTACTTGCAAGAATGGGTCATTCTGATGCTAACCCTAGCAAGCTGCTGAAGAAGAACCTAGCTGTGGAATACAGGTTCTTAGCTGATGTAGTAGGAAAAGTTCTGCTGGCCAAGCACTCAGCACATGATACTATCTCTAGGTATCAGCTGTGCTTGATGGGAGTCATTGTGGATAAGAAGCAATTGAACTGGGGAGAGGTCTTCTTTGACCTGATCAAAAAGAAAATAAACAAGAATTTTGGGAATTTTGGGAGGATCCTAGGGCTCTTTCTCCACAACAGATGCCCTGCACTGCTTGTATCATCTGGGATACACATCAATGCATCAAAGAGATTGTCATGTGCCCTCTTTGGCAAATGGGACAAGCAGATAACAAAGCCCAGCAGGCCTTCTGCAAGCACAACTTCAGGCACAAGGACTGTCACAGTCACTTCACCTCAAGTCTCTGCCCCTGCAGATGACTTGCCTGCTGTTGTTTCTCCTCCTCCTCCTATTCCATCCACCATTCCAATTTCATCCACCATCATCATTTCTAGCCCATCTCCAACATCAAGTCCATCTCCAATCCCCACTCTTCCTATAACAGAAGAAGTATTCCATCCATTACACCACTACCCTCAACCAGACATTGACACCTCACCCAACATTCCCTCTTTCAATCTTCTTGATGATTCCTTCATGGATGACTCACCTTCATCTCCTCCTGATCTACCCTCCTCCTCTACTTCATATCAACAGCTTCTACAAGACATCATTGATCAACCCACTTTCACTCCCTCTATCTCAATACCACTGTCTTCTATTTCCACAATACCCACACCTCAACCTTCACTTCCACCATACACCAGCTCTCCACCACCATCACTAGTTGCTCCTCCATCCCTCTCTACCTCTGCTCAAGTCCCTGCTGAGCAAGTAGACATTCCTGCCCTAGCTGACAAGTTATATGAACTGCTAGCCCCCAGGCTATCACTTCTATTGGAGACCTCCTTGGCTCCACTTATTCAGTCAGTGGCAGCCCTTTCTACCAGGCTATCCTCTTTATTTCCTCAGGCAATCCCTTCATCAGTGTGCCTTGATCCAGCATTCTCTGAATCTAGGCAAGGGGAGATGCCTAATGAAGTGGTGAGATTTCTTGCTGCTGTTATCTCTTCAGCTCCTACTGCTGTTGCTGTTACCCCAACTCAAGCTCCAGTTTCAACTCCTCCAGTTGCTGTCTTTTTAGTAGACCTCAGGTCCCTGCTCTCAGATTTTGATTCAATTTATTTCAGTTGTCTTCAAGAGAAAGTTGCAGTCCAGCCCTCAAAGGATCTTTCCAAGGCCATTGTGCTCTTCTCTAGCTATGACACCAGCATTATTCATTCATTCATAAATACAGTTTATATTGCTGAGCCTTCTGGTTCCAGCAATGCTGCTGCTACTCCTGCTGAGAATATTGTTGCTATTTCTGTTGCTGCTGCTGTCAGTTATGATGCTGATGTTGTTCCAGTTTCTGAGGATATGCAGACAGAGGCATATGATTTTGAGCCTACTGTTATTCCTGCTGATATTACTGCTGCTATTGCTGATGATATTGATGCTACTGAACCTATTATATCTGAAACTGCTGTTGCTGATATTTTGGTATCTGAAAATGTTTTATCTAAATCTGTTGCTGCTCCAGCTGCTACTGTTATTACTGCTGTTATATCTTCTAAGAGTATTGCTCCTGAAACTTCTGTGTCTGTTGTTACTACTGCTACTGCTACAACTTCTGTTGTTACTAGTGTTGTATCTGCTGCTGTCACCACTGCTGTTTCATCTGCTCCAACCCAACTTCAAAAAGATTATTTGAAAAAGATTGATGCTTTATATGATGAGCAAAGTTCTGAAAGTGATGAATTTAGGACTGATTCTGATAATTCTTCTGCCACCATAGCCAGGAAAAGAAAGGCACGGAGCAAAGCTATGAAAAGGGTACCTCCAGCCAAAGTCAAGGACACTAATGATATTCCCTATTACATTCTTCATGACTGCCCCATTACTGAGCATTGGATGCAGTATTCCAAGAATCAACTTAAATCCATGAAGAAGAAGAGGAAGTATGAAAAAGGATCTTCTCATTTTCATCATCCTCATCCTCCTCCACCACCTCCTCATGATGCAGGTGCAGGTGGAAGCTCGGCTACTCAACCTTATGCTAAAAGCCAAACCCCCTATCAGCCTCATGCAAGATCTCATTATAGGGGAAGCCAGTCCAGAGGTTCTCAATCTAGAAGAGGAAGTTACAGAGGAAGCCAAAGGGAATTCCAAGTCTAATCAAAAGGCTATTCAAGGCAACATCCATACTCCAGGGAAGGACAAGCTTCATCAGACACAACTTCAGGTCCTTTTCCCTATAAGTTAAAAGAAGTAGTCTCATCCAGAGCTCCTCCAGAAAATCCATCCAACAGATATGAACCTCCAGTGCCCTTTGAAGATCCAGAAAATAACCCTACGGCATGGACTGCCAGGATGAAAGAGCTAGCTGCCCTGGATCAAATTAAGAAAGCCAAAGAGCAAGGCAAGGACACCTCAAGCTTTACTACATTGTCTGAACAAAGAAAGAAAGAACTGGAAAGATATGCTTCAAGAAAATTCTTTGATTCTGAAAGATATATGGAGCTGCACCCTGAAGTTGTGGTACCAAGGCCCAAACAACAAACTTCTCTAGGTGCAGCAGATGACAGAAGGTCAAAGAAAGAAGCTCTTGATCCTAATAGAGAAATCAAACTTATAAAGAGCAAGGAGAAGGAATAATTATGTAAGGTGACAAATATTCTGATTTCTGATTTTTGTCTGGGATATTATATATCTATGCTTCTGCAATGTCCTGCTTATTGCATTTCTGTATTGTTGCTTTGTATGTTGTTATTTAGTTTTTCCAAGTTCTGTAAATAGTAATCCTCACCCAAATAGGGGGAGATTGTTGGAACACCCTATTACTAATTTGGGTCAGGATCACTATATCTCTAGGAAACCTATTTTCTGACCTCATTGTATAGATCTAAAGGTCAATTAGGATTGAGTCTAAGGGTTAGTAGTTAGGTTTGGAAGCTGCCCTCAAGACCAAGGATTTTCAGTTTGGAGACTAAGTCATATCGTCGAGCTCAGTACGACGAATCGTCGAACTCCAATCGACGATCGTCTAACTCAACTTCGACGGATCGTCGAACTCCATTCGACGATCGCTAAGCTCAACTTCAATAAATTGTCGAACTCCATTCGATGATCTTCGAGCTCAGTTCGACGATCTTGACTCCAGTATTAATTCTCTATCTCTGAGCTCAGTTCGACGATAGTTGAGCTCAGATCGACGATCTCTGTTGCTGTCTAAGTCCAAATCGCTGAGCTCAGTTCGACGATAGCAGAGCTCAGTTCGACGTTTTTCTGAAGAGTTAAAGGATTTTCAAGATTCAAATTCAGAACAGTTAAGGAGTTATTCAGCAATTAATTCAGAAGATTTTCTAGCCGTTTTCATTTATTCTGGACCAAGTTTCAAGGGATTATCAAGGAATGTTTCTTTGGACTTTCCCCCAAAAGACAATTGCAATTAAGGAAGTCATTTAATGACAGGCCAACGACTATTCTTGACAGAGGATCATTTTCTCTTCAGAACCAGGGAATAAAACACAAGATTTTTGAATCTCTCTCTCAACACAGACAAGAAGAACAAGAAAAAATATTCTCAGAACAACATCTTTATCAACACCAACTGTTCACAAGAGAAAAGAGAAAAAGCTGTAGACATTCTCTGTCTAAAAGAATTCATACAGAACACACATCCAAGGAGATCAACCATCTGAAATCTTCAGATCTCTTTTGATTCAAGTGTTCAAGGCCAACATCATTCAAAGACTCCAGACACCTAACATTTCAGCTGTTGCTGAAATCATTAATTGCTGGAGATCAATTTCTGAAGGCCTATCACCCTACAGCAAAGCTTCATTTCCTGAACATCTCAAGAACTCAGGGGGAGCTTTGACAACATCAAATCCACATAGTCTTCTCAGCTGCTATGAGAAAGAGAAGACTTACATCACTCTCTCATCCCCATCTCTGTAAAGGGTTTCTCAAACTCGCTTCAAAAGTTTGTGTTTGGTTTTTGAGCACCTTATCAAAAGCTCATTGGTGGCAAGACACCTGATCAAAAAATATGGTTTGGTTTTTGAGCACCTTATCAAAAGCTCATTGGTGCCCAGGACACCTGATCAACACATCCTGCAGTGGATTCCTTCCTAGGGTGGTAGAAGAGTGGATGTACCCAAGTTTAGGAGAACCACTATAGCTCCTTGTGTCTTCTGGCTTGCTTGTCTTTATTTTTGTTTCTGGCTGTGATTGATCTGTGATTAGTTTCTTTTATGGTTTGTGATTAGATAGGTTCTGTGATTAGATTTAATATTTGCTTCCCTGTTCACTCATATTACAACAATTGTTGTAAAAAGTTTTTAAGCACCATACTCTATTCACCCCCCCCCCCCCTCTATAGTATATCAGATCTAGCTCACACTTTCAGAATGTCCTCCCAGCCTGAGTGTAAGGCTTAATAGACTAAGGTTGGTGGTCTGCTAACCACTGAGTTGTAGGCCCTTGTGGCTAAGAAGAAATTCTTGGAGGAGACTTAGAGGTCCTGCAGGATCTGAGGTGTAATCTCTTAGGAGCAAGCTTTGGAGAAGCCCCTAGACCAACAAGATAGTTGGATATGCGAGAGGGAAAGTGGATGTACCCATTTGGGGAACCACTATAAATTACTGTGTGCTTTTTTGTGTTGTTTACTTTGTGCAGGTTGTGAAAATATTGAAAGCATAAAACAACTAAAATCTCGAGCTCTTAAAGAAGAAATATTAAAAGAAACTCAACAAGAGACCAATAACCTATTCACCACCCCCCCCCCCCTCTAGAAGATTTAGCTATCCTTGAAAATAAAGACTTTCAAGTGGTATCAGAGGAAGGTTACTCAAAAAGGACTTAACATTCTGAGTAGACCTCAAAGAATAGCTAAAAGGTTAGCACTAGTGGGTTCAAAAGAGAACCATATGGAGTGAAGCTCAATGGAGCTTCAAGTTTACAGCAAGGAGAACTTTGGGACATGGAAAGAAAGGATCAGGCAGATCATGGAAGCCAGTGATCCTAGAGTCTTTGCTTCAGTTCAAGAAGGACCTTTCATTCCCATGAGGGTCTCTTCATTAGATGCAAGTATCCAGACCCCAAAGATTTATGTAGAGATGTCTGAAGATGAAATCAACTTGGCATCTTTGGACAAGAGGGCACAACACATCATGGTAAGTGCCATGGATGACTCCACCTTCCAAATCCTCGTCCACTTCAAGTCAGCCAAAGAGATGTGGGATTCTCTCACTGGCTATATGGAAGGGACAGAGAAAGTAAGTCTTTCTAACACTGGTTCAGAGATTGAAGAAGAAGAAGAAAAAGGCTTCATTGGGCTACATAGTGCCACCATAGATATAGCAGAAGATAGTCCAGATGCTAGAATGGAGATCAAGGCCCCTCTATCACAATCAGAAAGTGATTTAGAGATGGATGATGAAGAAGAAGATGACTGTAGTGGTTATGGGATAATTTTCATGACAAAAGAAGAAGAATCCTGTCAGGATCAGTCTGGTTTAATTCAGGTACAATATCTGTCAAGTTTTTCTTATTGCTCAATTGATGTGACCAGTCCAGATTCTGATGCATCCTCTGCTAGGGATGAATATGACTCTGAAACTATGGTAGATGTCAATCAATTGATTGACAAGTATGGTAAAATCTTGGATGCTTTGAGAAGAAGTAAGAAGTTGCCCAAGATGCAAGCTGAGGAGATTATCTCTCTACAGCTAGTTGCTGCCCAACAGTCTGAGACAACATCCTTGCTGGATCAAAAAGCGTGAGAAGTCAGCCAACTGAAGTCCATCTCAATCATCCAAATTGAGACCATAAGATAGAAAGACAAGATCATTTTGGATCTTAAAGAGAAACTCCTAAAGGAGAGAAGGGCTGTGGCTGAATTCAGTATGCCTAAATTTGTGCTACCCTTGATAAATTCCTTCTCCTCCCAAAAGGGTAAGAAGGAGTCAGCAATCAAGGGAAGCACAAGAGTTGTCATTTCCAAAGGGAAAGGCAATGCTCTTGTAGTGCCACAGTCAACCTTTCATAAGGTAATCCTCCCTTATCATAGGAATGAACAGGACTGCATGTGTGGTCACTATAAGAATGGGAATTCTTCTTGTAAGAATACAAGTGTATCTTACAATGGGAGAAGAAAGGGTAGGGGATTGAGTGTCTTTAAGGCTCCCAGTGAAGAAGTACAAATGGCCAACTCGGGACCATTTATATTTGGTGCCTCAGCCCTAAATAACAAGGATAAGGCAGTAGCTTTCACTCAAGCCCATCCAGCAAGGACTCAAACCAAAGGTCAGTCTACCAGTAAGCCTAACTTAGATAGTTCTGATGATATAAACATCATGTCATCTGCAAAGAAGACAGTTGTAAATACCATTCAGGGCAAGAAAATAAAGCTTGCTGGAAGAATAGCCGTCAGTCAAATCCTTGCTGAAAGGAACTTGAAGAAAGTTATTGCTCCTCTTCCTTCTGTAAAGTCAGCAGTTAACCACACTGTAAGGCCTGCTCAAAAAAGAAGATATAATATCCATGGGTGGTAGTGTTGTGGCAAGATGGGGCATTTTGCCCTAGATTGCTGGCACAATCCTTCTGTGTCTAGAGCAAGAGTTAGCCTACCTGCCAGAAATGTTGCAGGTTGGTAAGTTAGATTTCAGACTAATCAGAACCTAGGACCCAATATCTATTGGGGTCCTAAGGTAAGGTAATTCTATTTTGTAGGTTACTCTAAGTGCACATCCCCCATGTGGCACTTGGACAGAAGATGTTCCAAAACTTGGACTGGAACAAGAAAGTTATCATAGGGTTCATACTCTAGTGAGGGAAAGACGTAAGATAAACAGTTGGTGATGGATATTGACCATCCAGGATATTCCGCTTACTGCCCAAGAGGAAGCGATTGTTGAGTGAATTCCTGAAGAAGGACAAGTGCACACTCATGGTTGAAGGCCAGCTGGATCCAGCCTGCAGGAATGTCTGGTTGGACAAAGTCTTGCTGCCACACTAGCAAATCTGGAAAGGACAAGTAGACGGTACTCATCTATGAGGAAAGCACGGGTAGCTCTTCTGAGAGCAGCAAGGAAGGAGCACATAATGCTCAGTTGAAAAGTTTCTCAAGTGGTATCATCAGCTGTTAGACTCTTTAGAGGAAACTTGAAGAGAAATATATGCTCAGGATTCAATATCATCTGAACCTGCAGTAAGGAATGTCGAAGTCAGTGGGGTTTATGGATGGGTTTATGGATGATTCATGGAAAGATCATTCAAGGCTCAAATGGTATCAAAGTCCAGCAGTTGTAGGAGAACATTCAGCCTCATGAGAAGTGAAAGTTGGTAGTTATACCATTAGTATCAGTTGCAATCAGCTAGGGGGAGAAAAGAATCAAAACAGACCAGCTCCTCCATGTTTATTCAAAAACCAAGAAGGGATTGATCAAGTGGTGATAAAGTGTGGTACTCAGTGGGCTGAACACTTGTAACCCCTCCACTGTAATGACCATATAATATGGGTCCGGTTGGGGCCCCACAATATACAGACGCCACAGCTTAAGCATTAAAAGATGACATAAGTATACCCAACTCAAAACTAAGAATAAAACAGCAGAAACAAACAACCAAAACTAGAAGTTATCCACTAAACCACGAGTATCAAAATGGCCTTAAGGCCTTACACAGCGGGAGTCCAAAACTGAATAACAATCCTATCAATGTGCAAAAGCACTCCTAGCCTACCTCGATATGCAAGACGAAATATAACTCAAGGATCATATCATAACATCAATACATAAGCAAACTAAAGGTCCACTTCATGAGGCTTAGGCCTTTTTGGCCGGCGAGCTTGCTCCTGCTTGTGACTCTTGCCCTGTAAAAATTTGTAGTAACGTGGGTCAGCAAATGCTGAATTCAACTGTGTAACCAACACATCTCCTTCCGGCCATCCCTAGCGGACCCCGGGGCACTCCATCACCCTACAGATCAGCACTACGTATGCAATAAATAATAACATATAAAGCTAGAAATAGGTTTGGATGTCCCAAGCAACAAGCATGTTTTTACGTTGAGCAAGTAATAAAGGAGGCCTACTATGCAGCATATACACAAACCTGGGTTTCACCCAAGGTGTAACACCCCCATATGTCGAATGACATATAATAGAAGGTCCAGCTGGAACCCGACGTCATATGCCACAGACAGTCGGAAGGGTTATATAAGAATATTAATAAACCAACTATAACTACTCGCCCTAACACAGAGCATTCTAGCGGAAGCTTTTAAACAGTTGGAAAGAACCCATAATTGAATAACAACTATCATGAATGTCCACATACTACCATAGGAATGAAATAACAAATACACTGAAAGTACTTGACCATATGTCCTTACAAGAGTTTACTTAACAAATTAATGATTTGCATACAATGGCTCGCAGGCCGGCCACACATGACAAAAATAAAAAACAATAATTTGCTTTGGCCTTAGAGGGCCAGCTCAGCAACATGTGCTTCAGCCCGCTATTTGGTACTTGGCTCCGCAGCACCTGTAAGCAACATTCCACCGCACGGTGGCAAACAAAGTAATGGTCAGCCAAAGACGACCAAATTATAACGACCCCGCCCCTTACTCGGGACGGCGGTACTCCTTCCCTGCATTACATTAGCCCGGCTAAATAACAAAGTACAAATATACTTCACCACAGGTGTAGGCTCGCACGGCCAAACATCCCGTGTACTCAGGGCACATTATCGGTGAATCCGGTGAAAGTCCGCTGACTCACCACCGCCCCTTGGACGGCAATATCTCGTGAGCAATTTAGCCTTTCTGACCACCGTTTAAGGCTCCCGGCTATGCCAATGGCCAGTCCCTCTATGGGTCTTTCGCACCAAACCACATAGCCCAGGTCCGATTCCACTTGTACGTTGCTCACTATGCATAGTCACTTTAAGACGTACGCACGGGCCAAGCTTCTCTCGGATCCCAAAACATTCTAATCATCACATAACCCAGTTTTGTTCAAAGCTGGCTCCCCGACCGCCAAGTTAGCAGAACTACGTTTTAATCATCACATAACCCAGTTTTGTTCAAAGCCCAGGTTCGATTCCACTTGTACGTTGCTCACTATGCATAGTCACTTTAAGACGTACGCACGGGCCAAGCTTCTCTCGGATCCCAAAACATTCTAATCATCACATAACCCAGTTTTGTTCAAAGCTGGCTCCCCGACCGCCAAAACATTCTAACCTGGCTCTGATACCAATTGAAAGTGCAACTAGATCTGATATACTCTAGAGGGGGGTGAATAGAGTATATGGTGCTTTAAAAACTTTTACAAGCTTTTACAACAATTGTTGCAATATGTGTGAGCAGGGAAGCAATAAAAAATCTAACCACACTACTAAGTTAAATAAAACACTAATCACAGACAAATCAAGGCCAGAAACAAAAATGAAAGCAAGCAGAACCAGAAGACACAAGGAAATATAGTGGTTCCCCAAACTTGGGTACATCCACTCTTCTACCACCCTAGGTAGGAATCCACTGCAGGATGAGTTGATCAGGTGTCCTGGGCACCAATGAGCTTTTGTTAAGGTGCTCAAAAACCAAAGCAGATTTTTTGATCAGGTGTCTTGCCACCAATGAGCTTTTGACAAGGTGCTCAAAAACCAGGTTCAAACTTTTGAAGGGAGTTTGAAAAACCCTTTACAGAGTGGGGGTGAGAGAGTGATGACAGTCTTCTCTTTCTCAAACAACTGAGAAGACTATGTGGATTGATGTCAAAGCTCCCCCTGAGTCCTTGAAATCTTCAGGAAGAAAAGCTTTGCTGAGGGTGATAGGCCTTCAAATATTGAACTCCAGCAATGGATGATTTCAGCAATAGCTGAAATGTTGAGTGTCTGGAGTCTTGAAATATGTTGGACTTGAACACTTTGAAAACTAAAGAGATCTGAGGATTTTGAGAAAGCTTGATCTCCTTTGATGAGTGTTCTTCAGAATTCTTTTAGACAGAAGATTTTTGAGTATTTTTCTGTAATCTGTATTGTGTGTACTCTGTCATGAGAGATTCAAAAATCCTGTCTTTTATTCTCTGGTCCTGAATAGAATATCATTCTCTGTCAAGGATAGTCGTTGGTCTGCATTGATTGCATCCTTAATTGCATAAACTCTTCTGGAGGAAAGTCCACAGAATTATTCCTTGAAAAGTCCCTTGAAACTTGGTCCAGAATTGAATGAAAACGGCTATCAAATCTCTGAATTAATTGCAGAATAACTCCTAACTGATTTGATTTTGAATTCTGGAAGTTATCTGAAATCGTTGAACTGAGCTCTGCTATCGTCGAGCTTAGCTCAGCGATATGGAAATACACAGCAGCAAAAATATCGTCGATCTGAGCTCAAAGATCGTCGAACTGAGCTCAGAGATAAAGATCCAAGGCAGAGTCAAAATCGTCGACCTGAGCTCACCGATCATCGACCGGAGTTCGACGATATAATGAAGTTGAGCTCAGCGATCGTCGAATGGAGTTCGACGATCTGTCGAAGTTGAGCTAGACGATCGTCGACCGGAGTTCGACGAATCGTCGTGCTGAGCTCGACGATCAGACTTAGTCTCCAGACAGAAAAACTTGGTCTTCAGGGCAGCTTCCAAACCTAGACTACTAACCCTTAGACTTAATTCTAATTGACCTTTTAAGCTATATAGGAGGTCAAGCAAAGGTTCCTAGAGACATAGTGATCCTGACCCAAATTAGTAATAGGGTGTTCCAACACGGGCCAAGCTTCTCTCGGATCCCAAAACATTCTAATCATCACATAACCCAGTTTTGTTCAAAGCTGGCTCCCCGACCGCCAAGTTAGCAGAACTACGTTTCTGCTCAGCTTTCTGGGTGCGCCTTGGATTTAATCCCCAAGGATCCCTGCTGCAAACTACCGTGTAGAAACCCGAAAACACAAAGCACGAAGTTTTCTCCGTCAAACCATACAATATACAACATCACCAATCCATACCTACACGTCCGGGTAGGCTTCACACAAAATTCCTATGTCCGTACTTCGGTTCCGAACTCTATATGCAACACATGGGGGAATATTCACGTCAACCCCAAGTAACACCACACACTCACCACACACTGGCGGGAGAGGGTTTCCTTATGTAGAAGAAAGAGAGCTTCACATACTCACGTAGAGAATCATTACCCTTGTAGTACGCTTTTGCACCATGGGAATCTATCCGGATGGAAAGCTTCACAAGGGAATTTTCTCCGCAGATCCAGTCTCGGTTCTCGATTCGGTGCTCCGATGCTCCGTCGGCGGCCGGAATCCTCCTCTTCCTTCCTCCTTGCTCTCCCCTCTCTCTAACTCTTTAGAAAGAAAAATCTTAAGAGAAAATTAGGAATTAATCCTCAATTCCTGGCCTTAACAAAGCAGGAACACAACTAGGCCGTCAGATCATATTTAAAGAAAACGAACGGCTCAGATCCGCCCAAAATTCCTCAATCCTGGGCCGAACACGGCCTTGCACACGGCCGTGTCCCAGGCCGTGTTCCCTGATCCAGGCACGATCGTCTAGCATAGAAAAGGACAAGGGTCGATACACGCCCGCTTCTCAACCTGACATGCCCGTGTCGGGTCCTCACACGCCTGTGACCTAGGGCCGTATCACAGATAACTGCCACGCCAACCGTCACGTCGCTTGGGAACACGTGTGGTGATACATGTATACACACGCCCGTGTCATGCTTGACACGCCCGTGTTGCTGCCGTGTTTCCTGTCGTGTCCTTTTCTGGACACAGCCGGCCAATACAGAGAAAGACACGCCCTTGGACACGCCAGTGTTCCAGGCCATGTACCCCTATTAAGGCACCAAACATTCCTTAGGACGTGACATGTTTGATGATGATTTTTGGGGTGTTATAAATCCCCCCCCCCCCTTTAAAGAATTTTGTCCCGAAATTATGAAAAGGTACACAAAATTTAAATGTTACCTGAGTGGAATAACTCGGGGTATTCCTCCAACATAGTCTGCTCTCGCTCCCAAGATAGCTCCTCACATCCGCAGTTATCCCAACTGACTTTAACCATTCAGATTTCCTTATTGCGGAGTCATTTGACTTCAAAGTCTTCAATGCATACTGGCTTGACCTTTGCCGTCAACCCGCAATCAACCGGCATTTGATTGACTGCAATGATCTGCGAAGGCTCTTGCACCGCCTTCCGCAACACCGATATGTGGAACACATCGTGTAGCCCACTGAACTCCACTGACAGCTTCAATTGATACACTGCTTTGCCAACCCGCTCCAGGATTTCAAACGGTCCAAGGTATCTCAGACTCAACTTCTTCAAGCATTGAACCCGCGAGACACCCTTGAACGGCTTGATTTTCAAATACACCCAGTCGTCAACACCGAACTCCACGTTCCTATGCTTGGCATTATAGTATTTTGCCTGCCTGTCCTGAGCGATCTTCAGTCGTTCCTGAATTGTACGTACCATTGAAGTGGCGTCTTCCACCGCTTGACGTTTGTATAACTTTGTATCGCCTATATCCAACCAAGATAATGGTGTGTGACACTTTCTCCCATACAAGGCATTGAAAGGCTCCATTCCAATACTCACTTGAAAGATGTTGTTATATGCAAACTCCACCATGTACAGGTGATCTTCCCACTGCTTTCTGAAATCCAGGACACACATACGAAGCATGTCCTCCATCATTCTATTGACGCTCTCAGTCTGACCATCCGTCTGTGGATGAAAGGCTGTGCTGAAACTCAACTTAGTTCCCAACAGACTATGCACTAGCCTCCAGTCATTCGACGTGAAGCGTCCATCTCGGACACTAATAATACTGCGGGTCACACCATGCAATCGAACAATATTATCCACATAGAGTTTGGATAACCTTTCCACCTGATCTTCCTTCCTGTTCGAGATGAAGTGCAACACCTTTATCAATTTATCTATGACCACCCAAATGGCGTCGTTTGCCCTCTGCGACTTTGGCAAACCATGCAAAAAATCCATAGAAATATCGTCGAACTTCCACTCTGGGATAGGCAAGGACTTCAAGAAACCTCCGGTCTTCTGGCACTCTGCCTTCACCCAGGAACATGTTTGGCACTTGTCCACATAAAGTGCTACATCCCTCTTTAATCCTGGCCACCAGAACAACTTTTTCAAGTCTTTATACATCTTCGTGCTCACCAGGTGGATTGAGTACTTGGTATGATGAGCATCGTACATCAACTCCTCTCGAAGATTATCCGCATTACGGACGCATAGGTGACCGTTTCTCCATAGCAGTCCATCCTCAACAGTAAATTGGGAATTTGAATCATCCAAAGATTCATCTAAGATCTGCTTCATGCTGCTATCCTGAACCAAAGCCCGCCGAACCTATCAGCTAGGTCATACTACACATCTGTCCAATACAATTCCGCCTCGGCATTACACTGCTTGTCGATGCAGGAGATCTCTAATGCCTCCAAATCACGGACTAAACTCTCATCATGTACCGACAACCAGCTGGCCTGCGCAGGAGCCCTGCGACTCAATGCATCCGCCACTGTATTTCCTTTCCCAGGCACATAATGTATCTCGAAGGTGTAGTCCCCCAGGAACTCCATCCACCTTCGCTGCCTCATGTTCAGGTCCTTCTAATCTAACAAGACTTCAGGCTCTTAAGATCGGTGTAGATATTGACCAACACATCGTACAAGTAGTGCCTCAGCCGCATTAAAGCAAATATCACGACCGCTAACTCTAAGTCGTGAACCGGATAATTCCTCTCATGAACCTTCAACTGTCGTGATCCATAGGCTATCACGCCCCCATGCTATAGCAGAACACAGCCCAAACCTCTGCCTGAAGCATCACTATAGATTTCAAACCCTTCGGTCCCACTCGGCGAACAAAAACAATAGGCGTTGTGGTCAACCGCCTCTTCAATTCTTCAAAAGCCGGCTCACACTCCAGCGACCACAAAAACTTTTGATCCTTCCTTGTCAACGTCATGAGTGGTAGCGCTATCTGCGAGAAGTTCTCTACGATGCACCTGTAGTAGCCGGCAAGCCCCAGAAAGCTCCGGACTTCCGCCACTATAGTCAATACAGGCCACTCTCGTATCGCCACTATCTTCGCCGGATCCACCGCTATCCCTTCTCCACTAACAATATGACCAAGGAATGCTACCGACAATAACCAGAACTCAAACTTGGAGAACTTAGCATACAACTGATTCCTTGTCAACTTCTCCAACACCATATGCAGATGCTTGTAGTGATCATCCTCACACTGCGAGTACACCAAGATATCGTCGATAAATACTATCACGAAACGATCCAGGTACTCTTTGAACGTCCTGTTCATCAGATCCATAAACACGGTTGGCGCATTGGTCAACCCAAACGACATGACCGTGAACTCGTAGAACCCAAACCGCGTGCTGAACGCTGTCTTTGGGATGTCGCTTTCCCATATCCTTAATTGGTAGTAGCCGGATTTCAGATCTAACTTTGAATATACTATTGACCTGACCAACTGATCAAATAGATCGTCAATCCTTAGGATCGGACACTTATTCTTTTTCGTAAGCTTGTTCAACTCCCGATAGTCGATACAGAGTCGCAAGATCCCAACCTTCTTCTTAACGAAGAGACCGGTGCGCTCCAAGGTGACGAACTTGGACGCACATACCATTGCTCAAACAACTCTTGAAGTTGCACCTTCAGCTCTGCCATATCCTTAGGTGCTAGCCGATACGGAGAGAGTAACACAGGTTTTGCACCTGGCACTAGCTCAATCGTGAAGTCTATCCCCTGTTGAAATGGGGCTCTAGGAAGATCGCCAGGAAACACATCAGGGTTCTCGGATACCACTAAAATACCGTCGAACATAGGCTTAGGCATTGCAACCTCCACTAGCATGAAGAACAGCTATACACCAGCAAGAACCGCCTTAACCACTTGAAGAGCAGACATCAAAGTCTTGCTCGACCACTTTCAGTCCCGCAAAAGTCGTCTTACGACCAGTTCCCAACTTGACCTCCTTGCGATTGCAATCAAGGTATTCCTGCTACTTCGAGAGCCAGTCCATACCAAAAATTACATCGAACTCCACTAGCGGTAGTAACGAAGCTTGCAAGTCAAACTCTTGACTCCCAAGCATAACTAAACACAACAAACCCTATATGCACGCATTGAGCACCCATTAGGCAACAACACATCTGATTTGTCTTTTGCCATCGAAGACGGTACTCCGATGCGCGATACAAATCCTTCGGACAAAAAGAATGTGAAACTCCCGAATCGAATGGTGCTCGCCGGATAATCGAAAATCAAAACAAAGCCTAGCACAAGCAGTCCTAAGCTAACATGCACGAGGGCAACAAGTATTTACAGCTCACTACTATAAATTTAGACCGTACCTGTCACCACGTCAGCGTGCTTCCTAGCCTCCTGTTGGACTAGGCTGTGCTCTTTACGCTTCCTCTCGAACTTTGGGCATCCGCTCCAACACACGCGGGCAAAATGCCCCGGCTTCCCACAAGTAAAACATGCGCCCGGGGTTCGGCCTATAGTTGCCCTCGAAGCACCAAAAGGAGGGGCTGGACCCGAATTCCTAGCCTTCTTATACCACTTCCGATAACAAGACTTTGAGGTAGCAGACACTTGGAACTCTGTCATCTCAGCACGAGAGTCCTTCTTCTTTTGGACTCTCTTTGTGCGTTATGGAGGGCGTAGCTCTTATAGGACTTGTAGAGTTCGATATCCTGCTCACAGGCATCCGGTGAGTATTCCCCAACTCTACTTCCAAAGATCTAGCCAACACCACCAAGGCTCGGAATCCCAGTAGTTTTGGTCCTAGCAGTAGAATTCGCAGCTCAGCACGCAGATCATTATAGAATCTATCAACTATAGACTGCTCGTTCTCCAACTCAAAGCATGGGTAGCGGCTTATCATAAGAAATGCCTGCAAATATTCATCCACTGAGTGCATACCCTGCACTAAGAACATATTCAACTGCTGAACTGATGGCCTTCTAAATGCCATTTGATCCAACACACCACCCGGCATTGAAGCCATCTCAGGGACAAAGGGTTGCACATTGCTTCCCTGTTGTGCATTAGTCACAGCGAACACCACTTGAACGATCCTTCTTGTGGTTTCAAATGAAGGAGGGGTCTCAAGAAAGTCGCTGGGTGCACTATAATCCTCAAAAACCGGACATTCTGAGGGCCCTGCACCACTCCTGGTCACCTATAGTCGTACAGAACACCATTAAGTGACTGAAAAATATTGCAAAAAACAATTATAGGAACACGCAGGTTCCTCAAACACGTGTATTTTGATTCCTATGTGGACATTGATGGGTTCTTTTATGTTATAACGATGACGCACACACAAGTGCACACCACCCCTTAAAAGAATTCTCCCACGAATTCAAATAACGAAGACCGAAACCAGAGCTCTGATACCAAATTGTAACACCCCCATCTATCGAATGGAATATAACAGAAGGTCCAGCTGGAACCCGACGCCATATACCACGGACAGTCGGAAGGGTTATATAAGAATATCAATAAACCAACTATAACTACTCGCCCTAACACAGAACATTCTAGTGGAAGCTTTTAAACAGTTGGAAAGAACCCATAATTGAATAACAACTATCATGGATGTCCATATACTACCATAGGAATGAAATAACAAATACATTGCAAGTACTTGGCCTTATGGCCTTACAAGAGTTTACTTAACAAATTAATGATTTGCATACATCGGCTCGCAGGACGGCCACACATGACAAAAATAAAAAACAACAATTTGCTTTGGCCTTTGAGGGCTAGCTCAGCAACATGGGCGTCAGCCCGCTATTTGGTACTTGGCTCCACAGCACCTGCAAGCAACATTCGACCGCACGGTGGCAAACAAAGTAACGGTCAGCCAAAGCCGACCAAATTATAACGACCCCGCCCCTTACTCGGGACGGCGGTGCTCCTTCCCTGCATTACATTAGCCCGGCTAAATAATAAAGTACAAACATACTTTGCCATAGGTGTAGGCTCGCACGACCAAACACCTCGTGCACTCAGGGCACATTATCGATGAATCCAGTCAAATTCCGCTAACTCACCACCGCCCCTTGGACGACAATATCTCATGAGCAATTTAGCCTTTCTAACCACCGTCTAAGGCTCCCGGCTATGCCAACGGCCAGTCCCTCTATGGGTCTCTCGCACCGAACCACATAGCCCAGGTCTGATTCTACTTGTACATTGTTCACTCTGCATAGTCACTTTAAGACGTATGCACAAGCCAAGCTTCTCTCGGATCCCAAAATATTCCAAACATCACATAACCCAGATATGTTCAAGGCTGGCTCCCCGGCCGCCAAGTTAGCAGAACTACATTTCCTCTCAGTTTTCCGGGTGTGCCTTGGAGTTAATCCCCAATGATCCTTGCTGCAAACTACCGTGTAGATACCCGAAAACACAAAGCACGGAGTCTTCTCCGGCAAACCATACAATATGCAACATCACCGATCCAGACCAACACATCCGGGTAGGCTTCACACACAATGCCTATGTTCGTACTTCGGTTCCAGACTCTATATGCAACACATAGGGGACTATTCACGTCAACCCCAAGGAACACCACACACTCACCGCACACTCGCGGTAGCAGGTTTCCTTATGTAAACGAAATAGAGCTTCACATGCTCAAGTAGAGAATTGTTACCCTTGTAGTACGCTTTTGCACCATGGGAATCTATCCAGATGGAATGCTTCGCAAGGGAATTTCCTCCACGGATCCGGTCTCAGTTCTCGATTCGGTGCTCCGATGCTCCGCCGGCGGCCGGAATACTTCTCTTCCTTCCTACTTGCTCTCCCCTCTCTCTAACTCCTTAGAAAGAGAAAGCTTAAGAGAAAATGAGGAATTAATCCTCAATTCCCGGCCTTAACAAAGCAGGAACACACCCGGGCCATCAGATCTTATTTAAAGAAAGCGAACGTGAAAATGAGCAGTTAGATCAGGTATACTCTATAGGGGGGGTGAATAGAGTATTCAGAGTTTTATAAAATTATATGCTGGATAATGCAGATTAGTCTAAGTACAGTTGTAAATAAATCAAAATATAAAAGCACAAAAACTAACTACCACAGCCACAGCAAGAAAACAAAAGAAAGAGGGCAACCAGACGACACAAGAAATTTATAGTGGTTCCCCAACCTAGGTACATCCACTCTTCTACCACCCTGGTAGGAATCCACTCAGGTTTTTGATCAGGTGGCTGACACCATTGAGCTTTTGATCAGGTGCTCAAAAACCAAATCCCCAAGTCTTTTGATCAGGTGACTTGCAACCAGGAATCACTTTTGAAGGGAGATGACAACCCTTTACACAGTGGGGGTGAGAGAGTTGATTATGTCTTCTCTGTCAACAATCAGAGAGAAGACTTGTGGATTATTGATGGTAGCAAATGGCTCCCCCTGAGATATTGAATGGTTCAGGGAAATATGGAAGCCTTGCTGCAGGGTGATAGGCCTTCAAGCTTTTAGCCTTTATCTGCAGGATCTTCTTGACAGATTTGATAGTTGTTGTCCTTAGAAGTCATGCAGTGTTGAAGAAAGAAGACTCTTGATTTTGTATGATTGTTCTTCTTCTTCAATAGCTGATCTGCTTCAAAATGTCTTTAGATTAAAGGCAGGAATAATCTTTTTCTCTCTTCTTCTCTGTGTGTTTTTCTGTATTCTATATCCAGATCTCATTTCAGGAAGACAGAAAATCTCTTATATATTTCCTATTAAAAAAATCATTTGAAATTTGAAATACTCTGAAGTTAATGCTGACGGCCTTGAGAATAAACAGCATTGATTTATTTCCCCAGCTGTCCCTTGAAAAAACAACAAGCAATAATCCAGGAGAATACCATAATCAATGCTCTTCTAATGGTTATATTCCAAAGAATGTTTGAGCATTAATTACCCAGGAATTATTATAGTAGAATGGGGATAGAAGGATGGAAAATGATTAAGTCTGGATTCGTCGAACTAATAACAGAAATAGTCGAGCTGAGTCCACAGTTCGTCGAGCTGAGTTGCTGAATTCGTCGACCAGCTAACTTCTGTTCGTCGAGCTGAGTTCCAAGATCGTCGAGCTGGGAACTGCATGCTTCAGAACTTTTCCTTTTCTGCGTCTGAAGTTCGTCGAGCTGATAACTGTGTTCGTCGACTGTAGTTCAGCAACTATTCTGGAATTTGAAAATTTCACGGTTGTATCTAAAATGAAAGTTAAAGTCTCCATAATTCGTCGACCTAAGATTTGATTTCGTCAAGCTGAGTTTCTGGAGTTTGTCAAATATTCTGTTTGTCGACACAATTACTCCTGGTGTCGACACATGTGGTGTCGACTGATATCCTGTGTGTCGACACAAGTCTTCTGTGTGGTGTCGACACAACCTTTCCAAAGTGTCGACTGATGATCTGTGTGTCGATACAAGTGCTTCTAGTGTCGACACAATTGGTGTCGACATATACTCTGAGTGTCGACACAAGTCTTCTGGTTCTAAGTTATTGAAGTAGATATTCCAGGATTTGTCGGGCAGAGAACCAAGTTCGTCGACCTGAGACTAGAGAACATGGTCTTGGATAGAATGCAGAAGGTAAACCAAAGACCGTCGACCAAAGAATATAGTTCATTGAGCTGAGAATGAAGTTCGTCAGCCAAAGTCTGACTCTGGACTTAGAATAAATTAGATGTTTTCTGAACTTGAAGTGTTGAAGTATAGTGTCCAAAGTTCGTCGACCTAAGTACCAAGTTCGTTGAGCTCGGCTCAGAGAATTTTCTCTGAGATTGTCGAGCTGAGCACGGCTATCGTCGACCTGAGTTCGATGAGCGTCGAACTCATTTTACTTTGTCTCTAGAAAATCTCTAAGTCTTTGAGTCTTTGGCAATCTGATGATGGCTGGTCCATGTGATGTTGTTACTGAGGACTTGGCCTAGAATCTAGGACACAACTATGACCCTGGCTATACATGGTGGGTCACAAGTTTCTAAGTTAGTGAACATATCCCAAATCAACTAGGGATCCAACAATCTCCCCCTATTTGGGTGAGGTCACTAATTTGCAGACTCATACTCAAACTAAAAATAAACAAAGCAGAAAAAGCATATATCTAGCAGAGATCAATAACACATGCAGCAGATATATATATACATTAGCTTTGTTCAGAATATAGAGCAGTTATAAATAATTGCAGAAAATAAAAGAGTTCAAAATTCACTTCTTCTGTTTCTTTCCCTTTGGCATTTCTTCCTTTTTCTTCTCTACAGGATTTGTAAAGATGATTTCTCTGTTAGGATCAGAAGCTTCCACCTTGGTCATAGTCATATCAGCAACCCCTATGATCTTCAAGGATGTATCCCTGGGGACAACTGCTTCTAGGTGCAACTTCATATAGTCATCAACATTGAAGATTTTATTTGATTTCTCAAATCTCTTAAGTTCCTCTTTCATGTACTTTGACATGGTAGTGTATTCAGAGGTATCCTTTCCTTCAGCTTTGGCCTTGTTAATCAGAGAAAGGCCTACAACTTCCTGAAACCTGACCATTCTAGCAGTAGTAGCTGTCTCTGGATCTTAAAAAGGAACAGGTGGAGAGGATGGTCTTTTAGAGCTTTCAGCTGTTCGATGTTCAGTGGATTGTTGTTGTTGTTGATGATGTTGGTGCTGTTGTTGATGCTGCTTTCCTGAAGAGTACTTCCTGTGTTGGATGCTTTCAGAAGGAGATCTCCCATGGTGTCTCTAATATGTTTGAACAGGGGCAAATCTTTGTGAAGTTGTGCCTGAAGCACCAGCAGCTGGAGGAGGTGGAGGAGGAGGATCTTTTCTGAATCTTTGAACTGGAGGAGGAGAGTAACTTCTGCTTTTCTTCCTCTCCTTCTGCTGATTTTTGGATAACCACATCCAAGATGGCATCCCTTTGTGTGGAGTTATCTTTTGAAGATTGTAATAGGGAGTGTCATTGTTTGGATTTGCCTTTGGAGCAGGAGGAGGAGGGGCTTTTCTTTTCTTGGATACTTGCTTCCTCTTGGGTTCATCATCTGAATCATATTCCTCATCCTCATCATCATCATTATCATTATCTGATCCCTGAGGGTTATCATATAGGTCATTGAGTGCTTTCAGAGCCTCAGCAGAAATGATTGGCTTTTCAGGTGCTTGAGCAGAAACTTCAACAGGACCAGGAGAAGAAGCCATAGGAGAGACTGGAGAACTGGTTCTTACAGTGCTTTCAGCAGTTGCCTTACTTTCTTCTTCTATGTCAGCCAAAATCAAATCATCCAGATTTGGTAAGGGTGAGTCATCCATTACAAATGTTGGAACAGAGAAAACTTCTTCTGGAGATGGCATGACTGCTGGCTTTGAAATAACAAAATTATCTCTAAGTTGCTTAGCAACTTTTGGAGAGATTGGAGAAGTATATGGTACAATAGCCAAGGATGGCTTTGTATGTACTGTTGGAATATAATTCAGAAAGGCTGTATCAAAACTTTTCAATGAATTAACTAAGTTTACTGTAGGATTAATTATGAATTTAGAAACAGAAATAATGTCTTCAGCAACTGTCTCTACAGGGACTGACTCATCAAGGTCCATGTCAGTCTCAATGAAATGAATCAAATCAATTAAATCTCTATCATCAGGAATAAAATCTGCATCCTCGGGAATTAAATCTGTATGTGCTAGTAGTGCTTCTGCCTCTGCTGTTATTAGAGCTGCTGGAGCTGAGATTTCTGCTGCTAGAGGTGCTGCAGCTTCTTCATTAAGCATCTCCCCCTGCCTGGTTTTAGTGTGAACTGGAGCCAGGCCCCTGAATGAAGAGGGGGCAGCAGTAAGGGCAGAGATTTGAGCAGATAGGGTAGAGATAGAGGTAGCAAGAGGTGTAATGGCCTCTGCTATGATGGTTTTGAGGAGGGGTGTTATGAGAACAATGATAGAAGAGATGGTGGAGGGGTCCAGTGTTGGAAGAGAAGATGGTGTTGAGGTGGAAACAGTTTGATTGGTAGTAGATGGTGGAGATGGAGGAGGGACATCTTGCATGTGGACATCCTGTATGGATGGATGTGGAGGAGGAGGAGAATTGGGAGGAGAAGGCAGTAAATTGAAGGATGGTATGGAGGATAGGTGTGGGGGAAGAGGAGATTGAGGTGGTGTTGGAGCTGGTGTATCATAGGGAGATTAGGGTGATTGAGTTGGTAAGGAAGGGAAAGTAGTGAGGTCTATTGGTGGAGAGGTGGCAGGTAATATATCTGTAGTGGAGACATGAACAGAGGGTGTTGGTTGTTGATATACTGGAAGTGATGGAGTATGAACTGTGGAGAGGGAGTGTTGTTGAGTTGCTGGAAGGGATGGAGGTGTGGGGATGATCTCTTCAACAGGGTGGGGAGTGGCTCTAATAGCCCTTGTGCCTTCAGAAGCTGGGGTGGAAGAGGTAGAAGCCTTGGATGGCTTAGTTATGGTCCTCTCCCACCTGCCAAATAAGGCACAGGTTAGCCTTTTACTGGCATTTATGAATATGGTCGGTGAGATCAGTGATTCATCAGCCTTTTCCTTTAAGAAGATCCTTAGGATCCTTCCAAAACAGACTTCCTTCTTGGTGTTGTTTTTCTTTATCAAATCAAATATGATTTGAACCCAATCCACTTCCTTCTTATTAATCACTGCACACATAACCAGAAACTGGTGTTTGGTAATGTAATCATGGGCAGTGTGCTTGCCCAGCAAAACCTTTCCTACAATATCTGCTAAGAACTTAAATTCGGCAGACAGATGTTTCTTTAACAACTTATTGAGATTATCTCCAGTATATCCCATTAAACTCAACATCATATTATATTCTTCTGGATCGATTTCTAACTGTTCTTCACCATTAATCAATCCAAAAATCTCAGTAAGTACAGCGGGAGATAAAGATACAGAGTTACCAGCAATTATTCCGATCATAGTGTTCTCCTCTGATGTAGATGTATAAACCCACTCTCTGATTTCAGTTGCAGACAGTTTAATCCTTGTTGACATCAGATTTTTCAGTTTCTGTTCCTCCAGAAGTTCCAGTATATGCAGAAATATTGGATCTGAATGTTGAAAGGATTTGAAGTCGATGTCAAAGCCCGTGTCAAACTTCATTCCCGTTAGGGCACTTGCTGGAATAGCCATTGGAATCACCTGTAAGAGAGACAAACGGCGATCAAGTGCAAGAGGACAGAAAGCGCGGGACGGAGGTCGAAGAAAACCTAGTTATAAGATTTTCTGGAATATGAATCGACAAACTCCGCTCCACGAAAAATACGAAATTCTTCGACCTGAGATCGACGAAATAATTTATAGTGAAATAATTCGTCGAGCTCAGCTGGAAGAGATGAAGACATTTCGTCGAGCTCCGTTCGATGAAAGTTTTTTGAAGTGAATTCATCGATCTCCGTTCGATGAACACAACCTCACTCACAGAGAGTTCGTCGTCCTACGTTCGACGAATATCTCACAAACTTTCCATAGTTCATCGAGCTCTGTTCGACGAACTTTGGCAAATTCGTCGAGTGCAGACTTAAACTAAACTAAGTCTTCTCCATTGATCATTCCCAGCTGATTTATAAAGAAGAGATGATTTCTCTCATCCAGAGGTTTGGTGAATATATCAGCTCTTTGTAAATCAGTGTAGATATAGACAAGATTAAATTTGTTTTTGTCTACACACTCTCTAATGAAATGATGTCTAATGTCTATATGCTTAGTCCTACTGTGATGGACTGGATTTTGTGTTATTGCTATAGCACTTGTGTTATCACAAAATATTGTTGAATTATTTAAGTTGAGACCATAGTCTAGTAATTGATTTTGAATCCATAGCATCTGGGAACAACAGCTGCCAGCTGCAATATACTCAGCCTCAGCAGTTGATGTAGACACAGATGACTGTTTTTTACAAAACCAGGATACTAATCTCATACCCAGGAACTGGCAGGTTCCTGAAGTACCTTTTTCTATCCACCCTGCATCCAGCAAAATCAGCATCTGAAAATATAGTTAAATCAAGCTCTGACTCAGCTGGATACCATAGGACTAGACTAGGAAAACTCTTTATATATCTCAAAATTCTTTTTAGGAAAATAAGGTGAGATTCTTTTGGGTTCACCTGGAACCTAGCACAAAGGCATGTGGCAAACATGATATCAGGTCTGCTTGTTGTAAGGTATAACAGGGATCCAACAATGTCCCTATATAGTTTCTGATCCACAGGTTCCTCATGTGCATCTGAATCAATTACATCATTTGTAGCCATAGGTGTCTTCTTTGCTGAGGCATCAGCCATCCCAAACTTTTTGATAAGCTCTTAGCATACTTAGCTTAGGAGATGAAGATGCTATCAAGGAGCTGTTTCACTTGGATACCAAGGAAGTAGGAAAGCTCATCCATGCTACTCATTTCAAATTTACAATGCATGAGATTAGAGAATCTCTTGCACAATTTTGAATCAGTAGACCCAAATATTATGTCATTCATATATATTTATACTAACAGTATTTGATCCTTATGATGTCTAGTGAAAAGTGTTCTATCTACAATGCCTCTAATGAATTTATGCTCTAATAGAAAGCTTGCTAGAGTCTCATACCAAGTTCTTGGAGCTTGCTTTAGACCATAGAGAGCTTTATGCAATTTGTAAACATAAGAGAGATGAGTTGGAGAAAAAAAACCTGGAGGTTGTTCAACATAAACCTCTTCCTTGAGTACTCCATTCAAGAATGCACTATTCACATCCATTTGATAGACTTTGAATCTCTTGTAAGCTGCATAGGCAAGGAATATTCTGATTGCTTCCAACCTTGCAACAGGTACAAAGGTCTGGTCATAATCTATTCCTTATTCTTGCATATATCCTTGTGCAACAAGCCTAGCCTTATTCCTCACAATTACTCCTTGTGCATCCAGCTTGTTTCTGTTAACCATTTGGTTCCAATAACTGGGTAGTCTTGAGGCCTTGGAACCAAATCCCAAACTCTACATCTCACAAATTGGTTTAGTTCCTCCTACATTGCAATGATCCAGTGGGGATATTGCTCTGCATCATGGATGGATAGAGGTTCAATCTGAAAGAGAAAACAGGCATGCATCAAATCTTGGTTGAGTTGATGCCATGTTTGTACACCTGCTGATATGTATCCAATAACTTGAGATCTGGGGTGATTCCTAAGTGTGACAAGATCAACTAGTGGAGTTGGTTCTACAACAGCATTTGGAATTAATTCCTCCTGTGGAATTATGTTTGTTGTTGGGGGAATATCACTCCCTTTAATGCCTTCATCTTCACTTTCTTCAATGACTTGTGGAGAAGGTTGAGTTGAAACCTCTTGGGTAAGATTTAGTCCATCTAAATTCTCACATAAGTGAGGTTCTTGCAAGCTGATTTTGGTAGAAAATTCTTTCTCCTTGCAAGACATGTTAGCTTCATCAAAATAAACATGAATAGATTCTTCAATTTTAAGTGATTATTTGTTATAAACCCTATAGGCTTTGCTTACTTGGGAATATCATAGAAAAATTCCCTCTTCAGCCTTTGCCTCAAACTTTCTAATATATCTTTTGTTATTTGTGTGAATATAACATACACAACAAAAGACTTTAAAATAGTTTATTTTAGGTTTCTTCCCTTTTAGTAATTCATGGGGATTCCTATTCTTTAGCTTATGTATCAGGCTTCTGTTTAGGACATAGTTTGCAGTGTTCACAGCCTCTGCCCAAAAGGATAGTGGCATGTAAGCATCTGCAAGTAATGAATCTGCAGCTTTAATGAGTGCCCTATTTTTCCTTTCAGCTACCCCATTTTGTTGAGGAGTTCTAGGAGCTGAGAAGCAGTGCATGATACCTTCCTTCTCACAGAACTCATGAATTAGAAGAGACTCAAACTCTGTGTCATGATCACTTCTGATCAATGCAACATGAGTAGAGAACTCAATCTGTATGGTCCTGAGAAAATCTGTAAGAACCTTGAAGGTATCTAACTTAGATCTCAGAAAGGATACCCAAGTGAACCTGGAGAAGTCATCTACAATAACAAAGTGTAGGATTTCCCTCCTAGGCTTTGTACAGTAATGGGTCCAAATAGATCCATGTGTAGCAAATACAAAATCCTAGGTGAATCACTTTTATTAATGTATTTGAAACTAAATTTAGTTTGCTTGTCTAATTGACAAGCCCTGCAAAGGCCTTCCTTCTTGTAGGGACCAGAAGGTAAACCTCTAACAAGGTTGTCTTTTGGTAGCCTAGCAATGTTTTTCAGGTTTATATGACCTAGT
This sequence comes from Platanthera guangdongensis, assembly GCA_039583875.1. Classification (NCBI taxonomy): domain Eukaryota; kingdom Viridiplantae; phylum Streptophyta; class Magnoliopsida; order Asparagales; family Orchidaceae; genus Platanthera; species Platanthera guangdongensis. Next base: position 241,331,663 of record CM077153.1, read on the forward strand.
CTTTTATACCATAAGTCATTTTGGTTACTAATTAAGTTAAGTAAACATATATCAGAATTGGCAGATAAAAAATCAACTAAATAAATATTTTCTTGTCTATTTCCAATTAAAACATTTTGGTTTTCTTTATTAGAGATAATGCATGAAGATGAACTGAAATGTACCTGATAACCTTCATCACATAATTGACTTATGGAGATGAGGTTATGCTTCACTCCTCGGACATATGTCACTTTCTTGAATGTGACAGCTCCAATCTTCACTTCTCTAAACCCTTCTGACTGGCCACATTTGGAGTCACCAAAGATAACCTTTGGCCCCAACTTGGACTTGTAGTTGGATAGAATGTCCTTACTACCTGTCATAAGTTTGGAGCATCTACTGTCCAAGTAACAGGTCTGATTATTTGCTGGACAGCTCTTCACATGCAGTGAAATACAGTTAAATGTTCTTGACCCAGGTTACCTTGGGTCCTTTGTTTTCTTGGTATGAAAAGCTGGAAATAACAGAATATTCTGGTTGGGATTTATATCCTAGAGGGTGATATCTCCTAGGTGGTATGACCCAATCAGCTAGTGGATTAAAAGCATTCCTAGAATTATTTAAGTTTCTATCATAATTAAAGTTTTGGTTAAGTCTTTCTGGGTTCGACGAATTCCTGTGAGTTCGTCGACCAGATTTCGACGAATAGGGTTGAGATCGTCGATCTCTGCTCAGAGAATGAATATATCCATTTTTGTGCCCCTTGTTTGTCGACCTCTGCTCGACAAACCATACGGAGTTCGTCGATCGCAGTTAGACGAATAACTATAACTATAGTTTGCATTCAGAGTTCATCGATCTGAGTTCGACGAACTGGCTAGATTTCGTCGATCTAAGTTCGACGAATTCTGCTGAACCTTGTTACCTATGGTTTTCTGGTTGGTTTTTTGGCCTATTGGTTTAGAAACAATTTCTGTTGTTTGTTTATTGATTACTTTTTCTTTTCAATTAGCAGTGACAAATTTTATGGAGGTTGTTAAATGTTCTTCCTGAGAATGGGGGGCAAACCTGATGTAGCACACAAGTCTAGCTTGCCATTAAGTCTGGCATTCACAGTGCTTGTGATGTCCATCAGCTTGAGGCTTCTTCCATTAAGAGTTTCCTCAAGTTGTTTAGCCTCACAAAGGTCAGTTTTTAACAATGTTATTTGCTCATTAGCTAAGCATAATTCATCTATTAACTTATTATTTTCAGAGTTGATGTTTTCTAAATTTCCTAATTTTTCCCTAAGGGTTTTAATCTCTTTTTCTGAATTTATTAAGTCTATACACATTGATTTAAATTCAATTTTAAAAGAATCTGAAGTGTAGTTAAAAGAAGATAGTACCTTATCAGCTTCTGAATCTGAAGCTTCTTCATTGTCTGATTCCTCTTCTTCTGAATTGCTCCTGGAAGCTTCAATCTCCATGAGGCAAACCTCCTTAGCCCTTGCTTCTTCCTCATCTTCACTGGAGCTGGAATATGTTGATTCATCTTCAATTTCACTCCAGGTTTCAGCCACAAAACACTTTTCCTTCCTCTTGTATTTGCTGGAAGAAGGTTTGCTGGTGTGTTGTTTCCTAGTGTCTTTCTCTCTTCTCATCTCTTTCTTCTGGTTCTCTGGACACTCAGAGAGGAAGTGCCCAGGTTTCCTGCACCCAAAACACACCACTTCTTTAGTTGGTGTTTTATCATACCTGGGTTTGTCATCTTGCCTAGATGACTTTCTTCTAAAGTCCGTTCTTGCCATCTTTTAGAATCTTCTGGAAAATAGACTCATGAGCTCTTCATTTGATGTTGATATATCTATCTCCTCAGCAGCCTTGAAAGCTATACTTTGCTCTTTTCTGACTGGTGGAGGTGTCCTTTGCTCTACTGCCTCCCTGGACTTGATCAGTTGTTCATAAGACTTTAACTTGCCTAATAAAGATTCTGTAGATATCTCATTTAGGCTTCTGGCCTCCTTGATAGGCCAGATCCTTGAATCCCATGAGCTTGGGAAGCACATCAGGATCTTGTCATTCACCTCTGTGAGGGTGATGTCCTTGTCCAAGGTTTTTAGCTCATTGATGGTTGAGCTTAACCTGTTATACATATCAGCTACTAATTCAGCTTCTTCTTTCTTGAAGTTCTCATATAAGGATATGAGGTTGGATCTCCCATCCTTTCTCTCATCAGCTGAACCAGCCATAATCTGATTTAGTGAATCCCAAATAGCTTTGGCTGAGGTGCATTCAGCCACTTTCTGAAAAATATCATCTGACATAGTCCGTGCTAGTATGTTCATAGCCTTGGCATCAGCTATCTTTGCCTTCTTTTGAGCTTCAGTCCACTCAGGTGGTGGATGTTGAGAACCAAGGTCCAGCGGGATTGGGTGTGTGTGGGACCGCATATTTGGGCTTCCCCATCGCGTTCCAGGTCTGGGTGTTGACCCCGGTGGGCCCCCCGTGTGGCGGAATATCCCCGCCATCCCGTGGTTGGATTAGTCCCACATTGCCTGCAGCGGGTGGTCCTTGGTGTTATGTCCCCCCGTCCCCCTTACCATTACCTCGGGTTTTGGTAAGATGTGTGGTGACGGGTGGTTTCCACATGGTATCAGAGCCATCCCGCTGCGGGGTGTGTTGAGAACCAAGGTCCAGCGGGATTGGGTGTGTGTGGGACCGCATATTTGGGCTTCCCCATCGCGTTCCAGGTCTGGGTGTTGACCCCGGTGGGCCCCCCGTGTGGCGGAATATCCCCGCCATCCCGTGGTTGGATTAGTCCCACATTGCCTGCAGCGGGTGGTCCTTGGTGTTTATGTCCCCCCGTCCCCCCTTACCATTACCTCGGGGTTTTGGTAAGATGTGTGGTGACGGGTGGTTTCCACAGTGGAACTGCAGTAGTACTTGTAGATATTACATAAGTTGAAGCTTGAGGGGGACCTGTCAAAATAGAGTTGTATATATCCTCATCAATAGAATTCATGTATAATTTAATTCTTGCCTTCCAGATGGCAAACCTGTTTAGGTTGCAAACTGGAGGTCTGGTGCTTGCATAGTCCTTGTTTTGTGTCATATTTGTGTATATAAATCTAATATGGAAATAAAAATAAAATTTAGATCTAACAAAGGATCTTTGGTTCAAGGGTTAGCTTGTACAACCAAAGGAAACTTCCTCTGATACCAATTGAAAATGAGCAGTTAGATCAGGTATACTCTAGAGGGGGGGTGAAAAGAGTATTCACAGTTTTATAAAATTCTCTGCTGGATAATGCAGATTAGTCTAAGTGTAGTTGTAAATAAATCAAAATATAAAAGCATAGAAACTAACTACCATAGCCACAACAAGAAAACAAAAGAAAGAGGGCAACCAGACGACACAAGGAATTTATAGTGGTTCCCTAACCTAGGTACATCCACTCTTCTACCACCCTGGTAGGAATCCACTTAGGTTTTTGATCTGGTGCCTGACACCAATGAGCTTTTGATCAGGTGCTCAAAAACCAAATCCTCAAGTCTTTTGATCAGGTGACTTGTAACCAGGAATCACTTTTGAAGGGAGATGACAACCCTTTACACAGTGGGGGTGAGAGAGTTTATTATGTCTTCTCTATCAACAATCAGAGAGAAGACTTATGGATTATTGATAGTAGCAAATGACTCCCCCTGAGATATTGAATGGTTTAGGGAAATATGGAAGCCTTGCTGGAGGGTGATAGGCCTTCAAGCTTTTAGCCTTTATCTGCAGGATCTTCTTGACAGATTTGATAGTTGTTGTCCTTGGAAGTCCTGGAGTGTTGAAGAAAGAAAACTCTCTATTTTGTATGATTGTTCTTCTTCTTCAATAGCTGATCTGCTTCAGAATGTCTTTAGACTAAAGGCAGGAATAATCTTTCTCTCTTCTTCTCTGTGGTTTTTTCTGTATTCTATATCCAGATCTCATTGCAGGAAGACAGAAAATCTCTTATATATTTCCTGAAAAAATCATTTGAAATTTCAAATCCTTTGAAGTTAATGCTGACGGCCTTGAGAATAAACCACATTGATTTATTTCCGCAACTGTCCCTTGGAAAAATGGCAAGCAATAATCCTGGAGAATACCATAATCAATGCTCTTCTAACGGTTATATTCTAAAGAATGTTTGAGCATTAATTACCCAGGTATTATTGCAGTAGAATGGGGACAAAAGGATGGAAAATGATTAAGTATGGATTCGTCGAACTGATAACAGAAATCGTCGAGCTGAGTCCACAGTTCGTCGAGCTGAGTTGCTGAATTCGTCGACCAGCTAACTTCTATTCGTCGAGCTGAGTTCCGAGATCATCGAGCTGGGAACTGCATGCTTTAGAACTTTGCCTTTTCTGCGTCTGAAGTTCGTCGAGCTGATAACTGTGTTCGTCGACTGGAGTTCAGCAACTATTCTGGACTTAGAAAATTTCACGGTTGTATCTGAAATGAAAGTTAAAGTCTCCAGAATTTGTCGACCTAAGATTTGATTTCGTCGACCTTAGTTTCTAGAGTTTGTCAAATATTCCGTGTCGACACAATTACTCCTGGTGTCGACACAGGTGGTGTCGACTGACATCCTTTGTGTCAACACAAGTATTCTATGTGTTGTCGACACAACCTTTCCAAAGTGTTGACTGATTATCTGTGTGTCGACACATGTGCTTCTAGTGTCGACTCAGTTGGTGTCGACATATACTTTGAGTGTCGACACAAGTCTTCTGGTTCTAAGTTGTTGAAGTAGATAATCCAGGATTCGTCGGGCAGAGAACCAAGTTCGTCGACTTGAGACTAGAGAACATGGTCTTGGACAGAATGCAGAAGGTAGACCAAAGACCGTCGACCAAAGAATAGAGTTCGTCGAGCTGAGGATGAAGTTCGTCGACCATAGTCTGACTCTGGACTTAGAATAAATGAGATGTTTACTGAACTTGAAGTGTTGAAGTATAGTGTCCAAAGTTCGTCGACCTGAGTACCAAGTTCGTTGAGCTCAGCTCAGAGAATTTTCTCTGAGATCATTGAGCTGAGCATGACTATGGTCGACCTGAGTTCGACGAACGTCGAACTCATTTTACTTTATCTCTGGAAAATCTCTAAGTCTTTGAGTCTCTAGCAGTCTGATGATGGCTGGTCCATGTGATGTTGTTACTGAGGACTTGGCCTAGACTCTAGGACACAATTATGACCCTAGCTATACGTGGTGGGTCACAAGTTCCTAAGTTAGTGAACCTAGCCCAAATCGACTAAGGATCCAACAGAACGGCTCAGATCCGCCCAAAATTCCTCAATCCTAGGCCGAACATGGCCTTGCACACGGCTGTGTCCCAGGCCGTGTGCCCCGATCCAGGCACGATCGTCGGGCATAGAAAAGGACACGGGTCAAGACACACCCGTGTCTCAGCCTGACACGCCCGTGTAGGGTCCTGACACGCCCGTGACCTTGGGGCGTGTCACAAATAACTGCCACGCCAACCGTCATGTCGCTTGGGAACACGGGTGGTGAAACGGGTATACATACGCCCGTATCACACTTGACACGGTCGTGTTGCTGTCGTGTTTCCTGCCGTGTCCTTTTCTGGACACAACCGACCAACACAGAGAAATACACGTCCTTGGACACGCCCGTGTCCTAGGCCGTGTACCCCTATTAAGGCACCAAAAATTCCTTAGGACGCGACCGGTTCGATTACGATTTTTGGGGTGTTATACAAGGCACCCTAAAGCGTATGAATCTAACACATCATCATGCATCATTAATCGGGTACTTCCATTTTCCCCTTCGACATTCAAGCCGCAAACACAAGGGTACTATAATTTCCCCCCAAACGTTATTCAGGCCACTACTCAGAACACTTGTCAAGGCCCCACCCGCTTGTGGGTCTCATAACCCGGGCTTGCCTACAAACTCTGACTTCTCATGTCAGGGTTCCGCCATTCAAACAAATAAACTGATTCTAAGAGCCCTTGCTACACCCCACCCGTTCGCGACGACCCAGGCCCGGCTCCAAAATCGGGACCAAGTCCACTGAAGGAGAACCAGCGGCACCCAGCTGGTATCGTCCGGGCTTGTCATAAGCTTGGCGTTCTCATCAGTTCCATAGAAGGGGACTTGTCTCACCGAGACACTCTCAACACATGACCTTGCAATGTCACAGTCTAGCCAGTCGACCATGGAGACAAACCACGCCTTGTCACACCACAATCCCATGCCTTTCCCACCCTTTTCCAACACTTATAATGTACCATCCCCTTGCCCCCGCATGTACACTAATTTGCACTCGGTCCAGTTCCAGCCACACGTACTCACACGAGAAAGGGGGAAAACATCATCACAGACGGTATCTTGCCGCTAATGGATTTCTATAAAATCCTTAAGGTTCGCAATGCAATATCATCGAGTCGGACTAATGGTCGCGACTAAGGCTTCACCTATAATGCCTAATCCACTGACGGAGCGGATCTCAAATGCACATGTCGAGGACGGACACAATCGACATGGTGGCTCCTCTTGAACCATGGCAACCCGAATCACTCTCACTTGAGAGATCTGATTCCTAAAATGCTTGAAATAAAACAAGAAAAGTGTAGATTCCATGCACACATCCTAAAACCGAGAGTAGAAGTATCGTTACCCTTCGACAGCACTTGCTCTGACAGCACTTGCTAGGCTAGCAAGTATGCAAGTTCGGCCAAAACACCTACAAATTAGTTTGATCATGTACATGCACAACCAATTAACGGTTTGCCGGCACACAACCAAAACACAACATAAAATAAAAATAATAAAAGAAACACACATATTTAATATGGAAACCTAGAATTGTGAAAATTACGGAACAAACAAAGTCCAATCCGAAAAATTGTCATTAAAAATGTATAAAATAAATAGCCAATTACAAGGCTTTCCTTCATTGATCCTTATAGGATGTTCACCAACATTGCACTACACAATATTACACAATAAATGGTAATAGAAAAATTACAAATTACTGATAGTGACAGACAAGACGAATTATATAAATCCTCTCCAAGATGCTTCTTCAACTTTTTGCCCAAATTAATTTTCCCAATATCAAATCCGTGAAGGTTGAGTATTACTCCTCAACATCGCAAAATGACGTTTGAAAACTCTCTCAAATTAAGACAATAGTCAGAAAGGTCTCACTAAAAAATCCTTCAATGCTTGAGTTTGGAGAGAAGTTGATATCTTTCTCATCCTCCATCATGACTATTTATAGGGCCACATTCACATAGATAGTGGTGGTTGTAGATGTCCTGGGATAGCGGTGGACGAAGCATCTGATGAGGAATTTTTTAAGTTTTGAAAATATCCAACTAAAATCTCAAACTAGGCAAGTGCACCTATCGAAATTTACTATAAGACATATCATATTTAAACTCGGGGACCGTTGAGTACTTGTACTCACAAGAAAGAGCTATTATTTTATCGATCGGAAATTGGTTCTGCGGAAAAGGAAACGTTAAACTTAAGAGGAGAAATGCGATGATTGGAAAGCTAGCACTTGATCTAGAATCCCTTTGAGTTAAAATAAAATCCCAAGAAATGAGAATAAGCACAAGCATCTAAATTACAACTTCGACCGCGGAGGTTCCATAGCTACGAAGCGCCTCTCTCGAGAATACACATTCGACTAACCTTAGGTTGATCGATTAAGTCCTCTCGGCCTAGTCGAAAAAACTAAGCTTGCTTTAGGCGGTGAACCTCACTAATGGAATTGACTCCAATGCGGAAGAATTTTGCATTCCTCTCTCGAGGGTGCATGAAACTCTCTTTATCCTTGAGTGATCTACTCGTATCCACAAGCTCTCGGTAAATCTAGGATACAGATCTAAAATCGAATAAACATAATTTGCAACTTATGAATTCGAAGAAGTGAAAATCAAGATAAATCAAAGTATATGAAAAAGAGTGCTTGATAATTTGAGACAAAAATAAGAATTTTATTCCATTCCAAAGTTCATCATAATCAAGTGCTAATTGAAAATTAGCTACTCATCATGATGGGAGAATTACATGAAAGCTTAAAGAAAGACATTATTAAAGATAGACTTGAAAGTAAAGGCTATACTATGAAATTAGAATGCAAGAAAAATAGTAAACAAAACAGAACTAAGCTCCCAAAATCCCCCCCCCCCCAGCTTCTGGAATTGCCTGGATTTTATAGGCAAAGTTGTTCGATGGTCACGCCCCTAAGTCACGCCCGTGACCTAGGGCGTGTCGGGCTCGGAACTGTCGTCTTCAAGTCTTCGGAATGTTGGCGCGAAACTGACAAAAATCGTTAATTGACGGGTCACGCCCCTAGGTCACGCCCGTGACCTAGGGCGTGTCTTGACGGTTGCTAAAAACGGCGGGAAGCAGAAACGGCGGGAATAACTCCGTCCATTATTGGAAGTGTCACGCGCATGGTCACGCCCGTGGCCATGGGAATGTAAGGCAGAAACCGCCAGATCTCGAAACTGCTGCATTAACTTGGCACGCCAGGATGTCACGGCATGCGGTCACACCCGTGACTAACATGTCATGCCCGTGGTAAGGCATGTAACTTTAATCTAACGTGGATTGGAGTCCTGGACCGTTATCTGCATGTCACGCTTGGAGGACATGCCCGTGTAATCACGGGCACGCCCGTGACCGATGGGCGTGTACTTTTAATTGACACGATAATGAATTCTGGAACGCGCGCCGGGTCATGGCTTGATGTCACGCCCGTAACTTGCTGGTCACGCCCGTGATCGGGGCGTGTACTTTGCACTTTTTACGGCTTTTGTCCAGATTTATCTCCTGTTCGATCCTGTAAACTCCATATTGATATTTGCAGCCTGGATTGATCATAAAATAAGAAATAAAGAAATTAGTTAATAAAAGCAGAAAATATATTTAAAAACTTATGAATTATTAAATAAGAGTTATATAAAATATAGATAAAATTAGAGTTATCAAATACCCCCCATACTTACTCGTTTGCTCGTCCCGAGCAAACCACTACTCATGGAGAGTAGAAGAAAAATTTAATGCTAGAAACGAAAATTGAACCTAAGGTATAGAATGCGAAGTCTTATGCCTATGCACGTAGTTATTATTGTAGAAAAACCTACTCAGCATACAAATTAGTTTTGAATTTTCTAAAATGTGTTTTCACTTATTATTTTTACTTCGAAGATGAAAATCCGGTAAATCTTAAAAACACGTTTAGGGAGAAAGTAGCGTGCTTACAAAGATAACATTGCATAAATCGAAGATCAGGATACCCTCCAAAGAAATCCATCAATGTCGATGGCCATAGGCTTTCCCTTACACACTCTCGCCACGACACTAGTTTAACTTATAAGCACAAATCAGTAGGGCTTAAATAGGTTGAAATGTAGGCTTAGGTTTTTTGTTTGGAAAATCAAAGATAGAAACGATGGGTAACACACCAAAACCTAATGAGAGCTTGCACAAAAATAAAGAACTCCGCCAATTACTAAATTCCTTTGTTTCTTTTTCTTAACATATTGAAAATTTTGTTCAACTTCCTCTATTTATTTTCATTTTTTTCTATATTTTTTTTCTTTTCTCTTTTTTTAAAGGAGGAATGAAAAAATATAACAACTCTTGTTTTTTCAATTAGCCACCAAAATAAAATGACTCCAAATCACTCATAAACCGATTTTGTATCTATAATTTCAAGCTCGGTCATAGGTGTGTAATTAGGATGCTTTTAGGCTTTGGTAGAGTGTTGGTGGAGCTAAAACAAAAGAAAGGGTATAGACACAAATTGGATTAGCAAAGATAAAATGTTAGGTAAGGGTGCAAAGGCTCAAACTTGCCAAAAGAAGTGCCTAAATCATTTTTATGCTAATCAATTTAACTTATGCGAAGTCTTGAGAATAACTAGAAGGCAAGTTTTAGACATCGAGAAAAAATACCTCTTTCTTAATACGCGAAATATCTCTCTAGTAAACTTCTACACACTCTCCTAAACTATTCTTAGATTTTACCAGTTTTAAATTAGAAGTAAAATAAACTATTTCTACGCATTTAGAAAAATAAAAATCTAATTGTATGCTGAATGTTTAATTCTACTTAAATTCTACTAACATGTGCACTTAACTAGAAACACAGCAATGCCAATAACTCTACTACAAAATTCAAAATTCAATTTAAGCATCAAAATCTTCTAAACACTGTGTAAAAGTTGAATACTATGGATTTAGCATGTGAATAAATATAGAAATAAAGATTTCTCTAATTTTAAAATTAACCATAAAACATTTTTTGGAAATTTTTGATATTTTTGTTTTTGTTTTTGTTTTTTTTTGTTTTTGTTTTTTTTTGTAATTTTGTGAAAATTAAGTAAAAATAAAATAAAATTTGAAAATGGAAAATTTTTTTTATTTTAGAAAATTTTTATGATTTTTTTTGTGTGTGTATGTTTTGCTTGAAAAATATTCCCCCCATACTTGAACAATACATTGTCCCCAATGTAAAAATAAATAAAGAAAAGGAAAAGGAGACTTCCCTGAAGCGGTCCAATCAGCACCAAAATGTACCTGGAAAATAATACTGAAGCAAAACATATTTGTGATTTATTACTGTAGAAAAATAAAAGATACATGGCAGGCGAAAAGAAAAGACAAGAAAGAAAAGATACAAGATAACCGACTACACCCCAAAGACAATAACTAATCTTCGTCGCTATCACCCCCTCGTGGCGGATAATGAGTGAGCAGATCCTCGAACTCTCATGTAATATGCGCCACGGAAGAAGCGTGGCTCTGCTCTACTGCAGCAAAACATGCATCAAAAGTAGTAAAACGGTTGCCAAAATTGGTCTCCATCTGATTCAGGCGAGTGTGAATCAACCCAAATTGGCGATCCCAATAGTTTTGAGGAACGGGCTCTGAAGAAGGCTCCTGCAGTGGTGGTGGAATGGGGGGAGAGTGAATAGTGCCACTAGTACCGGCACCGAAATTGAGGTCAAGATCCCCGCCACCGACCGCTGGGGGGATAGCCTCAAACTCTCCATCAGGTCGTTGCGCCAGGCCGAGGGCCTGAAGGGTCTGGAACTGGATAACTTGCGGCGTCTGGACGCAGCTCAGTCGCGGAAGAATATCCCAAAGGTCGATCTGCTTGGCAAGAAACGTGATGAAGTTCTCGCCGTGTACCACTCCCAACCTCGCATTTTCGGCCTGGTGCCGAAAGAAAATTGCGAGAAAATAACAAAGGTTGAGGGGGACCCGGTAAAACATACTATATAAATATAGTAAGTCTGCCCGAGTCACCACCCTGTGGCTATCGCCGCGACCAAATATAGTGAAGGTGAGGAGGTTGTGGAGAATGCGCAAAGCGGGGGAAATGAGGTGGCTGCCTTTAGATTTCTTTGTGGTGTAGGGCGCGGTGTCATTACTGATTTCCGCCCAAAAGGTGGGAAGTTTGACATCGGGAGGGAAATCAATAAGGAGACCGAGGTAGGCGGGAGATTGGGAGAAGGTCTCCGAGCAAAAGCCCATGGCGACATTGAGTTGGCGGATGGTGAGCTGATGCATCACCCCACCCATGCGAAAGATGATGAGATCGACATTCGCCGCCCAACGGAACTCGAATGAAGCCAAGAACTCGACGGTGAGCTCAAGGAAGGCGTGCTCGGAAATGGAGAAGAGGGAACTCCATCAAGGGGTGGATAGAAATTCCCACACCAAATCCACCGCTCCAAATGCGGTGAGGATCGCCCAATCCAAAATGCGGAACACACCAAGGGGTTTGGCGCGTAGGTGATTACTGCGCTCGAGCTGCATTTGGTTTTCAAAGAGCAGCATGCCTTCTACTGCGGCGGGATCCGCGGGGTGCTTGGAGGAGGAAGCGGTGGAGCGAGGGTGATGGCGCGGCATAGTGGAAAGATAAAGAGAGGAAAATGGATTCTCGGGTTGGCTAAGGGAAGAGAAGACGGTTGGATGGTGTGGAGGAATGAGTGGGGGAGAAGTCCTATTTATAGGAGTTTTGTTTTGTTTTTTTTTCGGGTAGGTCATGCCCCCCTATCATGCCCGTGACAGGGGGCGTGTACTTAAAGAAATGCAGGTAAAAAAGAGAATCTGAGGTGCCCTGCCTCGGATTCGCTGGTTAGGCCTCATGTCACGCCCGTGACATGGGGCGTGTACTTAAAGAAAAGAAGGGATAACGGGAATCTGATGCTCCCAGCATCGGATTCGCGGGTCACGCCCCAGAGACACGCCCGTGTCTCTAGGGCGTGTCACATAAAAAACGATGCAAAATGGGAATCCGAGGCATTGACCCGGGGTCACGCCTCGGATTCGCCAACACGGCCCAGGGTCACGCCCGTGACCCTGGGGCGTGTAACTGAAAATGATAAAAAAACGTTTTGGTTTTTTTTTGGGAGGTTGTGTGTCCCGGGCAAGTCACGGTCGTGACTTGTCTGCATCACGGGCGTGATAAGGACTGTCACGGCCATGATTAGGCAAAAAACATTGAACGTCATACCCATTTCGTCGAGCGAAATACCGCGCTAGTCACGCCCGTGACCATTGAAGGTCACGCCTCTGACTATAACAGAAGACGAACAAAAACTGCACTCGACGAAACCACTCTCGGCTTTCGTACGACGAACTAAACACGGCTGTGTCACGCCCATGACCCATAGGTCACGGCCGTGAAAGAGGCGTGTACGAACAAAAAAAATTTATATTTTTTTTGTAAATATATTTGTTTTTTGACATAAATAAAAGAAACTGAATAAAAATTACCGACATGAAGAACTCGTATGAAGTTGACGTTCGAACCCGATCGATCGTCACGTCGCAAAAATTCTTCAAACCTGCAAAAACTCCACAATAAAAAAATAAAATAAAATGGAATGATAACCATGGGATGCCTCCCACAAGCGTTTTGTTTATGGTCGTTCAGATCGACCAAAGTGGGGCACTAATTTATGGGTTTGGGAGGTTGATTTCCTCCCGGAGCTCATTAGTAGTATCGTCGGCGAAGAATATTTTCAGTCGGTGCCCGTTCACTTTAAATTCGCCTTTTTCGGGTGAGAGATAAGGACCGTCCCGTAGGGCCAAACTGCTTTGACAATAAAAGGGCCGGACCAACGGGACTTGAGTTTGCCCGGAAAAAGTCGTAGACGTGAATTATAGAGGAGAACTTGGTCTCCCGGTTTAAAATCTTTGGGGTGCTTAATTTTTTTTATCATGATAAAATCTTATGCGCTCCTTATATAGTTTATTACTTTCGTAGGCGAAGGAGCGCCACTCATCGAGCTCGTTAATTTGGAATTTCCGGAGCTCGGATGACAAATTTTTATCTATATTCAAAAATTTAAGCGCCCAAAAGGCGCGGTGCTCAAGTTCAACCGGTAAGTGACATGCTTTCCCATAAACCAATCGGTATGGTGTACAACCGATAGCGGTCTTGTACGCGGTCCGATAAGCCCAAAGTGCATCGTCGAGCTTAACCGACCAATCTTTTCTATTTGTAGAAACCGTTTTTTTTTAATATACGTTTAAGTTCACGGTTTACTACTTCTACTTGGCCACTAGTTTGAGGGTGATAGGGGGTGGCCAACCTATGTGTAACGTCATATTTAGATAGAACTTTGGCAATTTGTGCGTTACAAAAGTGAGTTCCCCTATCACTCACTATTGCCCGCGGCGCTCCTAATTGTAAAAAGAGTTTTTTGAGAAATTGGGTCACGACTCGGGCATCATTGGTTGGAAGGGCTTGTGCTTCTGCCCACCGTGACACATAGTTAACCGCTACCAAAATATAACGATTTCCAAAAGAAGTTGGTAGCGGGCCGACAAAGTCGATTCCCCATAAATCAAAAACCTCAATTTCTAAAAATGAATTTAAAGGCACTTCTTGGAGGCGAGAAATATTATCTGAGCGTTGGCATTGTTCACAATGACTTACATGTGCGTGAGCATCTTTGAAGATACTTGGCCAATAGAAGCCCGCCTCAAGTACTTTCCGCGCCGTCTGATTTGCTTTATAGTGTCCGCCGACGGGTCCCTCGTGGCAATGTTTAAATATTTGGGCGCCCTCCTCATGAGAAACACACCTCTGCACTACTTGGTCCGCGCAAACTCAAAAAGAAACGGATCCTCCCAAAAATAATTTTTCAAATCTGAATAGAATTTCTTCTATTCTTGGTAAGAAAAACCTTTTGGGAGAAATCTTGCGGCATGAAAGTTTGTGAAATCGGCGAACCAAGGGGTGGGGAGAGTCATTACCTTATATAAGGCGAGGAGGCACTCCTCGGGAAATGTATCATCGATGTCCTCTTCGATAAGCTTCTCCAAGTTGGGATTCTCCAACCGAGAAAAGTTATCCGCCGCCAAATTCTCTGCTCCTCTTTTGTACAGGATCTCCAAGTCAAATTCTTGAAGAAGCAATATCCACCTAATCAATCTAGGCTTTGCATCTATTTTGGTTAGTAAATAACGCAAGGCCGAATGATCGGTAAAAACAATGACTTTGGACAAAGTGAGATAAGAACGAAATTTATCAAAAGCAAAAATAATGGCAAGAAGTTCTTTCTCGGTGGTTATGTAATTTTCTTGTGCGGTGGTTAGTGTTTTGCTCGCATAATAGATAGGATGAAAATTTTTATTGATGCGTTGTCCTAAGACCGCACCAACGACAAAACTACTAGCATCGCACATGATTTCAAATGGTAGATCCCAATTGGGAGCTGTTACAATAGGTGCGTTTATTAATTTTTCTTTTATAATAGAAAAAGCACGCAAACAATTTTCATCAAAAATAAACGGCGCTTCCTTTTCTAACAAGTGTGTAAGGGGCTTAGTTATTTTAGAAAAATCTTTAATAAACCGGCGATAGAAACCGGCATGCCCCAAAAAACTACGAACGACTTTTAAATTTGAAGGGGGAGGTAATTTTTCTATAGTTTCAATTTTAGCTTTATCTACCTCTATGACCTTACTAGAAATTTTGTGGCCTAAGACCAAACCTTCTCGTACCATAAAATGGCACTTCTCTTAGTTTAAAACTAGGTTCGTGTCCTCACATTTTTGTAGTACACGGGAAAGGTTTGCCAAATATAAATCGAACGAATCTCCAAAAACGGAGAAATCGTCCATGAAGACCTCCATGATATCCTCCACTAATTCATCAAAGATCACTAGCATATACCTTTGGATGGTTGCCGGCGCATTGCACAAACCAAAAGGCATCCTTCGATAGGCAAAGGTGCCAAACGGATAAGTGAAGGTTGGTTTCTCTTGGTCCTCGGGTGCAGTTGGGATTTGGAAATATCCCGAGAGACCATCAAGAAAACAATAAAAAGCATGACCGAATAGCTATTCAAGGATTTGGTCAATGAACGGTAAAGGAAAATGATCCTTTCTGGTTGCATCATTTAATTTGCGGTAGTCAATGCAAACCCGCCATCCGGTAACAGTTCTAGTAGGGATTAATTCATTTTTATCGTTAGGCACTACCGTTAATCCTCCTTTCTTGGGCACCACTTGGACCGGACTAACCCAAGTGCTATCCGAAATCGAATAGATGATGTCCGTGTCTAACATTTAATAACCTCCGCCTTAACTACTGTTGGGTATATTGGAATATATATACCTGATTTGAAGAAGCCTCACCCTACTCAATGATATACATCAAGGTGTATTTGATGTACTTTGAGTTTCTTTGTGCAGGTTAAATTTTGTAGGAAAAGTTTCTAAGTCCATGTGTTGATACCTAGAAGAAAAGTGTCGACACTTAAGAAGGCTTGTGTCGACACCCAGAGAAGCTGGGTCGACACTTGGAGTACTTGTGTCGACACCAGAGATGCAGAGTCGACACCAGAAGGAAAGTGTCGACGCATACAGGCAGTGTCGACACACAATGAAGAAATGTCTAAAGAATCAGTGTCGACACTTAGAAGCAGTGTCGACACCAGAGGAACTTTGTCGACATTAAAAGTGTCGACACTAGGAGGCTGTGTCGACACTCAGCAAAACATCAACAAAGTTCAAGTACAAGTGTCGACACTAGGAGGCTGTGTCGACACTCAGCAAAACTTCAACAAAGTTCAAGTTCATGTGTCGACACTAGGAGGCTATGTCGACACTTAGAAAACTTCAACAGAGTTTAAGTCCAAGTGTCGACACAAAGGAGATGTGTCGACACTCAACAAAAGTCTCAACACATGAAGAATGTGTCGACACAAAGGAGATGTGTCGACACTCAGTAAAAGTTCAACACAAGAAGATGTGTCGACACAAAGAAGTTGTGTCGACACTTAGCAGAAATCAACTAAGTATTGAAGAAGAAGGACTTGTGTCGACACACATAATCAGTGTCAACACATTCTGAAGAAGCAGTGTCGAGAAGCAATTTCTACAACACAAGGAGTTGTGTCGACACTATGAAGGCTAGTGTCGACACTTAGTCTACTTGTGTCGACACTTGATCTATTTGTGTCGACACATAAAGACTATCTGTCTCGACACTTTCAGATAGTGACAGAGTTTTCAAGAAGTGACTGGATGACTCGACAGCTGCCAGTTCAACCGGTCAACTGCTACTGTCAGAGCTGTCAGAAGTTTGTTAGAAACCGGATCAGCCGGTCACCATGAAGAAAGCCTACATAAGGCTTATTCCTTCAACAGAAGGAGATCGAACATAACAATCAATGAAGTGAGAAACAACAAACCAGAAGAAGACCTTCAAGTGAAGATCTAAGTAGTTGGAGAGAGAAAGCTCCTTCTAAGAAGACAGCTATTGAACAAGGCTGAAAAAGAAAGTTTCAGATTGAGATCTGATTCTCAAGTCAGCAGTTGATTGAAGATCATCTGCCTAGAGATTCAACCCTACTGTGTTCTAATTCAAGAAGCTTTGAAGAAAAGCCAAGGAGGTGATCTCTACAAAGTCCTTTCAAGAACTCATCAAGAAGCCAGCCAACTCAACTTTCTCAATCAGAGTTGTGGTTATTAATCCTTGTACTTTTTATTTCTGTAGGATCCTAAGGATCTGAGTTGTAAGCATATATTTATAAAGGCTGAGTGGTAGGGATTGTGTGCCTGAGTGTAGGAGTTACATTTCTCTGAGTGTAGGCCTTGTTGAAGGCTGAGTGTAGGCCTTGTTGAAGGCTGAGTGTAGGTCTTGGTGAAGACTGAGTGGTAGGGCTTTTATGCTGAGTTGTAGGAGTGGGATCACTCTGAGTTGTAGGAACCTATTTGGGGTTCTGAGCTATAAGATCTGTGGATCTGAGAAGTACTGGAGTAGTTAGGCGAATCTAGTACACTACTAGATATGCAAAGGGGGAAAGTGGATGTACTAGACCTTGGGAACCACAATAAATCCGTGTGCTCTCTGTGATTGTATGCTTGTGTGATTGTTGTGTTATCTGTGCTGAATTGCTATAAAAAATTGCATATAATTCTGTGTTTCTTCCATAAAAGTTAAAAAAGATTAGTGCACCTATTCACCCCCTCTAGGTGGTTTAGGCACTAGTTCTTTCAACTACCTCCTTCATATTAGGATTTAGCCGGCGTTGATGTTGAATAGTTTTATGAAAATTTTCTTCTAGTAAAATTTTGTGCGGACAAAAGGAGGGATTAATCCCTTTTAGATCTGTAATTTTCCACGTAATTGCGCGGCGATGGCATTTTAAACATTTAATAATTTAAATTTTTCTTCATCGGATAAGTACGCCGATACAATAACCGGATATTTTGAACCCTCCGCTAGAAATAAATATTCTAAATGATCCGGCAATTGTTTTAGTTCTAAAGTTGGAGGTTCATCGTAAGAAGTTTTTAACCGGTCACTTCCTAATTCTAGAATTTCAAAAATAGGCTCTTGTGTGTCTGATTGATTATCACTAATGTCATGAGAAATGAGATCTAAAGTTTCAAAATTTTCTTCATGATCAATAGAGGAATAAAGATTTTCAGGAAATAAAAATGGAGTCTTCCTCGGGAGAAGCCTCCAAAAAGAAACATGAGTCGTCGTTAGCAAGCGCATTTTTCATAGATGATTTGATAGTAAATGTAACTTCTTCATCTCCGAATCTAAGGAGAAGTTTACCGTTACTAACATCTATAATAGCCAGCGAGGTGGCGAGAAAAGGTCGACCGAGGATAAGTGGAACCTCGGTGTCCTCTTCTATGTCAAGGATGACAAAATCTACTAGAAAGATAAATTTGTCAACCTTGACAAACACATCCTCAATAATATCCATAGGGTATTTAATAGACCGATCCGGCAATTGGATGCTCATTCGTGTTGGATTTGGCTCTCCTAAACCTAATTTTTTAAATAACGAATAAGGCATTAAATTAATCGAGGCGCCAAGATCGGCCAACTCGTGTTTTACTAGTAAATCGCCAAAGAGACAAGGAATAGAGAAACTACCCGGATCGGTTAGTTTCTTAGGCAATTTATTAAGTAAAACTGCCGAACATTCCGCGTTCAATTGAACCGTGGAAATTTCCTCAAGTCTCTTTTTATTTGTTAAAGGATCCTTGAGGTATTTTGCATATTTCGGCATTTGCGCTATGGCTTCATAAAACGGTAAATTAATATGGATTTGTTTAAATAATTCTACAAATTTACCGAAATGATCATCCGCCCGCTCTTTCTATAATTTGGACGGGTAGGGAAGAGGCGGTTGATATTCTTTAATTTTATTTTCATTAAAAACTTTAGGAGGAGAAGAAGGTGACATAGAAATTGTTACCTCTTGTTCAACCGGATTTGAAGAAGAATGTACCTCCTTCCCGCTCCGTAGCGTGATAGCCTTCGCTTGCTCCTTTGGGTTGGGCTCCGTATTGCCCGGTAATGCTCCTTGTTGGCGATCGGAGAGCATTTTAGCAATTTTCCCAATTTGGTTCTCCAAACTACGAAGAGATCCTGTGAGATTCTGGATATTGGCATCATTTGTACTCGTATATTTGGTGAACAACTCCTCGAGATTGGGAGCTTTGGGAGCATGTGGTGGAAAATACCTGGGTGGAATTGTGTTTGGTGGGCGAGCCGCGTTCCCCGGATTACTCCAAAAGAAGTTGGGGTGATTTCTTATACCCGGGTGATAGGTATTACCAAAATTATTACCCAGATTATAAGGTGGCCGATTCGGATTACCCATGTAATCCACATGCTCGGTAATCGTAGAAGGCTCCCAATATTGGGGATCACGGGTAGGTGTAGACGAGGAAACAGACATCTCGGCTATTTGTTTTTATAGTTTCTCAACCTGGTGAGACAAACTTGAAATCGTATCGATTTCATACATCCCGGCCGGTTTAGGTGGATGAGACCGGGGTGTACTCCAATGATACGTGTTCATGGTCATTCCTTCTATAAGCTCTTGGGCGGCCGCCGGTGTTTTGTTGTTTAACGTTCCACCGGCGGCGGCATCAATATGTTGCCTCGTTTGTTGATTGAGGCCATTATAGAAGGTTTGGATTTGCAACCAATCGGGGATTGCATGATGCGGACATCGGCGAAGCAATTCCTTAAATCGCTCCCAAGTATCATATAACTTTTCTGTATCAACTTGGGAGAAATATGTGATATCATTGCGCAACTTGGCCATTTTTGCGGGCGGAAAATATTTCGTGAGAAATTTTTCCGTCATCTCGACCCAAATAGTGATGGCTCCTCTTGGTAATGAGGTCAACCACTGTTTAGCTTTGGTGCGCAATGTGAAAGGGAAAAGCCTTAGCCGGATGGCATCATCTGAAACCCCGTTTATTTTAAAAGTGTCATATATTTCTAAAAAGTTAGAAATATGTGCGTTGAGATCCTCATCTTGAAGCCAATCAAATTGTACATATTGTTGTACCATTTGGATGATGTTTGGCTTCAATTCAAAGTTATTGTTCGCAATAGCGGGACGAACAATACTTGATTGAGCGTTATCCAAATTTGTCCGAGCATAATAAGACATAGTCTGTTGATCGGCCATATTTGGATTTTGATTACCCAAATTAGAAGAAAATTGAAAAGATGAAGAAGTAGAAGAAGAAGAAGAAGTAGAAGAAAAAGAAGAAGTAGAAGAAAAAGAAGTGTCACTGATGGATTCCTCAACCAAATCTGGAGAATTGAGATCGCGGAGTCTTAGACGCCGCCGTAAGCTTTGCTCGATCTCCGGATCCAAATCAAGTAGATTTGATGGATTACCTCGGGTCATACAACAAAATAAAAACAAAATAATTTTTTTAAAAAAATTTGATTTTTTTTTTTTAAACAAAAGAAAATGATAAAACTAATAGATCCTTGCTTTCAAAATATCAACACAGAAAAAGATCCCCGGCAACGGCGCCAAAAACTTGATGAGGAATTTTATAAACTTTGAAAATATCCAACTAAAATCTCAAACTAGGCAAGTGCACCTATCGAAATTTAGTATAGGAAATATCGTATTTAAACTCAGGGAACGTTGAGTACTTGTACTCACAAGGAAGAGCTATTATTTTATCGATTGGAAATTGGTTTTACGGAAAAGGAAACGTTAAACTTAAGAGGAGAAATGCGGTGATAGGAAAGCTAGCACTTGATCTAGAATCCATTTGGGTTAGAATAAAATTCCAAGAAATGAGAATAAGCACAAGCATCTAAATTACAACTTCGACCACGGAGGTTCCATAGCTACAAAGCGTCTCTCTCGAGAATACGCATTCGACTAACCTTGGGTTGATCGATTAAGACCTCTCGGCCTAGTCAAAAAACCTAAGCTTGCTTTAGGCGGTGAACCTCACTAATGGAATTGACTCCAATGCGGAAGAATTTTGCATTCCTCTCTCGAGGGGTGCATGAAACTCTCTTTATCCTTGAGTGATCTACTCGTATCCACAACCTCTCGGTATATCTTGGATACGGATCTAAAATCGAATAAACATAATTTGCAACTTATGAATTCGAAGAAGTGAAAATCAAGATAAATCGAAGTATATGAAAAAGAGTGCTTGATAATTTGAGATAAAAATAAGAATTTTATTTCATTCCAAAGTTCATCATAATAAAGTGTTAATTGAAAATTAGCTACTCATCATGATGGGAGAATTACATGAAAGATTAAAGAAAGACATGATTAAAGATAAACTTGAAAGTAAAGGCTACACTATGAAATTAGAATGCAAGAAAAATAGTAAACAAAACAGAACTAAGATCCCAAAATCTCCCCCCAGCTTCTGGAATTGCCTGGATTTTATAGGCAAAGTTGCTGGATGGTCACGCCCCTAGGTCACGCCCGTGACGTAGGGCGTGTCAGGCTCGGAACCGTCGTCTTCAAGTCTTCGGAACGTTGGCGCAAAACCGACAAAAATCATTAATTGACGGGTCACGCCCCTAGGTCACGCCCGTGACCTAGGGCGTGTCTTGACGTTTGCTGAAAACGGCGGGAAGCAGAAACAGAGGGAATAACTCCGGCCGTTGTTGGAAGTGTCACGCCCATGGTCACGCCCGTGGCCATGGGCGTGTAAGGAAGAAACCGCCAGATCTCGAAACTGCTGCATTAACTTGGCACGCCAGGATATCACGGCATGCGGTCATGCCCGTGACTAACATGTCACGCCCGTGGCAAGGCGTGTAACTTTAATCTGACGTGGATTGGAGGCCTGGGCCGTTATCTGCGTGTCACGCCTGGAGGACATGCCCGTGTAATCATGGGCACGCCCGTGAGCGAAGGGCGTGTACTTTTAATTGACGCGGCAATGAATTCTGGAACGCGCACCGGGTCATGGCTTGATGTCACGCCCGTGACCGGGGCGTGTACTTTGCACTTTTTACGGCATTTGTCCAGATTTATCTCCTGATTGTCCTGTAAACTCCATATTGATATTTGCAGCCTGGATTGATCATAAAATAAAAAATAAAGAAATTAGTTAATAAAAACATAAAATATATTTAAAAACTTATTAATTATTAAAGAAGAGTTATATAAAAATATAGATAAAATTAGAGTTATCAGCATTCCTTGACCCTTTTCCTTGAAGATTCTCTCAAAAGCATGTGTTAATTTCATGGTTTACCTTTTTTCCTACTCTGCATGAAACTCATGTTTGAAAAATATGATCAAAAAATGACTAGCCACTTTCATAAGCAGTTACACATTGTGCAGCGGGGCCAGCAACGCCAAAATTTCATAGGTTCCTTTTTTATTCGGGACAGAAAAATTTTGTCTTTGTGACGGGCATGCCGTATGTGAAACATTAAGCCATCTTTATTTTCATACAATTTCTTGCATCCAATATTTAGGCTTCATTTGGTACGGCGGTGGAGTTTGCTCCCGGCGGGTCAAAATGGAGAGTTGGAACCGGAGGGAGGATGCGGGGTTGGAAAAGCGGCGTTTGAGGGACTTTTTTTTATTGCGGCGGGTGCAAATGCCACCGGCACCCCATTTATTTACCCGCCATCCGACGGCGTTTGCTCCAAAAACCCGACAAAATGCGGAAACAAACGAAGCCTTAAGCTATCACCACCAAATGGTGCTTTAAAGACATCTAAAAGAATAATATTAATAAATACATAAATCAAAGCTTTTATTAATGTGGAACCAATCCAAGATCCAGAAGCACGCAGTTTTAGTGGGATAAATCAATGGGCTACAAAACCACTAATTATGATTTAGCACTTTCAACAACCACAAATCTCCAACCTTTCCAAAACTTTCCTTTCTGACCCATCAATCTATGGGCGAATTCACCTCTAGGAGACATTACTGGGCTGCAGCCCAAGCACCCCAACCCCTCTCCAGCCACTGGTGGGTTGTTGGTGGCCACAACCTCCCTTTGATGTGGCAAACTCGATAGTCAAGCGCGCATCACGGGGACTTCCCAGGAGATCACGCATCCCAGTACTACTCCAGCTCGGGCTGGAGTAGTACTGGGATGGGTGACCTCCTGGGAAGTCTCTGTGATGCGCGCTTGACTATCGAGCTTGCCTCATCAAAGGGGGGTTGTGGCCACCAACAATCCGCCAGAGTGTTGGAGAGGGGTTGCGGTGCTTGAGCTGCATCCCTATAATGGTCCGCGTAAGGCCAATGGTGTTGTGATCAACGAAAGGTGGAATGGATGTTACATAAAGTGTACCCCTGGATTTTATGGTAAAGTGTGGGCATCCAACGACTTGCTTTGGATGCCAGCACTTTATGGTAAAGTTCAGTGAATGCACCTTACCTCCCCGAATCCAACAATAGCTTAAGGTGATTGGTGTTGTAGTTCTGTTTAAGATAGTGCACAATAACTCATCAAATGTGGAATGACTATTTATATTATCTTCAGTGTATAGTCATGTCTTATTGTGATATGAAACACAATGAGTCGTTTCGAGTCAGTCTCGACGCACGTGAACATATAAATAATTCACTAACAATTTTCTCCTTTGTCCGCCGTAAACCCGACGTCGTAAAATGGACGGTATGTTGATAACTCTAATTTTATCTTTATCTTTTATATAGTCTTTATTTAATAATTGACTAGATTATAATTATATCTTATTAATTTTATTACTAATTACTTTATTTTCTTATTTTAGGTCAATCTGGGCTGTCAATAGCATTTTGGAGTTTGTAGAACTAATCAGGGGAACAAATTGAAGGAACATGGAAAAATCGAAAATTACACGCCCGGTCATGGGCATGACCGTTAGGTCACGGGCGTGACAAGCAGGCGTGACCCTGTCAGGTGCTCTAGAATACTCTGCCATGCCAGATTAAAATTACACACCCTTGTGATGGGCATGACCATGAGGTCACGGGCGTGTCTCTAAGGCGTGACGATCAGGCGTGTCGACTACTTTAAGAGGCCATTTTCAGATTCATGGCGTTCCAGCTTACACGCCCTGGTCACGGGCGTGACCATGGGGCATGACACTTCCAAAAACCACCAGAGTTATTCCATTGTTTCTGCTTCCCGCCGTTTCCAGCAACCGACAAGACACGCCCTAGGTCACGGGCGTGACCTAGGGGTGTGACCCGCCACTTAACAACTTTTGGAGGTTTCTCTCCAACATTCCTAGGCCTTGAAGATGACGATTCCGAGCCTTACACGCCCTAGGTCACGGGCATGACCTAGGGGCGTGACTCTCCAACAAACTTGCCTATAAATTCCAGACAATTTCAGAAGCTTGGGGTGAGATTTTTGGGGAGATTGAGAGCCATCTAGGAGTAGTTGTTAGACTATTTTAGTAGTTTATTTTCACATGTTCTTGCATTTTCTTTATTGTAGTTTCAGTTTCATAGTTTAGTTTTACTTCTGGTAATTTACAATTCAAGTACTACTCTTTTTAATCATTTCTCTCTTTATCTTTTTATGTAGCTTCTTTATCACGTCAAGTAGTTATTTTCCATTAGCACTTGATCATGACAATCTTTGAAATTAAATAAATTTCTTTTTCGTATCAAACTCTCTTTATTTCTACTTTTATTTATCTTTGAATTATTTTATGTCGAATTCATATTTCGCGGATATGCTCTTCGATCCTAGATCCGTTTCTTAAATTACCGAGAAGTTGCGGATACGAGAAGATCGCTCAAAGATAAAAGGAGTTGTATGCACTCCTTGTGAGAGGACGACATAAATCTTCCGAATTGGAGTCAAATCCAATAGTGGGGTTCACCGCTGAAAGCAAGCTTAGGGGTTTCGACTGTCCGAGGGATCTTAATCGATCAACCTAAAGTTAGTCAAAAGTATGAGCTCGAGAGAGACTCTTTTGTAATTTAGGAACCTCCACAGTCGAAGTAGGTAATTTAGAAGTTTGCTTTTATGAAAAGTTATTTTAATTCAAATTAAGTCTAGATCAAGTGTTAATCTTAGTTCATAGTTTTAGTAATCTTCTATCTTTATTTACCAATAAAATAATATTAATTTGCGTGAGTAGGAGTAGTCAACAGGCCTCGAGTCTAATACGACACTTGATCTTATACTCTAGAATGATATGTACACTTGCCTTATCGATTTAGAATTGGGTGCTTTAGCGTGAATTTTACCCATCAAGTTTTTGACGTCGCTGCCGGCGACCTTTCTTTGTTGATATTTTGAAAGCAAGGTTCTATTAATTTTATCATTTCTCTTTATGTTTTTTTTAAATCAAAATCAACAAAAAATATTTTGTTTTTACTTTATTTTTATTTTGGTGTATGACCCGGTGAAATCCGTCAAGTCTACTTGACTTGGATCCGGAGATCGAGCAAAGCTTACAGAGACGCCTAAGACTCTGCGATCTCAATTCTCCAAATTTGGTTGAGGAATCTGTAGGTAACATTTCTTCTTCTACTACTTCTCCTTCTTCTCAATTTTCTTCTATTTTTGGTGACCAAAATCCGAATATGGCCGATCAACGGATTATGTCCTATTATGCCCGACCAAATTTGGATGAGGCGCAATCAAGTATTCTTCGACCCGCTATTACGAACAATAACTTCGAAATGAAGCCTAGCATCATTAAAATGGTACATCAATCTGTACAATTTGATGGGCTTCAAGATGAGGACCCAAACACGCATATTTCTAGATTTTAAAAATATGTGATACTTTCAAAATTAACGGGGTTTCCGATGATGCCATTTGGCTAAGGCTTTTTCCTCTTTCTTTGCGTACTAAGGCTAAGCAGTGGTTGGGTTCTCTACCAAGAGCCTCCATCACTACTTGGGCCGAGATGACGGAAAAATTTCTCACGAAATATTTTCTGCCCTGTAAGATGGCCAAGTTGCGCAATGATATTACGTATTTCTCCCAAGTTGATATGGAAACATTATATGATACTTGGGAACGATTTAAGGAATTGCTTCGTCGTTGTCTGTATCATGTAATTCCCGATTGGTTGCAAGTACAAACCTTCTATAATGGCCTCAGTCAACAAATGAGGCAACATATTGATGTCGCCGCCAGTGGAACGTTAAACAACAAGACGTCGGCGGCCGCCCAAGAACTTATAGAAGGTATTGCTATGAATACGTATCCGTGGAGTACACCCCGGTCTCGTCCACCTAAATCGATCGGGATGTACGAAATCGATACGGTTTCTATTTTATCTCTTCAGGTTCAGAAACTACTAAAAAAATGGACGAGATGTCTGCTTACTCGTCTACACCTACCTCTGAACCACAATATTGGGAACGTTCCACTAATGCCGAACATGTGGATTACATGGGTAATCTGAATCGGCCACCTTTTAATTCGTGTAATACTTATGGTAATACTTATCACCCGGGTGTAAGGAATCACCCCAACTTCTCATTGAGTAATCCAGTGAACGGGGCTCGCCCACCCACACAATTCCGCCTGGTTACTTACCTCCGCAAGCTCCCAAACCTCCCACTCTCGAGGAGGTATTCCACAAATATGTGTCTACTAATGATGCGAATATCCAGAATCTCACCGGATCTATTCGCATTTTGGTGAATCAAATTGGGCAAATATCAAAAATGCTCATTGATCGCCAACAAGGTGCATAAACGGGTAATACGGAGCCCAACCCCAAGGAGCACGCTAAATCCATCACTCTACAGAGCAGGAAGGAGGCAACTGCTTCTTCAAATCCGGTTGATACAGAGGTTCCAATTTCTTCACCTCCTAAGCCTTCTAATGACAATAGACAAAATGCTTATCAACCGCCTCTTCCCTATCCGTCTAGAATGCGAAAAGACCGGATGGATGAGCATCACAGTAAATTTATAGATATGTTTAAACAAATTCAAATAAATTTACCGTTTTGCGAAGTGATAGCGCAAATGTCGAAGTACGCAAAGTACCTCAAGGACCATTTACGTAATAAAAAGAAAGTTGAGGATATTTCCACGATTCAATTAAACGCGGAGTGTTCAACGGTTTTACTTAATAAATTGCCTAAGAAACTAACCGATCCGGGTAGTTTCTCTATTCCTTGTCTATTTGGCGATTTATCAGTAAAACATGCGTTGACCGATCTACGCGCTTCGATTAATTTGATGTCATATTCATTATTTAAAAAGTTGGGATTAGAAGAGCCTAAGCCCAGAAAAATGAGCATCCAATTGGCGGATCGGTCAATAAAATATCCTATGGGTATTATTGAGGATGTGCTTGTCAAAGTTGACAAATTTATCTTTCTAATAGATTTTGTCATCCTTGACGTAGAAGAGGACGCCGAGGTTCCGCTTATTCTCGATCGCCCTTTTCTCGCCACCTCATGCGCCATTATAGATGTTAGTAATGGTAAACTTCTCCTTAGAGTCAGAGATGAAGAAGTTATCTTTACTATTAAATCATCTATGAAAAATATGCTCTCTGACGACGACTCGTGTTTCTATTTGGAGGCTTCTCCCGAAGAGGACTCCGCTTTATTTTATGAAAATTTTTATTCGCCTATTTTTCATGACGAAAATTATGAAAGTTTAAATTTAATTTCTCATGAAAATATTAATAACAATTTGGCCACACACGCACCTATTGTAGAAACTCTAGAATTCGGCAGTGATCGCTTCAGAACTTAGTATGTGGAACCTCCAACTTTAGAACTGAAACAACTGTTAGATCATTTATAATATTTATCTCTAGCGGAGGGTTCCAAACTTCCCGTTATTGTGTCGGCTTATCTATCCGAAAAGCCCATAACATAGTACATCGCAAAAGTCGAGCTCAACGACCATAATCAAAGCGCTCGTGGGAGGCACCTCATGGTTATCATTTTTTTATTATTATTTTATATTTAAGTTTTTGCAGGTTTGAAGGTTCATTATTGCAAGACGATCGGTCGGTCTCGAATGCCAAGTTCATATGATTTCTTCAAATCGGAAATTTTTATATAGTTTATTTTATTTCTATCTCAAAAATATATAATATATATATATATATATATATATATATATATATATATATATATATATATATATATATATATTCAAAAACAAGAAAAAAGGGAAAAAAAATTCTTTTGTAAAAAAAATTTCTTTATGTTTTCGTCTACACGCCCGGTCACGGGCGTGACCACAAGGTCACGAGCGTCACCAATGGGCGTGTACTTCCCGTTTTACGGAACCCGGCACTGGTTCCAAGGGGGAATTTTTTACTGTTCGTCTTCGTCAATGAGTTATTCTCTAATATGTGCTTTATTTCTGATATATAACTAAAAGTGTTGAAGCTACTTTAAATGATAATTCTTGGTCTTTAGCTATGAATGACGAGCTTATTCAATTTGAACGCAACAATGTTTGGAAGTTACTAGAAAGACCGTCAAATCATCCTGTTATAGGGGATAAGTGGATTTTTAAAAATAAACTAGATAGTGAATCTAGGGTCACTAGAAACAAAGCTAGACTCGTAGCAAAAGGTTATTCACAAATAGAAGAAATAGATCTTGATGAAACCTTTGCACCCAGAGCACGTTTAGAAGCAGTTAGAATATTTCTTGCATTTTCTAGTTTTAAAGGGTTTAAACTATTTCAAATGGATGTTAAAACTGCTTTTCTTAACGGGTATATTAAGGAAGAGGTTTATGTAGAACAACCTCCAGGCTTTGTTGATGTTAAATTTTCTGATCATGTTTTTAAATTAGAAAAAGCCCTTTATGGTTTGAAACAATCCCCCAAGCATGGTATGATAGATTGACAATTTATTTATTAAAGAATGATTACAAAATGGGTAGTGCTGATTGTACTCTATTTGTTAAACATATTAATGATGATCTTATAGTTTTACAAATATGTATTGATGACATTACTTTTGGATACACAAATGAAAAATTATGTGATGGTGTTATAGAAATTACGAAGAGTGAATTTGAAATGAGCATGGTAGGCTCACTAACTTATTTTCTTGGTTTCCAAATTACTCAAAAGCATGATGGAATTTTTATTTGTCAATCTAAATATATTCATGATATTTTAAAAAGATTTGGGTTTGAAAATCTAAAACAAGCAAATACCCCCATGAGTGTCTCATTAAAGTTAGGAAAGGATGAAAGTGGAATATCCATAGATCAAACACTATATAGAGGCATGATAGGATCACTGTTGTATTTGACTGCTTCCAGGCCTGACATTATGTTTGTTGTATGTTTATGTGCTAGATTTCAAGCTAATCCCAAAGATTCTCATTTAAAAGCAGTTAAACGTATTTTTAGATATCTTATTGGCACATCTAAGTTAGGTTTGTGGTATCCTCACAACGATACCTTTATATTACATGGCTTTTCTGATTCTGATTATGCTGGCTGTTCATTAGATCGTAAAAGCACCAGTAGCACCTATCACTTACCT
The DNA here is from genome assembly GCA_039583875.1 of Platanthera guangdongensis. Classification (NCBI taxonomy): domain Eukaryota; kingdom Viridiplantae; phylum Streptophyta; class Magnoliopsida; order Asparagales; family Orchidaceae; genus Platanthera; species Platanthera guangdongensis. The sequence goes on from CM077153.1 coordinate 241,360,891, forward strand.
GACCCTTCACTAATTTTATGGTCAAGTAGGAAACAGAATTCTATTGTCTTATCCACCACTGCGGCCGAGTACATTGCACTAAGCAGTTGTTTTGCACAAGCTCTGTGGATGAAGCAAACTTTAGAAGACTTTGGAATTATTCCTGAAATAATTGAATTAAAATATGGTAATAAAAGTGCAATTGAATTAACATATAATCCAGTTCATCATTATAGGACCAAACACATTGACGTACGTCATCATTTCATAAGAGACCACATAAAACAAAATACGATCAAAGTCAATTTTATAAGCACTGATTCACAGCTTGCGGATATTTTCACATAACCACTCCCAGATTCTCGCTTTTCATTGTTAAGATTAGAACTAGGAATCCTAGACATTTCAAACTAATGAATCAGCATAGTAAGCAAAACAAGAAAAACACTTAAATTGCTAAGAACATGAAAATTAAACAAAAATAAAAATACATAAAGCATAAATGTGAACATCACATACTAAGTCTCATATTATTACAGCAGCACAACAACACATACTAAGTCCCACATAATTTTACAGCACAAAATTTTTTAGAAAAATTAAAAAACTTCACTGTCGCCATCGACAGTGACTGTCGCCGGGCGATAGCGTTAACTTGTCCAGTCATCCCGAAAATCTTCATAAATTTCAACTGTCACCTGCACTTGTCTCCTCTTGATCATCAGTTGAACTGTGCTCACTGCTCCTCATCCGGCGTGCTCCGCAAGTAGATGTACGGGGAGGCTCCATGACCGGATTCTCCCATTCTGCCGTTTCTGATGGAGTGGGCTTCAACTTGAGGCTTTTAGTCAGAAATTTTAAAAATTTCTGAACTCCCAAAAAGTTCTTCTTCACTTCCCTCCTGTATTCTTCGAACGACTCTCGCAAGTCGTCCAACCCTTCTCGCAAAGATCCACCTCTTGGAATTGGCAGGTTACGGTTAGTGGACACAGGTTCACTACTCCTTGATGACCCTCCTCGTGTTGATCGGTCGATGGAAGGTGTTCCACTCGTCGAAAATATGGATGGAATACAACCGTTGAAGTACAAATCCGGGTCTATCCAAGTGTATTTCTTATATAAAATATGTTGGATGACGACTCCAAGTGGTAGTGTATTTAGTTTCTTCCAATTAGGACTCTTTAACATAAATATATAGCGTATTATTGAAAGGATAAAGTCTGCCATGTCAAACAGCTCCCGCTCCAAAATCATGTATGTAACATAACTCAGTTGAGCCGTTATCTTCCGTGTATCACCGGATTTAAGTAAGACAGTGTGCCTCAATATGTCTTGCACTAGTCGTACATCCTCAGTGAGCGTGGCCGTAGATTGAATAAGTGTTTTGGTGGAATTTCCATGCAAAACCAAATTCAAGAGTGTCCAATCTCTATCCTTCCGATAGTTCTCTACTACATTTAAGGTATTTTCATGCTCTATTAACCCAAACTCTTCTCTAAGGTCGTAGTGGGTTATCTCTACTGCCTGTCCTTGTATCTTAGATCGTACTCTACCATTCAGTTCCGTGAACCGCGGATCTTTGAGATAATTATAGAACTCTCTAATTAGTACGGAGGAAAATGTATCTGGAATAATAATAGACATTATTCCCGCCATTGCTAACAGGTCGTGGATGTGTGCATGAAGAGCAGGGTCGAATTCGATCACCCTTCTGATCCCTATGTTAGCATTTTCAATTCTTGGAAATGTTTGACGGGAGAATATGAATTACTGCATGTGCTTCTACGGGCTTTGGAACTGGAAGACATTGCTGCAAATAAAAAGAGTTTTTTTTAAACAAACAGAAACATTTTTTGTATCGCCATCCGGCGACACCCACTGTCACCGGGCGATATCAGAAATTGGTCTTCCTCCATTTCTGACTCCAGATCTGGGTTTTACCTCATCCAAACTACCAGATCTAAAAGTTTTTTTCACAAAACAATATCTATCATAATTACTTTAAAAAAGCAAACCAATTCCTTATCTATCATATTCATCATCTTCCTCTCTAACCATTCATCAAAATATGACTTAGATTTAAGTTTAAATTTTGTTTCTAAAACATATGACTTAGATCAACCATACAAACACTTAGATCACTCAAAATATGCACATTTTCACCAGCACAAAGAAACTTTCTCATGGTCCATCTTCCTTCAAAACTTGGAAATTTCTCATCTAGGGTTCCATGCTTCACTATACAAACACTTAGATCTACAAAAATCTAAAGCATGAAAGCAAAAATCAAAGTTCCTTACCTTGGTCTTAGGTTTAAGTCGACGTCCGATTCGAGTTCCACGACTAGCCTTCAGGTAAAACTTATAGATTTGATGTCTTCTACCTAATGCCACCGTTTTTATATTTTTTGCACTATCACCGATCGGTAATACCCGGTATTGCTAGGCGACAGTGACAATTCACTATTCCACCAATTTTTCTTCGTTACTCAGATTTAGGCCTGGTGTACTATATGTTTTTTTTTATTTGAGTTCCCAATAGCTTGGTTCCATAGTTCAACATTCATATATCCGTTCTACATACTTAAGTGCTAGTGTTCTTAAATTTGTGAAATTGTTTTTGCATGCCTCTAAGTATGAGAAATCTTTTAGTTATGATAATGTTCTTTCACTCATGATTGTGCAAATCTTCATATGCATTCACCTTACTACATGTGTGAATTGTGAATGTTCTAACATAACCGCTAGAGTTGCATGTTCCTGCTAATGCTTTATCCGAGTTTGTACAGTGCACCACTAATATTTAGTTGTCATGTATGCTCTCACAAGTGAACTCAGACTCCTTTGTCCAGCCAAACAAAAAAAATAATTGTTGAAGCCAAAATTTGACCTCGACGAAAGTCCGAAATCAGGGGCGTAGCCAACACCTACTTGTCCCAAGCTCTGACCTCTGACTGGTTGTGAAGGAACAGAAACCGACCCTAAAGCCTTAGCAGGGAGGTCCCACGGCTTACCCGAAAGATCTATGAGAGCTTACCCTCCAAAGACAAAAGCTGGGCTTGGAGCTCCTCAGAAAGCAGAGAAAATCACTTTTTGTAATCCCGGGAAAAAGTGCTTCTGAAGAACCCCTATGGGTTTATTTATAGGACTCTGAGTTTGAACTGCCAATAACCAAATTGAACCGTCCCGAAATTACCAAAATACCCTTTATTGGGTCTGCCAACAGCCAAATTCCGCTGTTTTGAAAGGTTATATGCAGACCACCGAGGGCAAAAGCATAAAATCACCTAGGGCAAAGAAGGTGAACCGCCTTCCAACTGAACCGGAGCTTGGCGAGAGCGACGTCTCACGAGCGAGGGCTCCTCCCTATGGGGCTCGTCTCACCTAGCGAGGCTCTCGCTTGAGCCGCTGGGCCTTCTCTCTGGATCCATCTCGCCTGGGAAGGCTCTCTCCTGAGTCGTTGGGCCCCTCTCACCAGAACAACTGGGGCTCTCTCGCGTAGCGAGCTCCCCTTAACCCGGCGAGTAGCCCTTTTCCTGGGACCCACTTGCCAGTGAGTAGGCTTCTATCTAAGAGTCTATCTCGCCTTACCTTCCACACTCTTCGAGCCCGAACTGTTCCTAAGAGCCCGAGGTTGTACACAATCCCCGCTCTATTCGAGATTATTTTAAGCTCGGAAAGAAAGTCCAACCGAGGCACGTGTCTTTAAAGCGTATTTATGGGCGTATTTATGAGGGAATATTTGGTGAGGCCCCACACTGGTGCCTATAAATATAGGATTCCTACTTCATATAGAAATCCCCCTTTTCACACTCCTTCTTTCCTTTGCCCTATTACAATCATGTCTCATAGCTAGAGTTTCCGCGAGTGTCTTGCAATGGTGCGCAAGCAGAATAAGGCCAACGTGGCTGCTCTGAACAAGGCTCTTGTTCGCGCCCCTCCCTCCTTACCATCCTCTTCGCCTCGCCAGAAGAAGGTAAAGACAGGCGGCCCTTCCTCCTCGGCCGAGGGGCCATCTTGCGCTGTCCTGGAAACCTACCCCTCTCCTCCTCCTACATCTCCTAGAGAGAAGGAGATGAGTTCTCGCTTTTGCCCCGATTATCTTTTCATCCATATCTGCTTATTTACCATTTTGCATTTTCAAGATGCCCCCGCGCCTCTACGCCGACCATCCAGTCCGCGGGATGACACCGTTGCCGATCGCGAAGAAACTGACTCACCATAGCCTTCCACTCTTCCATCTACTCCTCCTAACGAGAGGCGAGATGACCCCTCTCAGGCCGCCGAGACCTCCCGCCATCCTGGTAAAAAACCTTCCCTCTCGCTTCTCTATCCAGCTCGCTACTCACGCACCCTCCTACGAGAGCCTCCCTCATACTGCCCCTCGACTCCTTGCTTAGGCGCCCAGACTGACTCGCCCGTTGAGGAGCACTTTAGGCGACTCGTCGTCTCGCCCCCTCCTCCTATAGATGAGATTGAAGACTACCTGGGCGACCCCGCGGACCCGCTGGAGATGAAGCGCAAGACAGCTGAGATGTTCCGGAGGCACGCGCGCATCATCAGCAAGCTGGAGCAGGACAGGCAGGAGGCCAATAGGCGAATCGAATGGCTGGAGACTTAATGTGCTCGCCTGTCTTTCGAGGTTGATACTGGGATAGAGTTTGAGGGGACCGACTCTCAAGCCATTATCAGCAAGGTCGACATGCAACTCTGTCTCGCGCGCAGTGGGCTTGGCGTCGTTCGCACCTTCCACTTGAACAGTAGGCCCCCATGCGCGGGGGCTCGCAGTGGCCGCTGGAAATGGTTCCAGTATTAAGGACTGCCCTGCTCTACCAGCTTTATTCATTCGTCTCGCTCTTTCTTCTTTGTTTTTGTACTTTAAAGCTGTAATAATTGTGTAATACATTATGGTACCATCTCGCCGGTAATGTCTGAGGACATGGTGCCCGCCTTATGTGGGAGGGTATGTTTAAATATTTATTGCTGCTAGTTTAATTGCTTAATTTTCTTTTAATTTCTTTTAATTTAATTATTCTGTCATGTGATTGTGATGGGCCACACAAATCGAGGTTTAGGAGAGAGAGTGAACCGTCGGCCGACTCTTCCCCTTCCCCTGTACGTTTTTTCCGCCCATTTAACCATTTTACTACAACCGCTATAAGTACTCCTGCCCCCCCCCCCCCAGAGCAGAAGGATATCTGTGTCTTTACCTCTGCTGCGTCTAAGCCTTTGCCCCCTTGATTCTTCCGTCTCGCTGCTCCCTCTCCGCTCTTTTACTCATCTCGCCTCTTCTTCTCTTCTCGCTTCTTCTTCTCTCTCAACCCTCTCGCCAACATCCGTCTCGCTAAAAAATGGGGATGAAGAAAGTTGAGGAAGGCGAGGGGCGCAGTCGCTGCGGGAAACGTTTTACCGATCATGACTTCCCTCCCGGCAGGCTTCCTGACGAAGACTACCGCAACTTCATCCGTGAGTACATGAAGGAGGGCTTTAATTGCAGCCCCCCAAGGTTGGCGAGGCGATCAACACCTATTACTCGGGAGAACTCGCCTTCCCCGTCTTGCACTTCGAGGTGGGGTTGAGATTTACCCTCTGGCCGGAGGTAAAACAAGTCTTAAAGTACTTTGGCGTCATCCCAGCGCACCTTGAACCAAACGCTATTTCGGTGTTAATCGCTTTCGCCTACTACATGCGCCGGGAGCGCATCGGGTTTAGCTTGACGATCTGCCGCAAGCTCTTCATCTACCACGCCAACACTAACGGCGTCTTGTACTTTACTAGGCAAGGGCCCAATGTAACAGCCCAAAGTTCGGAAACAGGAATTTTTGGGTGACACGGCCTGGGACACGGGCGTGTCCCAGGGCGTGTCAGTTGACACGGCCTGCGACACGAGCGTGTCGCAGGGTGTGTCGAGGTTGTGTCGACGATCGGCCTTTGTCTCGACGATTTGTCGAGAGGGGGCACACGGCCAGGACACGGGCGTGTCCCAAGCCGTGTCGCATGCTCGACGATTTGTTACTTGACAATCGTCGAGTGTCGAGACGTGAGTGTTGACTGTTGAACATGGCCTGTGACACGGGCGTGTCACAGGGCGTGTCAAATCGGTCGACGAACTCAGCCCGCCGAAGGATTTCGACAGGGCCTGTCTTTGTGCCGTGTCTGGGCACACGGCCTGGGACACGGGCGTGTCACAGGCCGTGTGAAGTCTCGGGATGATTTGGGATTTTTTCACCCAGGTACACGGCCATAGACAAGGGCGTGTCTGAAGGCGTGTTGGTGACACGGCCCATGACACGGGCGTGTCCTATGGGCGTGTCACTGGTTTGGATAAGTCAGTTGACCACCGCTTGAGGCACACGGCCTGGCACACGGCCGTGTCACAGACCGTGTCGGGTCAAAATCAGTGATTTTGGCAGAATCGTGGCCGTCCATTCTGTCAGCTGGGATCCAAGGGCTGAAGCTTCTTCCTCTTTTTCCTTAAAGGCCGAAATCAGAAAAGGATTTTCATTTTCCTTGGCCTTGAGTTTCTTCAAGTTAAGAGAGAAAGAGAGAGAGAAAGAGGAGGAAGAAGGAAAGGGGGCTGCTGGTGGTGGTGCTGCGGTTTACCGACGAGAGATCCGAAGCCGGCGTTGCGGAGGAATCAATCTCGCAAGTCTTGCAAGCAAGCTTTGAGGCCATGGCACCGAAGCGGCCGTCAAGGGTAACGACCTTTCTTCCTAGCCATGTGAAGGCTTCCTTTTTGGCATATTTTGTGATTCCGCCACCAAGAGGTGGCTGATTTTGGGAATCTATGGGTGGATGCTTGAAATCCCTTTGTGTTGCATATAGATCCGGAAATGGAGTACGGAATAGGCATGCTGTGTGAAGCCCATCTGGACAGGTTGGTCCGGATTGGTGATGTTGCGTACGAACCGGAGAAGACTCCGTGATAATAACGTGTAGTGTAAGGAGTCTATGGGTTATGCCTGCGAAAAGGAGTAGCAGGAAGTACTGGGGTGGTAGCCCAGGAAAAATAGCCAAGTGATGTTTTTGGGTCCAACCTGTGAATGAGGCACAAGAAGTACTGGTGTGACCAGGAAAGGCCTTTTGTGATGCTTGATGTCATAGGGTGTCCACCTGTGAAGCGAGTAACAGGAAGTACTGGCATGATAGCTAGGAAAGACCCCTGACATTTGTGCTTGTGCGGTGTCCACCTGTGAAGAGAGTAACAGGAAGTACTGGTGTGCCCAGGAAAGACCCGCTGTTGTTGTGAGACAATGGGTCTAAGACTTATGCCCAGGCTTGAATGCCAGAACAGGATCGGTGAGACCTACCCGCGCCTTTGATATAGCCATGAGTACGCTGTACTCGGAGAAGGCAAGGAGATTTGAGCAACGGGGGGTGGAGGATCCGACCTGCGCTATGTCCGTCCGACGTGAGACCAAAAAGTACGGTCTGTTGGAGCGCATAGCAAGAGTCTTCGGCCTACGCGCCATGACACAACGGGGGGCTACGGGCCATCCCGGTGTCCGAAGACTAACTCCGGCTGCACGCCATGGAGTAAATGCTCAAGAGATTTACCGTTGGGTTGTGACCCTGATACGGTGGTGGGCAAGAGGTTGCCAGAACACCAAGAATGTGCCCTGAGTGCACAGACTGTTGGGCCGGGTGGCGAACGGTTGTGATGGCTTGTGTGCGTGAAAGCACCTTTTGATGATATAGCTTGCCATACTTGTGATATGATATGCCTGCAGGGAAGAATACCGCTGCCCCGAGAGGAGGGGTAGGGTCGTTATAATTTGGTCAGCTGAACGCTGACCGTTGCTTTTGTTTGCCACCGTTGGGTGGATTGTCCTTGCACAGGTGCTGGCGAGCCGAGCGGGACGCATAGAGGTTGATGTTCCTGCTGGTGTTGCTGCTGCTGTTGCTAGCCCTTGAAGGCTATCTGTGTTCCTTTTGTGTGTTTTCTTTCTTTTGTGGCCGGCCTGCGCGCCAATTTTGTTTAGGCCACTGTGTGAAAGCCATGTAAGGCCATAAGGCCAACTCTTTTGACTTGTTGTAAGACATTCCTATTTATATATAAAATGTGGAGTTTTATGTTTGGACATTCATGAGGAGTTCAAGTAGTTTAGGCTTCCGCTAGAATGCTTGAGATAGGTGCGATGCGCTACTCTGATATCATCCTGTACCTTCACCGTCTGTTTTGTGGTATATCCTGTGGGGCCCCGGCCGGACCTTCTAGAATATATCATATGAACGGATGGGGTTGTTACATTTTTGGTATCGGTTGTCTTGGTCTTTCCCTCTCGAAGTCGTGGCCGACTTCTTTTGTGGGGTGGCGAGCACGTGTTTGTGCAAACCAAAGTCTACGAATGAACTCCTGAATGTCCATGATAGGAATGCAAACTTGCTGTGTTTGAGGAACCTGCGTGTTCTTATTTTGTGTTGTTTGCTTGGGTACGACCGCTAATGTGTGTGTCTTGTCCACCTTTAGGTGACACGAAGTGGAGCTGGGCCATCTGAGTCCCAGCGTTCTGATGAAAGTACGGCACCAGCTGCGGTGCCTACACCTCCACCGTCTGCTGAGCATGTGCGGTTAGTTGCGGAGGCCTTATTTACCATGATTCAAGCCCAGCCCCTTAGGCAGGAGCAAGCGGCTGTGAGGCCTGAACCTGTCGTGGTTATGGCTCCTCGAGCGGCTGAGAAGCAGCTAACGCGGTTTATGAGTTTCCATCAGCCTACGTTCTCTGGAGCGGGAACCCCGACGCAGGCTGAGGATTGGCTATCGCGCGTCAAGCGAGTGATGACGGCGATAGGCACGGAGGAGCATCAGAAAGTGACTTTAGTTACCTTTTTGCTTGAAGGAGAAGCTCGGTTATGGTGGGATGAGATGGAGTTGCATCACTTGGCGGGTCGTCCGTTAACCTAAGTATCGATGGAAGAATTCTCCCGGCTCTTCCTCGCGAAGCACCTTCCTGCGGCTCAGCGGATAGCCATGGAAAATGAATTCCAACGGTTAACACAAGGTGATAGCAGTGTTGACGCCTATTTGCATGAATTCACTCGCTTGGGGCGGTATGCGGGTTCGATATTTGCTGATGAACAGAGGAAGACCAACAGGTTCTATGAAGGACTGAGGGACGAGCTGAGGTTCCTTGTGTCAAGTTCTGTGAACCAAGGTTTCCAAGCGTTGGTGGACACCGCGACCGCGTTAGAAAAGGATATGAAAAGGGTGCAAGGGAAGAGAGCTTTGGCTGTGACGCAATAGGAGTGGAAGGCGCCCCGATCTGGGAAACCATTTTATAAGAAGAGATGGGGCAAGAAGTCCAAGCCTAGTGGACAAGCTCCTTCATCCGTGGCGACGGGAGCAACGTCAGGGGCTACCTCCAAGCCAGATACTCGAGTCTGCTTCAATTGTGGTCGCATGGGGCATATTGCGCGCGATTGTCAGATGCCGCCAAAGAGTGAAAAGAAGGCGGGAGCATCTTATGCGGAAAAAGGAAAGGCGGTGGTGGATTCCTCTGCCGCGCAGGCGCGACCCCGGGTCTACAATCTTGGCCTGCAAGAGGTCATCAAGCAGAGTGACGTGGTCACAGGTATGAGTTTAGTTTTGCATATGCTATTGTTTGTATGCTTTGCTTAGGATCCCTATGTTTGCGGTTTGTATGTGTGACATGTTTGTCATAGGCTTTGTGATGATTCGGGACACGCTGGCGCGAGCACTGTTTGATACATGGGCATCGCATTCTTTTCTGTCTAGTGAGTTTATTACGCGGCTTGGGATACCTAGTCGTGCAAAGACAGATAGCGTCAGAGTGGTGTTGCCGAATGGTTGTTGGATGCTTGCGGATCAAGCTTGCGATGTGGCGGTTCAGTTAGGAAGTCGGGATTTTTGTTTAAATGCATTTGTTTTGCCAATATCGGAATTCGATGTGATTTTTGGGATGGATTGGCTTGCGGAGCAGCATGCTATGATTGATTGCCAGTCCAAAGAAATCACGTTGGGCCAGAATACCGAACAGAAGACAAAGTTCGCGGGTATGCGAGGAGTGGGAGGGATGTTGATGTCTGCACTCCAGGTAGTCAAAGCTGTTCGGAAGGGTGCGGAGTGTTACTTTGCACTGATTCAGGCTGTTGAGCCTAAGGCCACTTTGTGCGAGGTTCCGATTGTGGCAGAATTTACAGATGTGTTTCCCACAGATCTCCCTGGGCTACCACCCCAGCGGGAGATTGACTTCACAATTGAGTTGGTGCCAGGTGCGAAACATGTGGCTCGCTCGCCATATCGCGTTGCGCCAAAAGAGATGGCTGAGTTGAAGGTTCAACTCCAAGAAATGCTAGAGCAAGGTTATATACGCCCAAGTATGTCACCTTGGAGCGCGCCTGTGCTTTTTGTAAAGAAGAAAGACGGTGGGTTGCGGTTGTGTATTGATTACCGTGAACTGAATAAGCTGACCGAGAAGAATAAGTATCTGATACCCCGGATTGATGAGTTATTCGATCAGCTGGTGGGCTCGACCGTCTATTCGAAGTTGGACCTGAAGTCTGGTTACTACCAGTTAAGAATTCGGGAAGGTGACATTCCCAAAACTGCATTTGGAACGCGTTATGGGCACTATGAGTTCACAGTCATGCCCTTTGGATTGTGCAATGCGCCCTCGGTGTTTATGGATTTGATGCACCATATTTTTCGTGAGTACCTGGATCTGTTTGTGATTGTGTTCATTGATGACATCCTGGTGTACTCGAAGTCCAAAGCGGAGCATGAGGTTCACTTGCGGTTGGTTTTGAACACGTTGAGACAAAATCAGCTCTATGCCAAGTTCTCGAAGTGCGAGTTTTGGCTATCGTCAGTGGCATTTTTAGGCCATGTGGTGAGTGGCGCGGGCATTGCAGTGGATCCAGCGAAGATAAGAGCCATACAAGAATGGCCAATCTTGTCTTCCGTGGCCGAGGTCCGAAGTTTCCTTGGACTTGCGGGCTACTATAGAAGATTTGTGGAAAATTTCTCGCGGATCGCTTTGCCGCTAACCACCTTGACGCGAAAAGATCAGAATTTCGTTTGGACGCCAGAGTGCGCACGAGCTTTTGAAGAGCTGAAGATTCGGTTGACCACGGCGCCGGTGTTGTCTTCGCCCGGTGGAACCGATGGATTTGTGATTTATAGTGATGCCTCAAGGAGCGGCTTAGGCTGCGTTCTTCTGCAGAATGGAAAGGTTATTGCTTATGGCTCACGCCAGCTGAAAGTGCATGAGCGAAATTATCCCGTCCATGATTTGGAACTAGCGGCGGTGATTTTTGCACTCAAGTTGTGGCGACACTACCTTTATGGAGTGAAAGGTGGAGATCTATACCGATCATAAGAGCCTAAAGTACCTTCTGGAGCAGAATGACTTGAATATGCGACAACGAAGATGGTTGGAGTTCCTTGGGGACTACACTTTCAAGATTCACTATACGCCCGGAAAGGGGAACGTTGTCGCGGATGCCTTGAGTCGGCGAGTTCCGGCTAGAGCAAATTGGTTACAAAGGCATGATGAACGTATTATCCAGGAACTGGAGGCTTTGGAGATCTATTGTGTTGACAAGAATTCCTTTGCCATTGCATGTTTGAACTGGACTGAGGTGGAATGTGACCTTGCAGACCGAGTTCGACGGGCAACGGAGTTGGATGAAGATCTCTTGCGCTATGTGAATGAAGGGCCAGAGGGCAAATTCACCTGGATTGACTGTCTTTTACGAAAAGAGGGCCGTTTGTGCGTCCCAAAGGTGGGGAAATTGAGGGAAGAACTGATGTATGAAGCGCATTATACGAAGTATTCCATTCACCCCGGGAGCACAAAGATGTTCAACGATATGAAGAAGATTTTCTGGTGGCCATGGCTTAAGAAAGATGTTGCCCTGTATGTAGCCAAATGTCAAACATGTGCGATGGTGAAGGCGGAATGCCAAAAGCCGGGCGGTTATTTGAAGTCACTGTCGATCCCAGTGTGGAAATTTGATGATATTTCCATGGATTTTGTGCATGAGTTGCCAAGATCGCAGCGAGGAAATGATTCCATTTGGGTGATTGTTGACCGGCTAACAAAAGTAGCACATTTTCTCCCGAACAGGCGGGATGATTCAGTAGAAAGTTTGGCAAAGTTATATGTTGATCAGATTGTGCGGCTTCACGGTGTTCCTCGGAGCATCGTAAGTGATCGAGATGGGCGATTCACGTCAAATGATTGGAGGCTAGTTCACCGACTGTTGGGCACGAAGTTGACTTTCAGTACGGCCTTTCATCCCCAAACGGATGGCCAAACTGAACGTACCAACAGAACAATGGAGGACATGCTCCGAATGTGCGCCCTTGACTTCGGAAAGAGATGGGAAGATCATCTCTATATGGTAGAGTTTGCTTATAATAACAGCTACCAGGCGAGTATTGGGATGGCACCATATGAAGCTTTATATGGAAGGAAGTGTCGTACTCCCTTGGCTTGGGTAGAAGCGGGCGAAGCTCGGGTTGTCAAACCAAATGAGGTTGATGAAGCAAACTCAACCATTCGGACTATTCGAGAGAGATTGCTTATTGCTCAAGATCGACAAGCGAAGTACTACAACGCCAAGCACCGAAACGTCGAACTTGCGGTTGACGATTGGGTCTACTTGAAGTTCAAGCCATTCAAAGGTGTCTCCAGGATTCGACGATTGAAAAAGTTGAGTCCAAGATATTTGGGTCATTTTGAAGTGGTTGAGCGAGTGGGAGAAGCGGCTTATCGGCTAGCTCTGTCGGCGGACTTGGGTGGGTTACATGATGTCTTTCACATCTCGGTGCTTCGGAAGGCCGTGAAAGATCCAGCTCAAGTGATCGCGGACGATCGTGTGCCGGTGGAGTATGGGCTAACAACGAGAGTTAGACCCATTCAGATCGAAGACCGAGCCGAGAAACAGTTGCGGAACAAGACGGTCGGTATGGTAAAAGTCCGATGGGACAATTGCGGCCGTGAAGAGCTGACATGGGAGCGCGAGCAAACCATGCGAGCAGAGTTCCCTGAGCTGTTTGTGTAACCTGTAGCGAGAATGTTGTAACATAAAATTTTATATGTTGTTACATTTTTCTTGCTGATTTCTGTTGCTTTCCTGTCTCTGAATTTCGAGGACGAAATTTCTTGTAGGAGGGGAGGATTGTAACAGCCCAAAGTTCGGAAACAGGAATTTTTGGGTGACACGGCCTGGGACACGGGCGTGTCCCAGGGCGTGTCAGTTGACACGGCCTGCGACACGGGCGTGTCGCAGGGCGTGTCGAGGTTGTGTCGACGATCGGCCTTTGTCTCGACGATTTTCTCTCGACGATGTGTCGAGAGGGGGGCACACGGCCCAGGACACGGGCGTGTCCCAGGCCGTGTCGCATGCTCGACGATTTGTTACTCGACGATCGTCGAGTGTCGAGACGTGAGTGTTGACTGTTGAACACGGCCTGTGACACGGGCGTGTCACAGGGCGTGTCAAATCAGGTCGACGAACTCAGCCCGCCGAAGGATTTCGACAGGGCGTGTCTTTGTGTCGTGTCTGGGCACACGGCCTGGGACACGGGCGTGTCACAGGCCGTGTGAAGTCTCGGGATGATTTAGGATTTTTTCACCCAGGTACACGGCCACAAACACGGGCGTGTCTGAAGGCGTGTTGGTGACACGGCCCATGACACGGGCGTGTCCTATGGGCGTGTCACTGGTTTGGATAAGTCGGTTGACCACCGCTTGAGGCACACGGCCTGGCACACGGCCGTGTCACAGGCCGTGTCGGGTCAAAATCAGTGATTTTGGCAGAATCGTGGCCGTCCATTCTGTCAGCTGGGATCCAAGGGCTGAAGCTTCTTCCTCTTTTTCCTTAAAGGCCGAAATCAGAAAAGGATTTTCATTTTCCTTGGCCTTGAGTTTCTTTAAGTTAAGAGAGAAAGAGAGAGAGAAAGGAGGAGGAAGAAGGAAAGGGGGCTGCTGCTGGTGGTGCTGCGGTTTACCGACGAGAGATCCGAAGCCGGCGTTGCGGAGGAATCAATCTCGCGAGTCTTGCAAGCAAGCTTTGAGGCTATGACACCGAAGCGTTCGTCAAGGGTAACGACCTTTCTTCCTAGCCATGTGAAGGCTTCCTTTTTGGCATATTTTGTGATTTCCCCCACCAAGAGGTGGCTGATTTTGGGAATCTATGGGTGGATGCTTGAAATCCCCTTTGTGTTGCATATAGATCCGGGAATGGAGTACGGAATAGGCATGCTGTGTGAAGCCCATCTGGACAGGTTGGTCCGGATTGGTGATGTTGCATACGAACCGGAGAAGACTCCGTGATAATAACGTGTAGTGTAAGGAGTCTATGGGTTATGCCTGCGAAAAGGAGTAGCAGGAAGTACTGGGGTGGTAGCCCAGGAAAAATAGCCAAGTGATGTTTTTGGGTCCAACCTGTGAATGAGGCACAGGAAGTACTGGTGTGACCAGGAAAGGCCTTTTTGTGATGCTTGATGTCATAGGGTGTCCACCTGTGAAGCGAGTAACAGGAAGTACTGGCATGATAGCTAGGAAAGACCCCTGACATTTGTGCTTGTGCGGTGTCCACCTGTGAAGAGAGTAACAGGAAGTACTGGTGTGCCCAGGAAAGACCCGCTGTTGTTGTGAGACAATGGGTGCAAGACTTATGCCCAGGCTTGAATGCCAGAACAGGATCGGTGAGACCTACCCACGCCTTTGATATAGCCATGAGTATGCTGTACTCGGAGAAGGCAAGGCGATTTGAGCAACGGGGGGTGGAGGATCTGACCTGCGCTATGTCCGTCCGACGTGAGACCAAAAAGTGCGGTCTGTTGGAGCGCATAGCAAGAGTCTTCGGCCTGCACGCCATGGCACAACGGGGGGCTACGGGCCATCCCGGTGTCCGAAGACTAACTCCGGCTGCACGCCATGGAGTAAATGCTCAAGAGATTTACCGTTGGGTTGTGACCCTGATACGGTGGTGGGCAAGAGGTTGCCAGAACACCAAGAATGTGCCCTGAGTGCACGGACCGTTGGGCCGGGTGGCGAACGGTTGTGATGGCTTGTGTGCGTGAAAGCACCTTTTGATGATATAGCTTGCCATACTTGTGATATGATATGCCTGCAGGGAAGAATACCGCTGCCCCGAGAGGAGGGGTAGGGTCGTGTTGGGTACATTGGTCAAATGTACCTGATTTGAAGAAGCCTCCCTAACTCAATGATATACATCATAATGTATTTGATGTTTGTTTGAGTTACTTGTGCAGGTTAGGTATACACTGGACTGAAGCTAAAAGTTTCTAAGTCCATGTGTCGACACCCAGAGGCAAAGTGTCGACACTTGGAGTTATTGTGTCGACACCTGGGAAGAAGAGTCGACACCAGACAGAAAGTGTCGACACTTGGAGCTGTGTCGACACTCAGTGAAGGAAGTATGCAGAAAAGCAGTGTCGACACTTAGCAGAAGTGTCGACACCTAGAAGAGCTGAGTCTACACCAGAAAGTGTCGACACTTGGAGTTGTGTCGACACTCAGCAAAAGTCTGCAGAATCTAAGTACAAGTGTCGACACTCAACACAATGTGTCGACACTATGCTGAAGAGACAGTATTTGAAGAAAGTGTCGACACTCAGCACAATGTGTCGACACACAACCAGGAGAGTCAACACTTGAAGAAAGTGTCGACACTCAGCACAATGTGTCGACACTTAGTTGAAGACTCTACACTTGAAGAAAGTGTCGACACAAGGAGCTGTGTCGACACTTAGCAAAGAACAGAAAAGTTACAAAATATTCTAAGTACAAGTGTCGACACTAAAGGAATGTGTCGACACTCAGCTGAAGAAACAAAAGTGAAGACTTGTGTCGACACCAAGAAGCAGTGTCGACACTTGACAGTTTCAACACATGAAGATGTGTCGACACAAAGAACATGTGTCGACACTTAGAAGAATACAGTTAAAGAATGAAGAACAAGTACTTGTGTCGACACTCAATTTCAGTGTCGACACATGCAGAAGAATCTGTGTCGAGACATACAAGGAATTGTGTCGACACCTTGTAGACTTGTGTCGACACTTACACAACATGTGTCGACACTTAGTCTATAAGTGTCGACACTTAAGAACAGAAAGTCTCGACACTATCTGACAGTTAGAGAATTTCAAGAAGTGACTGGTTGACATGACAGCTGCCGATCCAGCCGGTCTACAGCAACTGTCAGAGAAATCAGAAGTCTGTTATGAACCGGACCAGCCGGTTACCATGAAGGAAGCCTATAAATAGGCACCCATTGTTTACAGAAAAAGTGTGTGTGATTGATTGTTGTTGGTTACAAGTAGTTGTGAAGAATACTTAAAGTGGTTGATCAGATTCTTCAAGAAATCAGAAAAGTGATATACAGAGGATCAACACAAGAAGATCTGTCAGTCCAACTGCAGATCTAAGAAGTTGGAGAGAGAGAGCTCCAATCAAGAATTCAGTCTTTGGAACTAAGGCTGAGAAGAAGGATTCAGAATCATCTGGATCTCAAGAAGCAGAGGTCAAGGATCAACTGCAGAGGATTCAGACTAATTCAGTTCTAACTCAAGAAGCTTTGAAGGAAGCTAAGTCAGTTTGGATCTAACTGAGTTCTTCCAAGAACTCTTCAAAAACTCTCAACTCCTCTCCTATTTTCTGAGTTGTAGAGTTAGCTATTGTATTTCTATTTTAACTTGTAGGATCCATTGGATCTGAGAGAATTGTAAGCCTATATTATAAAGGCTGAGGGTAGGGCTTGGTTGCCTGAGTGTAGGAGTTGAAGAACTCTGAGTGTAGGCCTTAATTGGCTGAGTGTAGGCCTGGGTGGCTGAGTGTAGGCCTTAGTGGCTGAGTGTAAGGCTTTGGGCCTGAGGTGTAGGAACCTTGTTGGGTTCTGAGATAGTGGAGAAGTTGGCCGAATCTAGTACACTGCTAGATAGGCGAAGGGGGAAAGTGGATGTACCCAAAGATTGGGGAACCACTATAAATTAGTGTGTCTGCTGTGCTGTGCTGTGCTGTGGATTGACTGTTTATATTCTGTAATTGCTGTTAGCTGTAGAATTCTTGAAATAACTGTTGTGCTGCCAACAAAGTTTAAAAAGGTTTAGGTCACCTATTCACCCCCCCCCCTCTAGGTGTTTAGGTACCATATCTTTCAAGTGGTATCAGAGCCAGGTTCCTCAAAAAGGACTAACTGTCTGAGGAGATCCAGTTTGGCAGATTTAGGATAAGTCAGAACACAGTTTCAAGAAAATCAAGAAACATGGGTTCTTCAGAGAATCACAAGGAATTGGGTTCAATGAAACTGCCCATATGCAGAAAAGAGATTTTTGGAATCTGGAAAGAAAGGGTAAGGCTGTTCATGGAAGCCTCTGACCCTAGGATCTACATCACAGTCAAAGAGGGGCCATATGTGCCCATGAAGATCTCAGTATTGGATGCAAATCAGAGGACTCCAAAGGATTTCTCTGAGATGACCAAGGATGAAATTGTCCTAGCCACTATGGACAAAAGGGCACAAAACATAATAGTAAGTGCCATTGATGATGCAACTTTTCAGAACCTAATTCACTGTAAAACAGCAAAAGAAATGTGGGATACCCTCATTGTCTATATGGAAGGTTCTGAAGAAGTTAGGCAAGATAGAAAGTCCTTGCTTAATCAAGAGTATGAGAGCTTTAGGCAAGGAAGAGGAGATAGCATCACTGAATGCTACAAAAAGTTTTATAGAATTGTTAATGAACTCATGTCCTATGGAAGAGAGTTCACTAACTATGAATTGAATGATAAGTTCTTAAGGTCCCTAACCAAAGATTGGGACACCAAGATCTGTGCCATCAGAGAAATGGCAAAGTTGGGAGAAATTCCTCCTCCCACACTGTTTGGCAAGTTGTTATCTTATGAGATGCAGTTGTCAGTGAGAAAAGAGGAGGAAAAATCAACAAGGACTGAGCACAGGGAAAGGACTGTTGCCTTCAAGTCAGAAGTACCTAGAAAGGGCAGGACTAAGTCATCAACTCCTCCTCCAGAGGTAGTTGAATCAGAATCAGATGAGTCTGTTAGCACAAAGTCTACAAGCAGTGAAAGTGATGAAGACTTTGCTGCATTCACCAGACATTTTCAGAAATTCCTGAAGAAGAAACAGTGGAGGTCCAGACCTTCATTTTCCAAAGGGAAAGAAGTTCAGTATCAGGAGAAGAAGCCTTCAAAGAAGGACAAGAAAAAGACAAAGACTAGCAAGGCAACTGGGTCTAAGATAGTGTGTTACTGCTGCAATAGACAGGGTCATGTTATTGCAGATTGTCCTGAGAGAAGAAAAGAATCCAGTGACAAAAAGAAGACTCACTTCAAAGGAAAGAAGGAGAAGTCCTTTGTTGCAAAGAATGAGAAGACTCTTTCAGACATTTCTTCTTCAGACACTGAGACAGATGCTGAAGCCTACATAGGGCTATTTGCTGAAGAAGAAGAGGAGTTTATGCAGATCATGGAATCAATCTATGAACAAGAAGAGTGTCAGTGCCAAGGACTGATGGCATTGACTGAAAGTACCAAAATCCTGGAGCAGCCAGGACCTAGTCAGGTACAAAGTCCAACTCAAAGTTCAGATTTCAGTTCTAGTTCAGAGTCAGATTCATCTTCATCAAGTGATGAAAGTGTTTCTGAATCTGAGGGAGATATTCATCAGCTCTTAGATGAATATAAAGTACTGTTGCAAGCCTATAAGAAAAGCAAGTCCCTTGCCAAAAGTCAGGCAAAGGAAATTGCTGATCTAAAGGCAGCTGCAACAGACTTTGAGAAGGAATTTGATCAAAAGCTCAATGAGGTAGCCAGGCTGAAACACATTACTGTGATTCAGATGGGAACTATCACTTATAAAAATGATCAAATTAAGTTACTGGAGATTAATCTCCAGAAGGAAAAAGAGCTAGTTGCTAGGTTTTCAAAACCTAAATCAGTGCTACCCTTGATTGATGAATTTGTTCATCATAAAGGAAAGGCTGGATTGGGTTTTATTAAACCAGCTAGGACTGTTCAGGATCAGTCCAAGTCCAAGGGCAAAGCCCCAACATTCAACAAGCCTGCTGTAGTCAAAACAGCAAAGGTTGTACCTAAGCAAAGGTACAACAAGTTTGAATGCTGGTGTTGTGGCAAGGTTGGCCACTTTGCCTTGGATTGTTGGCACAATGCCAGTGCCAAGTTGAGTAGCAAGTTACCTGGTGGAAAGCCAGCAGGTAGCTATGTCAAATTGCAAACTAACAATCACCAAGGACCCAAGTTTACTTTGGGTTCTAAGGTTCATTAATTTGTTTTGCAGGTGAATCCAAGTGGCCATACCCCAACATGGTACTTGGATAGTGGATGTTCCAGACACATGACTGGAACTAGGGGACTACTGAAGGACTACATTCCAATCAAAAATGGTCCAAAGGTGACCTTTGGTGGTTCTGAAAAAGGAATCATCAAAGGGTTTGGTAACATTTCTTCAAACCTTGTTACCATTACTCAAGTGGCTTATGTTAAAGGGTTGAAACACAACCTCATTAGTATAAGTCAGTTAAGTGATGTAGGATATGACATCTCATTTGTTAAAAATGGTTGTCATATCAAGAGGTCAAGTGATCAAGAGATCATTTTGACAGGTTATAGAAAGAGAAATGTCTATTGTTTAGACATTATGATTGAGAACAATGGTTCTCCTGTTTGTCTTGTAGCTGATGAGACAATCTCTCATTGTGTCAAGTGGCACAAGAGGCTAGCTCATCTTAACTACAAGACTATTAGCAAACTCTTTAGCAAAGAGTTAGTGAGGAATGGTCCTCAAGTTAAGTGTGTCAAAGATGGCATTTGCTCAGCTTGTCAAAAGGGCAAGCAGACTAAATCCACCTTTAGAAGCTTAGACAACAAAGATGCTGTGAGGTGTTTATACCTCTTGCATATGGATCTATTTGGTCCAATGCCAGTTCACAGCTTAGGTAGGAAGGTCTATACCTTTGTAGTTGTTGATGACTACTCAAGGTTTTCCTGGGTGTTCTTCTTAAAGCAGAAATCTGAAACACCTAGTGTCTTCTATAGTTTTGTTAAGCAAATTCAGAATGAATTGAACTGTACAGTGGTCAAAATTAGAAGTGACCATGGTACTGAGTTTCAGTCTGAAAGCATGACAAAGCTGTGTGAAGACTATGGGATATTTCAAGAATTCTCTTCACCTAGAACACCTCAGCAAAATGGCATTGCTGAAAGGAAAAATAGGACCTTGATAGAGGCTGGTAGAACCCTATTAAGTGATTCATCACTGCCAGAATATTTCTGGGCTGAAGCAGTTAACACTGCATGCCATGTGATAAATAGGGCTACCATCACTAAAAGGTTAAACAAGACCCCCTATGAAGTTGTGAAAGGCAGGAAACCAAACCTATCCTATTTCAGGATTTTTGGTTGCAAATGCTTCATACTTAACAATGGAAAGTCTTACTTAACTAAGTTTGCTGCCAAATCCCAAGAGGGAGTGTTTGTTGGGTACAGCAATAATAGTAAGGCTTATAGAGTCTACAACTTGACTACACAAGTTGTAGAGGAGTCTGTGCATGTAGTTTTTGATGAGACACAACTAATTAACAATGAGTTGTCTAGTAGTGTGTGCAGCCCCACAGGTCTTACTAAGAAGATGGACAAGCTAACCATAGAAGATGTACCTGCTGCAAGACAGCAAGTAGAAGAAGATGGCTTATGTCCAGGGGGAGAACTACATGTACAAGGAGCTGAAGAAGTACAAGGAACTCAGCTTGATGAAGATGCTGAAGAAGTTCAACCAGAAGTAAGGATGCCTCCAGCCAACAGGCATCTAAGAGATCATCCAGTAGAGCTGATTATTGGAGATCCAAGACAAGGTGTTCAGACAAGGAGCAGAAATCAGAATGCTGTAGTATATTCAAGTTTTCTGTCTCAAATAGAACCAAAGAAATTTGAAGAAGCTATACAAGATCCACAGTGGACTGAAGCAATGCAGGAAGAGCTTAATCAGTTCAAAAGGTGCAAGGTTTGGGACCTGGTTCCTAAACCTAAAGATCACAATGTGATAGGAACAAAGTGGATCTACAGGAATAAGTTAGATGAACAAGGAGTCATCATTAAGAATAAAGCAAGACTGGTTGCAAAAGGATATAGGCAAGAAGAAGGTATTGATTTTGATCAAACCTTTGCTCCAGTAGCCAGACTGGAAGCCATAAGGATGTTCTTGGCCTATGCAACCTATCAAGGATTCAAGGTATACCAAATGGATGTGAAGTCAGCATTCCTAAATGGTAATTTGAAAGAAGAAGTCTATGTGGAGCAGCCTGCAGGTTTTGTTGATCCAACTTTACCTCATTATGTCTATAGACTTAGGAAAGCATTATATGGGTTAAAACAAGCACCTAGAGCTTGGTATGAAACCCTATCTAGTTTCCTCATTGAGAACAAGTTCTCAAGGGGGAAAATAGATAAGACTCTATTCCTTAGGGAATCTAGAGGCAAAGTAATACTTGTCCAAATATATGTAGATGACATTATATTTGGGTCTACTGAAAGTAGCCTTTGCAAAAAGTTTGCAAAGCTTATGCAAAGTCAATTTGAGATGAGTAGTATGGGAGAACTGAAGTTTTTCTTGGGTCTCCAAGTTAAACAGACTGAAAGTGGTTTATCCATATGTCAGTCCAAGTTCACCCTAGAACTCATAAGGAATATGGTATGGATTCCTCCAGTACCATGAAGACTCCTATGGGGTCAAGTATGTCTCTAAGCAAGGATGATGCAGGGAAACCTGTAGATGAAACCTTGTATAGAGGGATAGTTGGCTCCCTACTATACTTGACTGCAAGTAGGCCTGACATTATGTATGCTACATGTGTTTGTGCCAGGTATCAAGCCTGCCCTAAAGAGTCTCACTTGACTGCAGTCAAGAGAATCTTGAGATATCTAAAGGGCACTCCTTATCTAGGCCTCTGGTACCCTAGGAATGGAGATTTTGATCTAACAGGCTATTCAGATGCAGACTTTGCAGGATGCAAAGAAGATAGAAAGAGCACTACTGGATCCTGTCAATTCCTAGGTGGAAGACTCATTTCATGGAGCAGTAAGAAGCAAACCAGTGTGGCTATTTCCACAGCTGAGTCAGAATATGTAGCTGCAGGAAGTTGCTGTGCTCAACTTCTGTGGATTCAACATCAGTTAGAAGACTATGGATTTCAGGTAAGTAGAACTCCACTTTACTGTGATTCTACTAGTGCTATTTCAATAGCTAACAATCCTGTATCACATAGTAGAACTAAACATATTGAGATTAAATATCACTTTCTTAGGGAGCATGTAGAAAGAAATGATATTGCACTTGAATATGTTAAAACTGATAATCAGATAGCTGATATGTTTACTAAGCCCTTAGAAGAAGCTAAGTTCAATAGGTTCAAAATTGAACTAGGTATGATAAACTTAGACTAAGTTTACAGAACTAAAAATTGGCTAAGTAAAAAGGTGTCGACACATAGACAAGTCTATGTCGACACAGAATAGTAAGTGTCGACACTTCAGGAAAATGGTGTCGACACATCTAGGAAGTTGGTGTCGACACTTCAGAATGTTAGTGTCGACACATGTCGAGTAGGTGTCGACACATCCAATAAGGTGTCGACACTTAAGTTTTACTCAGAATTTTCTAAGTAAAGTCTCGACTACATGTCGAGTAGTGTGGTGTCGACACTTAACCAAGTGTCGACACATAAAATCTGTTGACTAAACTTGTGTCGACACATGAGTGTCGAGACATTATAAGTCAGTGTCGACACTTATTGACAGTGTCGACACATCTTTAGAAATCCATCCCGCCTGTTCGTCTTCAAACAAGAAAGGTATAAATAGGGTTCTGTCTTTGTTTGTCGACACGCTTTCAAAGTTTCGAGACCAAAACTCTTGTGTCGACATTTCTCTTCTCTAAAGACTAATTCTCCAAACCCTAATGGCTCCCAAGCTGGAAGAGAACGTTAACGAAGGCTATGAACTGGTGCGTGGCGCATTCGACGACGGTGATCAAGAAATCAAATCGGTGATAACCCTAGTCACCGATTCAGGATTGGAGTTCTTGGTTTCAGAACCAACCAAGATATGGAAGAAGGAAGTTATTGAATTTCTTACTGGAGCGTCTGTAGATGACTCAGGCTACAGAATCAAATCAAGGGTGCATGGCACCAAGGTCAAGATTTCACCCAAGTCTCTGAGAAAGGTACTTCAGCTACCTAAAGTTCAGGAAGAAGAGGAAGTAACAACATCTAAGACCAGGGAAGCACTTACCTGGTGTGGACTAGATCCTAAGCTAAAGATAGGATCAGTATTCAACAGGAGAGGAATGAATACTCAAGGAAAGTTTCTGTCAGAAATTGTGGGCAAAGTACTCCTCAGCAAGACTGGAGGGCATGACAGGGTGTCAGCCTCCATGTTCAGTGTTATGACTAGAATCATCTTCAACCTCAAAACAGACTGGTCCATGGTTGTGTTTGAGAAAGTAAAGGAAAGTCTGAAGAAGCCCAATCTGGGCAGGATACTTAGTCTCTACCTGGCTGGTACAATACCAGAGGTAATGAGCAATGTTGCTGGTGCTAAAATCAACCACATGAGAAGGATGGACATGAGGATCTTCTCCAGGTGGGAAAGGGTGCTGTCGAAAGGAACTGACCACCCCTGAGAAACAAGTTTCTAAGAAGGATTCCCCTCCAAAGAAGAAGAGGAAAATAGCTGCTGTGACTCAGGAGTCCTCCAGCAGCTCAGGTAGTGAAGAACATGTGGTTTTCACTCCTGATAGTCAAATAGATGTGGCTGCAGAGAAGTCACCTGCTCCTCAAAAGCCAGCTGAAATCCAGGGGGAGCCTCCAGCTGTAGAACAACCCTCTACACTGGAGAGTGAGCAAGCTACACTCATTATCCAAGAGGTACTTTCTGACCTCAATACTTTAGATTTTTCTATAATAGATTCTGATTTGTCTGATATTCATCAGCAAACTCAGCAAGCAAACCAAGCACCAGATGTTGTTCTCCAAGACACATCTGCTGTAGTTAATGTACCCAGTACATCTCCTGCTCAGTCACCCCCAGAATATACAATGGAAGATCTATTTCTGAATTTAGATCAAGAGGACTTTGACATGGACAAGACTGCTGCTGATGAAGAGACAAATGCTGCTACTGAAGAGAAGGGTGCTGCTGTTGAGGGGGAGAACTTGGATGTTCAGGAAGAGCCTATAAGGCTAAACACTGAGAAGGCACAAGATGTGCAAGCTGAAAAACCATCAAGCCCTAAGGATAGGGTGAATATAGCAAGTACATCAGAGTCTGAGGATGATGAAACTGAGCAAGCTAAGAAGAAGCAATTCTTTGTTTTCAAAAGAAGGAGTCAGAGCTACAAGAAGGCTCTACAAACTGTAGCTCAACACTCTCTAGTCCAACAAGCTCCATCAACTGATTACAGCAGCTTAATGGTAGCAATGCAAGTTAAGCTGGATGAGCAAAGGAGGGCTATAGAGAAATATATTGATGAAGGCCACAAGTCTTTACAGTTTGATTTAGCTCAAGATATCAAGTCAATCAGGTTTGAGATGAACCTGAATAAGAAGGAAATGAATGATTGCTTCCACAAGGGTGGAAATGCAGTGGTATTCCTGGCTAAACATCAAGAACAGATCAAAGATAAAGTAGATGATATAGCATTGAAGCAGGGCTATGTGCTGGAAAATCAATTGAGGATGAATGATAATTTGACTGCATCCCACAATGCTATAGTCACTGAATTAAAGAATAAGTCTGCTGAAACCATCTACTTCTACTGCTGCTGCAAAGGCTGAATTTTGATAAACTCTTTCAAGCTGAAATTGCTGCTGTCAAGACTGCCATACAAGATTCACAGAAAGGTCATTTCTGAACAGCTTACCAAGCTTAGACCTTCTTTAAAGAGGGCATCAGGTACTTGGACAGGCCAAATCAGGTTCCAGAAAGATGATGTGAGAGATCATGTAGCACAAGAAGTCATAAAGGGGGAGAGGGTGTTAGTCAAAGCTAGCTCTGACCATGCCAAATGGATTTCTAATTCCATCAGAGCTACACTGGGCTATCCTCCCCTGTGTGATGATGACAATGTAGCTGAATCTGGTATTCAAAGTGCATATCTTGGAGGTGAGCAACAGGAAGTAGCTCAGGTGATCTATCCACCTCCAGATTTTGATATGGTTCATGCTGAAGTAAGCACAATGTATAGCCCAACTGCTGGAAAGCCAATGTTATTCTGGAAAAGGTTGTTCAACCTATTACAGCTGCTATGCAAGAGGCTATGGACAAAGAAGAAGAGACAAGGCTGTCAAAGAAGAAGTTCAGGGAACTTGCTGAGCAAAAACCAGATTTTGAACAGTGGAGCCCTACTTCTAGGAACATCATTCTCACAGCCTGGAAAGCAGCCAAGGACAATGCTCATGAAAGGAATAAATGGTTCTCAGAAGCAGAATGGAGGAAGCATGAGATCAGGCAGGAAGCCATTGTCCAGTATAGAAGGAAGGCTAAGTTAGGAAAGCTACCTCCTACAGCTGTGGAGCCTAGCAAGTACTTTCCTAAGCCCTATCATTATTTTGAAAGGCAGAAAATCAAGGCTGAAGAACTTAAGAAGAAGGACTCCAAAGGGAAGAAGGTTGCTGATACTGAGCCTGCTGCTGCTGCTGTAAAAGCCAAAATACAAGCTGGGAAAGGCATAGTTATAAAAGAACCAGAGCAGAATTAGATTAAGATTAGACTGAAGAATGTTTTAATTTGTTACATCTAAATATTTTTGTAAATCATTGACAATGTATTGAACACAATGTTTGGACAGTTTTTGATAAATATATTTCATGATTGTTCAGTAGAATGTGTCTAATTCTTGGTTGTTCTGTAATGCTGAATGAGTATACATGTGTGCTTTATTACATGTTTAAGTATACCCTGTTGATATATATCTGCTTTACATCATTCTCTAATTTTTAATTATGAGTGATGTATATCATTGACTAAGGGTTATGACTTCTCCAAATAGGGGGAGATTGTTGGGTACATTGGTCAAATGTACCTGATTTGAAGAAGCCTCACCTAACTCAATGATATACATCATAATGTATTTGATGTTTGTTTGAGTTACTTGTGCAGGTTAGGTATACACTGGACTGAAGCTAAAAGTTTCTAAGTCCATGTGTCGACACCCAGAGACAAAGTGTCGACACTTGGAGTTATTGTGTCGACACCTGGGAAGAAGAGTCGACACCAGACAGAAAGTGTCGACACTTGGAGCTGTGTCGACACTCAGTGAAGAAGTATGCAGAAAAGCTGTGTCGACACTTAGAAGAAGTGTCGACACCTAGAAGAGCTGAGTCTACACCAGAAAGTGTCGACACTTGGAGCTGTGTCGACACTCAGCAAAAGTCTGCAGAATCTAAGTACAAGTGTCGACACTCAACACAATGTGTCGACACTATGCTGAAGAGACAGTATTTGAAGAAAGTGTCGACACTCAGCACAATGTGTCGACACACAACCAGGAGAGTCAACACTTGAAGAAAGTGTCGACACTCAGCACAATGTGTCGACACTTAGTTGAAGACTCTACACTTGAAGAAAGTGTCGACACAAGGAGCTGTGTCGACACTTAGCAAAGAACAGAAAAGTTACAAAATATTCTAAGTACAAGTGTCGACACTAAAGGAATGTGTCGACACTCAGCTGAAGAAACAAAAGTGAAGACTTGTGTCGACACCAAGAAGCAGTGTCGACACTTGACAGTTTCAACACATGAAGATGTGTCGACACAAAGAACATGTGTCGACACTTAGAAGAATACAGTTAAAGAATGAAGAACAAGTACTTGTGTCGACACTCAATTTCAGTGTCGACACATGCAAAAGAATCTGTGTCGAGACATACAAGGAATTGTGTCGACACCTTGTAGACTTGTGTCGACACTTACACAACATGTGTCGACACTTAGTCTATAAGTGTCGACACTTAAGAACAGAAAGTCTCGACACTATCTGACAGTTAGAGAATTTCAAGAAGTGACTGGTTGACATGACAGCTGCCGATCCAGCCGGTCTACAGCAACTGTCAGAGAAATCAGAAGTCTGTTATGAACCGGACCAGCCGGTTACCATGAAGGAAGCCTATAAATAGGCACCCATTGATTACAGAAAAAGTGTGTGTGATTGATTGTTGTTAGTTACAAGTAGTTGTGAAGAATACTTAAAGTGGTTGATCAGATTCTTCAAGAAATCAGAAAAGTGATATACAGAGGATCAACACAAGAAGATCTGTCAGTCCAACTGCAGATCTAAGAAGTTGGAGAGAGAGAGCTCCAATCAAGAATTCAGTCTTTGGAACTAAGGCTGAGAAGAAGGATTCAGAATCATCTGGATCTCAAGAAGCAGAGATCAAGGATCAACTGCAGAGGATTCAGACTAATTCAGTTCTAACTCAAGAAGCTTTGAAGGAAGCTAAGTCAGTTTGGATCTAACTGAGTTCTTCCAAGAACTCTTCAAAAACTCTCAACTCCTCTCCTATTTTCTGAGTTGTAGAGTTAGCTATTGTATTTCTATTTTAACTTGTAGGATCCATTGGATCTGAGAGAATTGTAAGCCTATATTATAAAGGCTGAGGGTAGGGCTTGGTTGCCTGAGTGTAGGAGTTGAAGAACTCTGAGTGTAGGCCTTAATTGGCTGAGTGTAGGCCTGGGTGGCTGAGTGTAGGCCTTAGTGGCTGAGTGTAAGGCTTTGGGCCTGAGGTGTAGGAACCTTGTTGGGTTCTGAGATAGTGGAGAAGGTTGGCCGAATCTAGTACACTGCTAGATAGGCGAAGGGGGAAAGTGGATGTACCCAAAGATTGGGGAACCACTATAAATTAGTGTGTCTGCTGTGCTGTGCTGTGCTGTGGATTGACTGTTTATATTCTGTAATTGCTGTTAGCTGTAGAATTCTTGAAATAACTGTTGTGCTGCCAACAAAGTTCTAAAAAGGTTTAGGTCACCTATTCACCCCCCCCTCTAGGTGTTTAGGTACCATATCTTTCAAGTGGTATCAGAGCCAGGTTGCTCAAAAAGGACTAACTGTCTGAGGAGATCCAGTTTGGCAGATTTAGGATAAGTCAGAACACAGTTTCAAGAAAATCAAGAAACATGGGTTCTTCAGAGAATCACAAGGAATTGGGTTCAATGAAACTGCCCATATGTAGAGGAGGGGTAGGGTCGTTATAATTTGGTCAGCTGAACGCTGACCGTTGCTTTTGTTTGCCACCGTTGGGTGGATTGTCCTTGCACAGGTGCTGGAGAGCCGAGCGGGACGCATAGAGGTTGATGTTCCTGCTGGTGTTGCTGCTGCTGTTGCTAGCCCTTGAAGGCTATCTGTGTTCCTTTTGTGTGTTTTCTTTCTTTTGTGGCCGGCCTGCGCGCCAATTTTGTTTAGGCCACTGTGTGAAAGCCATGTAAGGCCATAAGGCCAACTCTTTTGACTTGTTGTAAGACATTCCTATTTATATATAAAATGTGGAGTTTTATGTTTGGACATTCATGAGGAGTTCAAGTAGTTTAGGCTTCCGCTAGAATGCTTGAGATAGGTGCGATGCGCTACTCTGATATCATCCTGTACCTTCACCGTCTGTTTTGTGGTATATCCTGTGGGGCCCCGGCCGGACCTTCTAGAATATATCATATGAAGGGATGGGGTTGTTACACCCAAGGTGTGCGAGACGCCCAATAAAAATCATCATTGGCTCACCAGATTTGTGTTCATCCGCGGAAACTTCGGGGGCATCCCGCTCGCGCCTATGTTGCCCGCCGAGATCTTCTATGTGTCCCCACAGGTGGGCGGTACAGACAAGCTGCTGTTCTACTTCTTTGTCGCCAAAAACTTCGAGGTCAACTTCTTGCGGTGAGGCCTCGACTCGCTACCTCAAGTGCTTCCCTGTGAAGGTACTCTTGCCCTCTTGTCTTGCATTTTGTTATTTTTCGTCACGCCATCTCATCACCTTCTTGCTTGTTTCAGGAGAGCGGGTCGTACCAGTTCATCCCCCTACAAGAGCAACATCCAACCATCCAAGGGCCTCAGTCTCGCCAGCACGGCGGCTGAGGCGGCGAGAGGGTCCTTGGTTCCTGCCTCTCTGAAGAGGCCTGCAGGTGACACGGCCCCCTCTCTCTCCAGCCCTCCCAAGAAAAAGATGAAAAAAGCTGTGGTCATCTCTAAGGGAAAAAAGAAGTCCACGGAGGAGAAGGAGATGTCGGGGTCCTTGAGCCCCATCTCTATAGGGGACTCTCAATCGCCCCACTCGCCTCCCAATCACATCGTCTCACCCGCCGCGAGACGGCTCTACCCAACTGGCCTGCCACCACTTCTAATCAGCCTGCCATCGATACATCTCACGAACTTGCTTCTCCCAGTCTCCCCGCCCCCTCTTCTCATCCAAACTTCAACTGGGCCCCGCGATCCAAGATGTTGTCGGCGCCCCCGTTCTGGTGTGGGATAAGTACATCAACCGCGTGTCCATCTCCACCCTCCTTCCCTCTTGGAAAGAGAAGGAGGTTCCCACCATCCATGCCTTCTCTGTGTGCTATGGCCTTTATGATACTCCAGAGGTAGTCTCCCCCAAGAGCGAGTCCTCGCGAGAACTCATCCTGAAGTCCTCCCATGCACAACTACGTGCCTTGGAGCTCTCGCATTGCACCTCACTCCGCCTGATTTATACTAACAAGAAGTGGAAAGACACCGAAGCGGTCCTAGCGGCGGAGCGAGTGAAATCTGACGACCTCGCAAAAAGACTATCTGTCGTCGAGACCCTCCTCGCGAAAGCTCAGGGTGGCGTGGTCAGCCTTAAACTTATCCTTGTTTTATTCTTTTTTAAACATTCTTTACTAATAACTGGGTGTCTCGCAGGATGCTGAGACGGTGGAGCGGATGCACTTGTGCATGGCGGTCGTGGAGGAGGAGAATAAGGATTTAAAAGCTCAGGTCACTCGCCTTCAGGCCAACTCCCCGTCGTCGTCTCGCCGCGAACCCCTCCCGGCCCCTCCCCCTCAATTTTCTCTGGATGAAGTTGATGAGCAGTGCCGAGATGCCAGAATCATGACAGCGGAGCTGGTCCTAAAAATGATGAAGGAGCTGGGTGTCGTGAAGGAGGTCTCCGAGATGGTGACCGCTCGCGATCTGCTCCCCTGACTCTATGGTATGGAGAGCGAATATTCTTCTTCTGTCGGGGAGGAATGACCTGCTGCCTGCGAGATCCCTGACCCCTCTCCCCCCTTTTTGTTGTTGTATAACTTAAACTTCCTTTTGTGTTTCCTTTTGTGATCAAAAACGTATTGATGACTTATAATGAACAGATCTTGATCAAATGCACACTTTTATCCTGTTACTCTATTTTACATTTTGCGAAATGATTTATTGGCTCGCTTTTGTTTGCGAGACGGTGCTATCCACCCGTCTCGCCGCCTCGCTTTTACTCCTTTCACTTTTATTTATTTCGTTTACTGCGAGACGCCCCTTTGATGCACTCACGCCCGCGAGATGATGCTACGTCTTGTCTCACTGCCTCGTGGGAGAGTTAACTTTTTTTCAGTGCGCGAGTCGTCACTTCCCTCATCTTATTTGTGTGTGAGACCTAACTGATATAACCCTCCCGCCTCGCCTCAGGGTACTCTCGGCGTGGGTGGCTTTTAGTGACTTACCTTGCTCCCCTATTATTAAGTTGAGCCCTATCCCGCGTGAGTGCCCACTCACTATAGGCGACACCATCCCCGAGGCCGCCAGCTGGGAGTGCCTCCACTCGCACTGCTCCAGCCTTCGCCTCCCATAATTTACTTTTTATGAGATTAAGTAAGAATGCTCCTTAAGGAGGTATCCCCCACCACTCTGCCATCGAGTGAGCTTACAGCCCTACCAGCTTGATGAGAGCTTGGGCAGCGGGTCTATCTATGGCCGAGCCAGGCTCGAGGTAGTGCAAAAGTCTCCAAGAAACAATCCTCTCCCCCAAAGGCGAGCCTTCGGACATGCCAGCTAATGAGAGCCTGCGCAGCGGGTCTACCTGGGGCCGAGCTGCACTCGGGGTGGTGCAAAAGTCTCCAAGAACCAAGAACTAATCCTCTCCCCCACAGGCGAGCCTTCGGACCTGCCACCTAATGAGAGCCTGCGCAGCGGGCCTACCTGGGGCCGAGCCGCACTCGGGGTAGTGCAAAAGTCTCCAAGAACCAAGAACCAATCCTCTCCCCCATAGGCGAGCCTTCAGACCTGCCAGCTAATGAGAGCCTACGCAGCGGGTCTACCTGGGGCCGAGACGCACTCGAGGTAGTGCAAAAGTATCCAAGAACCAAGAACCAATCCTCTCCCCCACTGGCGAGCCATCAGACCTGCCATCTAATGAGAGCCTACATAACGGGTCTGCTTGGGGTCGAGCCGGGCTCAGGGTAGTGCAAAAGTCTCCAAGAACCAAGAATCAATCCTCTCCCCCATAGGCGAGCCTTCGGACCTGCCAGCTAATGAGAGACTGCGCAGCGGGTCTACCTGGGGCCGAGCCGCTCTCGGAGTAGTGCAAAAGTCTCATCTTCCTGCCATTAGAATTTCACAGTAGGTAAAAGCAATAGTAATTTGAGGAATATATTAGAATAAACTTGACTTTGAGTATACAATTTTTGCTCTCCCTTCTCTTGGGTAGAAGCGCTTCAAGTTGTCGCCACTCTAGGTGTGGCTCATGGACTTATCCTCCACATCCTGAAGGTGGTAACCTCCTGTTCTTAGGACGCTCTCAACAATATAAGGCCCTTCCCAATTTGTGTTGAGCTTACCCATGGGGGAAGATCTCCCCGCAGCATCCACTTTTTTTGGCACCAGATCTCCTTCCGTGAACTGTTTGATCCTGATATGCTTGTCAAAGTATTTTTCCATTCGTCGTTTGATCTCTTCATGCCTGATAGTTGTGACATCACGTAGCTCTTCCAACATATCCAATGACAGGTGTAGCCCCCCTTCGTTTTCCAAACTCCAAGCCTCATCCCCGTCACCCGCGGCTGCGACTCGTGGGGATCGAACCTGAAACTCCATGGGCAGTACTGCCTCACACCCATGGGAAATTTTGAAAGGGGTCTCGCCGGTGGCCGTGTTCGGGGTTGTCTGTAAGGCCCACAATACTGAGGGGACCTATTCCACCCAACTTCCCCTCAAGTTCTCCACCTTTTTCTTGAGTAGGTTCACGATGATCTTGTTGGCCGCATCCACCTGGTTGTTGCTACTGGGGTGATGTACGGAGTCAAATCTAAGGTCTATCCCCAGCTGAGCGCAGAAGTTGATGAACTCTTCGCTGGCAAACTGGGGTCCATTGTCTGTTACTATTTCTTGGGGGAGCCCGTGCCTGCATATGATCTCTCCCGAGACAAAATTCCGGATGATTTGTGAGGTGACCTTGGCCAATGCCTTGACCTCCAGCCACTTCGAAAAGTAATCGATCATGATCAGGAGAAACCTCCTCTTCCCACTAGTCGGAGGGAAAGGCCCGACTAAATCCATCCCCCAGATGGCGAAAGGTCATGGTGTCGTGATGCTTCAGAGCCTTTGAGAGGGCAACAGCTGGAGGGGCGTACAGCTGACACTTCCGGCACATCCTCGCAAATTCAGTCGCATCCTTCCTCAGGGTCTGCCAGAAATACCCTTGCCTCACCACCCTTGATTCCAACGTCCTTCCCCCCGAGTGACTACCGCATTCACACGAATGCACTTCCTCTAGGATCCTCGGGACCTCCTCCTCGGTTCTACACCTTGCCAGGAGCCCTGATAAAATCTTCTGATGTAGCCCCCCTTCCAGCATTAGGTAGTGGGCTGCCTTGTGCCTGAAATTTAACTTTTTGCATCCTTGGTCCCCTCTGCAAGCTCGCCAGTGGTCAGGAAGGTCACCAATCGATCCAACCACGAGGTTCGTCGATCCACCTCCATCAACTCTCCTTCCTCAATAGCTGGTCAAAATAGTTCAGTCAAGGTCCCTCCTCCCCGAGGTCCAAACTTAGCCAACCGATCGATAGCTATACTATCTTCCCTTGGAACATGTTGGATTGAGAATGCCTGAAACCCTCCGATGATCTCCCTCACCTTGGATAAGTACTTCACAATGGTGCACTCCCGAGCTTCAAACTCTCATCGGATCTGTGATGCCACCACCAGCGTGTCCGTAAAAGCCTCCACATCCTGGATCTCAAGTTCCTTTGCCAAACGAAGGCTGTCTATCACGGTCTCGTACTCCGCCTGGTTGTTAGTCACTGGAAAGTGCAAGACCACTACTTGTTCTATAGTGACCCCTTGAGGGCTTATCAACACCACCCCTGCCCCAAGGGAGTGCTTTCCCGAGGCCCCATCGACCATCATCCTCCAAGCCTCCTGCGGTCATGGCTCCTCGGCCCCGACCTCAACAATGTAGTCTACCAAGAAGTCAGCCACCGCCTAAGTCTTAATGGAGAGCCTTGGCACGAATGAGATATCAAACTCGCTCAATTTGATAGACCACTTGGCCAACCTGCCTGAGTGCTCCACTCCCTAAAAAATCTTGTGAAGGGGATGGTTTGTTACAACCCTGATTGAATGCGCTTGGAAGTATGGCCGGAGCTTCCTTGCCGAAACGATCAAAGCATACGCCAGCTTTTCCAAGATGGGGTAGCATAGCTCCGCCTTCTTCAGGATCCTGCTAACGTAGTAGATTGGCAATTTCTTCTTCCCCTCTTCCTTGACCAGGACAGAGCTCACAGCCTCTGCTCCTACTCCGAGGTACAAGGCTAGGTCCTCCCCCTCCTTTGGGATTTGAAGTAGAGGAGCCAGGGAGAGCTACCTCTTCAGCATTTGGAAAGCTTCTTCACACTCGGCCGTCCATTCGAACCTTTGAGTACCCCCC
This sequence comes from Platanthera guangdongensis, assembly GCA_039583875.1. NCBI lineage: Eukaryota > Viridiplantae > Streptophyta > Magnoliopsida > Asparagales > Orchidaceae > Platanthera > Platanthera guangdongensis. Next base: position 241,394,813 of record CM077153.1, read on the forward strand.
ATCACCTTGAAGAACGATGAGCATTTTTTCTCCAGACCTGGAGAGGAATCTGCTTAGCCCGGTCAGCTTGCCTGTCAAGCGCTAGACCTCCTTAGTGTTGCGTGGTGACTCTAGCTCTAGGATGGCCTTCACCTTATCTCGGTTAGGCTCCACCCCTGCCGCGTTCAGAAGATTTCCAAGGAACTTCCCGCGGCTCACCCCGAAGATGCACTTCAAGGGGTTCAGCCTCATCTTGAACTTCTACAGAGTGGCAATCGTCTCCTCCAGGTCCCGAAGGTGCGAGTCAACGTACTTGCTCTTGACCATCAGATCATCAACATAGACCTCCAGATTCCTCCCCCTTTGACCCTTGAAGACTCGATCCATCATGCGTTGGTATGTAGCCCCTGCGTTTTTCAACCCAAAGGACATCATCTTATAACTGAAACATCTCTCTATTGTGATGAAGGAGACGTCCTTGACATCAGGAGGGTGCATTTGGATCTAATGGTAACCTGAAAAATCATCCAAAAAACTCATAATAGAAAAACCAACGGCTGAATAAACCAGCGCGTCGATTCGAGGCAGGGGGTAGTAATCCTTAGGGCATGATTTATTTAATAAGGAAAAATTGATACACATACGCCCCTTCCCTCCCCCTTTGTTTACCATTACCATGTTGGAGATCTAGTCTGGATACTGGATCTCTGAGATGAAGCCAGCCTCCAGAAGCTTCTTGACCTCCTCGTGGATGGGCTCCTCTAGCATGGTAGAGATGGCCGTCATCTTCTGGAAAATGGGGTACGTCCATGGGTCCAAGTTCAGGCGATAGCAGGCCACATCAGCATCGATGCCCAGCATGTCAGCCGCGCTCCAAGCAAAGATGTCGACGTTGCTCTGGATGCAAGCCCGAACTCTCTCCTGGTACTCGGGACTCAAGCCCCCGTTGATCCGGACCCTCTACACCTGGCCGGCGCTAGTGAAGACTTCCATCTCCACCACTTCTCCAGCCGGCTCCAGTTGCGACTGCTCCCAGCCGGCTCTTGATCCCTCTTCCTGGCCATACTCTTCCTCCCCTCCTGCTTCCTCGACTTCCATTGCCTCTCCCGGGCTCTGACACTGCTACTGCTCGACCTCTATGCCTCTCAGGGCCTCCCTCTCAACTCCTTCTCCTACTCCTTCCACCTGCCGACCCTCTTGCGGCTCCGACTATTCGTCCCTATGGACCTTATGCAAACCTCCTCCTCTTTGCTCCTCCTCAATCTCCTCCCTCACCTCCTCCAGGCTCACTTCCTCAATCTCCTCCCTTGCCTCCTCCAGGCTCACCTCCTCCTCTCCGACAACCTCTTCCTCCTCTGCCATCTCCCTCTCCAGCTCTTCTACCTCTGCAATCCAAGAAATGTGTTAACCGCCGTCACGTAACATTGCCTCGCCAGCTTCGGGTCCCCCCTGATCCTAACATGTACCCATCTGTCGTTGAACTTAAGGCATTGATGAAACGAGGAGGGGATGTAGCGAAAGGCGCTGATGAGTGGGCACCGAAAGATTGCGTTATAGCTGCTCGGGGCATCCACGATCACGAATCTGTAGTTCCGCGACACGCACCCTAACTTCACATGCAGCCCTACTCCACCTTCTACCTCCTTCCTTTCTCCTGAAAAACCAAACAACGGTCCATATGAAGCTAAAACTCTTTTGGCCTCGACCTTTATCTCATCTAAGGCCTTCTTGAAGATCACATTTACGGAGATCCCATTGTCCACCAAGATCCTGGAGACCGTGAAGTTCTCTACTGCCGTCTGGATCACTAAGGCATCACAGAACGGGTCCTCATAATCTGGCATATCTGCTGAAGAAAAGGTAATTTTTTTCTTCCGGAGGGGGAGCCTGGGAGGTCGAGGTTACCCCCCTTCGGAACATGGTATGGAGGCTCCCCTTACGAGCCGCCTCAATCCCAACTCCTCCGTGGATCAGACTGATCCCTCCCCGGGTTCTTACGTACGCCTGGTCCTCACACCGATCTTCTCTCTCCCCATGCTACACCTCTACGATCCTTATCGGTGGATCATTCCTCCATAGCCCCATGGATTCTCTCATCTCCAAGAACTCTGGGCAGGTGGCCGTCGCGTGGCCCTCCTCCTAGTGGAAGTCATAGAAAAGCATCGCCACACAGCACCCTCTTCCTTCTCCACCTCCTCTTCTTCCGACTCCTCCCTGAGCTCCTCTCCTTCCTCCTCTACCTCGACCGACCTCCATTGCCTCCTGCTACTGTGGGAAGAGACCCCTCGGCACCTGCCTCCACGTTGGTTGATCAAACCTCCTCGGCTCGCAGAAGTTGTCTCTTCCCTGTAAGCCTCCTCCTTGCTCCTGGGGGCGACCCTCCTGAGGCCTCCAACCTAATCGGTTGTTCGGCTCCTGGGCCCCCGTCCTTGATGCGGTCCCTGCTGCCCCTGTCCTTGGGGCTCCTCCCTCCTTCTCTCTTGTCTCTGCTCCTTCTGTGTTCCTACTCCCGGTTTCTTCACGTCATCCTCTGCCAACCTGGCTAGCTTCCTGGCAAAAGCCAGATTGGCCCTTTCGAAGTCTATCTCCTTCGGCGCCCTCTCCATGAGCTCCTCAAAAGAGAGGGGGCACTCTCTTCAGCTCCATGCTAAAGAATCCTGGCCTCAATCCCATGGTAAAAGTGAGCATCAGTGCATACCCTGGGACCTCCTGGACCAATAGGATCTCTTCCTGAAACCGGTCAAAATAATGGCCCAATGTCTCGTCTTGCTTCTGCCTTACCGCAAACAGGCACTCCACCTCCTTCTTATGCTTCTTTGATGTCGAGGACCACAACATGAACCCTCGAAGAAGATCCTCAAAACTGTAGATCGAACTTGTCAGCAACTGGTGGAACCAGTCCCGTGCCTACTCCTTCAATGTGATGGCAAACAGCGGGCACTTGAAGGCATCCGTCATTTGTCTTATTGAAACAACATCTTCAAACCACTGCACGTGCTGTATAAGGTCATCTTTCCCCGAGTAGTAGGACATGTCGTGCTCTCGGAACCCCTCCGGGACCGGGGCCGAGATGATGAGCTCACTGAAAGGGCTCTCGTCAACTGCCTTCCTAGAGGGCACGTCTCGCGACCTCGGCTGGCTGGCCCGATCCGCAAGACCATGCCTAGGGAAGAGCTCTCGCACAGCTACCTCCCTTTCGGTAACTTCTGCCGGAATCTCCTTCCTGTGACGCTGACCTGGGAAGAGTTCTCGCACGGCCACATCCCTCTCGCCAACCTCCGCTGGGACCTCCTTCTCTGGGCGCTGCCTAGGAGCATTCTTACCCAAGAGCGGGACCGTCTCTACTGGGACCTGAGGAGTTGCCCACTCGCTCCTTGCCGACAAGGCCAAGCTGATGGTCTGCAAGACCTCTCGCCTGAAGTCCTCCAGCATCTTCCTTGTCGCCTCCTATCCCCGGGAGGGGGAACCTCCTGAACCAGATCCTTCATCTTCACCTCCTGCCATAGGACCAAACTCAAAACTTTCTTGTATCAGCTACCTTCCATGCTCAACACACCAGAACTGTTGAATCCAAAATTTGACCTCGATGAAAGTTTGAAAACAGGGGCATAGCCAACACCTACTTGTCCCGAGCTCTGACCTCCGACTGGTTGTGAATGACCAGAAACCGACCCTAAAGTCTCAGTAGGGAGGTCCCACTGCTTAGTCGGAAGATCTCTGAGAGCTTCCCCTTCAAAGCCAAAAGCTCGGCTTGGAGCTCCTCAGAAAGCACAGGAAAAATCTTTTTAAATCCCGAGAAAAAGTGCTTCTGAAGAACCCCTATGGGTCTATTTATAGGACTCTGAGTTTGAACTGCCAATAATCAAGCTGAACCGTCTCCAAATTACCAAAATACCCTTAGTTGGGTCTGCCAACAGCCAAATTCCGCTGTTCTGAAGGGTTATATGCAGACCACCAAGGGCAAAAGTGTAAAATCACCTAGGGCAAAAAAGGTGAACCGCCTTCCAACTCAACCAGAGCTTGGCAAGAGCGCCATCTCGCGGCGAGAGCTCCTCCATATGGGGCTCGTCTCGCCTAGAGAGGCTCTTGCCTGAGCCGTTGAGCCCTCTCTCTGGTTCCATCTCTCCTGGGAAGGCTCTCGCCTGAGCCGCTGGGCCCCTCTCGCCCGAACCACTGGGGCCCTCTCGCCTAGCGAGCCGGCCTTAACCCGGTGAGTATCCCTTTTCCTGGGACCCACTCGCCAGTGAGTAGGCTTCTGTCTAAGAGTCTATCTCGCCTTACCTTCCACTCTCTTCGAGCCCGAACTGTTCCTACGATCCCGAGGTTGTACAATAATAATAAAAAACTTGTATGGTCCCAAAGAGTGCACATCTTTGGTGATGTGTTTCACACAAAACAAAAAAATAATAATAAAGGGCTGACAAGGAACCTCCACCAAGAACTACTTACCCTCCTGATAAGTCTTAATAAGCATTGTGAGATTGAGCACCTCGGAAAGAGTTGTAAAGTGTCTTGTGCAAATCTTTAGCTGGATAATTTTTTTTTATACTCTACACTATTGGGTACAAGTATAGCTCAGCATGTCCAACTCTGTGTTATGTTGTTTTTAACATTTCCCGTGTTCATCTATTTGTAAGAGTTTGCATAAGTGTTTCTGACACCATATCACTTGTACACAACATTATTCTCTCTAAAAGTTCTTCTTATGAGAATTGGACTGAAACTTTTTACAAAATTATTATTCACTAGTGTATGTATTTGTGATATAACTGGATGAACATTACAAATGTTAGTGTTTACTCATTTCTTTCTTTCTTATACATTGCTCATGTGTCATATATAGGGTTTCTCCTTTGTGTTTTTCCTTCTTTAGCTTCCGCACCACTCTAATCTATCTTTTGACAATACCAAAGGGGGAGAATTTTCAAAGGAAATCATTCATATACACTCATAATCCTTCAGAATTTTCATATACACTCATAATCCTTATATTAACCAAGGAAAGGTTCACTATGCTTCAATTTAGGGGGAGTAAACATTTAGGGGAAGTACACATATAGGGGGAGTATTTCATCCAAGAGCAATTTGTGCACATACACATGCTTCGTCTTGATACTCAAATCGGGTGGACCCTATAACATTCTTGATTTCTTTCTTAGTGGATTTGTTATTATCAAAAGTAGGAGATGGTTGGAGCATACATTCCACGTTTCCTAGTTTGATAATAACAAATCTTGTTTGTATTTGATCTCTGGGTGTTTTTGGTGTGCAGATATCACAGGTCTATCTCTAATATCATTTTGGTGATGAATCAGATCAGAACTGAGCTCAAGAGATAACGCCAGGCGATATTGAGTTTTGCCAACAGGCGATAGCGCCACTCGATGCATCTTCGTTCGACGCTCGACAAAGATCGTGGGCTACGTGTCATCTGTTACATCGCTATCTGCAGGTGGTGATATCCAGTATCGTCAGGCGATAGTGCACGTTCGAAGATCGACAGATCTGCGATGCGAAAATGAGTAGTTCGTGGGACACGTGGCAGCAGTTACCGATATCCATTCAATTTCTTGTGGGAATACACGAATTTTATTACCCGGAGTGTACTCTCCTGTTTAGATGATTCAGAGAGCTCCAGATCTCAGATATACTCAATACTCTCAAGAGGGCCAAAGCGCGGAAGATTGGCTGCACGTTCGCAATATTTGAAGCAACTTTGGAAAGGATTCGTCGGCATCTTCAGGGGATTGTTTGAAGTTATGCTGTTTGCAGACCCAGTTGGGCAGTACATAGCTGTTCAAAATAACGGAAGTTGGTTATTTGCAATCCGTTTTTAGAAAACTATAAATACGACCCAAGGGGCACCTCAGAAGCCACGCTTATTAGTGTTCAGATCTTCTTGCGCTTTCTGAGGTAGCCTTAGCTCGGCCTTTGCCTAAGGATGGGAAGCGCTCTAAGATCTTCCGGGTGTGTGGTGGGACCTCCACGCCGAGCCCTTGGGTCAGTCCCCATTTCTTTTTCTATTTGGCTTGCAGGAGAGAAGTAGGTGCACGATCATCCCTTCCCCCAGGGTGAACTACACAAGAGACAGAGATTTTGGTTTCAACACGCCCGACCTGTGCGGTCTGGTTTTGTCTAGCCTCTAGTCACCGTAAATGTATTTAGTCTCACATTTCTTATTTGTAATCTCTTTTTTCGCCTCCATTCTATAAAACGGAGGTAATACCTTTGTAATATACACAATTTTTGAAAATAAAAACTCTGTTATTGTCAAAATTTTGATTTCTCTTACACATCAGCACATGCGCATACACACACTCACATTCTAATCAATAGACACTCGCCTACTTTGAAAATATTGCCTAAAACTGCTACTTGATTGCAATAATTATAAACGGTTTCATATTATATATTTAGACAATATTTTATACATGTTACAAAATCAAGTGTTACAAGAAGTTCATAGTGGTCTGTAGTGGGCCGGAGCCCAAGTGTTGCTGAGGAGCTGGAAATCCTTTTCTCCTATTTTGGTTTTCTATTAGCTCTACTTTTATTCTATTTTGAAGGCCATGTAAGTCTTCAAGCCTGAGTTGTTGCAATACTTCATTCTTTGCTTCTGTTACAATTTCAAACTCCAAATTATAAGTTATTTATATTATTGAAACCGTAAATCAGCTTCTGTGGAGTTCGAACCCTTGGGGAAGGGGTGACCATACACTTTTTTCTCCCAAGCGAGCTTGAATGACCAAAGACTTAGAATTGGAAACTGACTCAAGGCTCCAGCGCAGAGGTCCGACCACACACCCGGAAGATTTTAGAGTGCTTCTCCTCCTTAGCTTATGCCGAGCTAAGGGAACCTCAGAAAGCACTCGAAGATCAAAGAGAAGGAGAGTTGGAATGCTTGAAAGCTTGCCTTCTGAGATACCCCTTGGGTCAATTTATTGTTTTAAAGTCTGACCTGCAAATAACGTAACTCTGATGTTTTGAATGGTTATATGCAGCCAAAAGTGGTATGCCAATAGTGTAACTCCACTGTTTTGAAGAGCTAAATGCAGAACTAATTAGGTTAACCATGTGATACATGCACCCCACTCTTAGGGGAAATCGGGAACAACCTGGCCCTGGCCTGGGCAGACACGGGCTGGCGAACGCGACTTGCTGCTATCGTTAGGGGAGAGCGAGCTGACTTGCGCGGCTCTCACTCCCTTCCTGGCAGAAGCGGGCTCGCATTCCTAGCTCGCCCGCCTGCCTGGCGGGTATGAGCCGACTACCCTGGCTCGCTCGCCTGCTACCCTGGCTCGCTCGCCTGCCTGGCGGGTGTGGGCCGGCTACCCTAGCTCGCTTGCCCGCCTGGCGGGTGGGAAACTGAGAGAAACTTGGGCTTAAATTTGGAAGCATGGAATGAATCCAGTTCACTCAACGCCTTGAAAATGGTGTCTGAACCTCTATCCAGGCCCGCAAGCCTGCCTGTCTCGCCCGTCTAGTGGTCCCACTCGACGAACATTGTGTTGTACACAATCCCCGATCATTTTGAGCTTGGCAAAGCTCGAAAAAAATCATCCAACCCCACGTGTTCGGTGAGTGCTTGCTGAGCTGGAGGGAATCTTTTGGTGGGAAAGGGTCCCACCAATATGCTCACGGGTCAAAATCCCCCCCCCCCCGCGTCCAGCACAACCCGTTGGCTCAGAGGGGAGTTACCACATGGCCCACCGAGCCTATGGCCCACACGGCTCAGAGTGGGGTTACCACATGTCCACGATTACACGGCTCAGAGGTGGGGTTACCACATTCCACGGTTGCCTGACCCGCCGGACCCACACAGGTAGAAGGGAAAAATCAGGATTTAATAGCGCTCCCCCCGTCCGTACAGTAGCTACCCAACTGCACCAAAAGCGATGCTACTTAATTTCTTAAATAAGTAGAAGAGCGCCACGGGTCAAGTGAAGGAACGCCAGACCCAACAGAATCTTTTGGTGGGTCCCACCATATGCTATAAATTGCCACCGAGCCTACGGGAAAAATCCTGTTCTCTTTCTTTTACCTTCCTTCCGTACTGTAGCTGAGCGATGCCCATGTCAGAAGCGATGCAAGCGCAGGGAGGGGACACGGGAGCAGGTCCTAGATGCTACTCCTTGGATGGCTTGCGGATCACCCGGTCCCGTCTTTAGCCCGTATAAGGTGAACATGATCAGGCGGTCTCCCCGAACGGCACCCCTGCATCTAGTTCGGCGGCCGGTGCTGAGGCCGCCCATGAGGTATGCGGGCCTCTTGCCTGATTTATTACACCCCTTCTAATTTCTCGTTTTTCCTTAGGAGGCACCCTGGGATGATGGAGGTGGGAGAGTGGAACTGGGGCATTCCTCTCTACAGATAACTGAGCGGGTCGCCAGCCCTTCGACCCTGGGTCCTGCCCCTCCCGCGATTCCTCCATTTCCAACCCACCCCGGGCTAGGGAAATCTTTTGCGGCTCTTGAAGGCGAGCTCTTCCAGGTCTAGGCAGGTACCTCCCGCACGTATACCAGCGCGGGGGACGTGTCGATCCCCAGTGAGTTTGTATGCTTTCTTGCTTATGACCGGTTGCTTTTTCTGATCTTTCCTACTTTTGCAAGATTCATTGTGATCTCCTCCTCCGATGTAGACATCAGCGGGAGATACTCACCTCCCCCTTCTGTGGACCACATCTCGGAATAGCTGGGCGACCCGCAGGATGCCGAGGAGATGAAGAGGTGGGTGACACGGTTATTCCAGAAGTAATCCCTGATGTTATAGGAGGTTTGCAATAGGGTGGACGAGGATAAGGCCGAGGTGGAGGAGGGTTCGTGGTAATGGAGGTCATGATGCGCCCAGCTGACGGCGATGGGATGACTTCTTCGGGGGTGCACATTACGCGAGTGGAGGAATGGCTCTGGCACGGCACGTAGCAGGTCGACCTAGCTCAGCAGGAACTATTGGCGGTTCGCGAGTACTTTTATCCTCGCGTGCCGCCCCGTACTGTGGCACATGGGCAGGGTAGGTGGAAGTGGATTCAGTACCGAGCAACCCGCCCCTTCCTTGCTATCGGTCGGAAGGCACGGGTCACACCTGTATCTTGGATCATCCAACATTATAAAGCCATGAACTTGATTCATCTTTTCTCAGGAGCATGGAACTCTTTCTTATTTGCAAATATTTGATACTTCTCGCCCGCTGACGGGCTTATGTTTGTTGTATATTATTTTCATAGCTTTTCACTACTTAGATTTCTCTAGGCAAATGCAGACGAGGTACCCTTGCTGGTTTACCCCCTCCTTAGTCAGGCACAAGGTTGTTGGGCCTGCTCGCCCCTCTACCAGACGCGGGCCAGCGTAACTCGTCTACCTCTTTGGCGGACGTGAGTCACTGCGGATCGCCCGCCACTTGAGCGGATACGAGTCAGCGTGGCTTGCTGCAGCATACTTTCGTAGGGTCATGGCGAGCTGGCGGGAACTAGTGGCGGGCTCGGAAGTCAAAGCGTTAGGGCATATTTTTGTTATCTGCACATTTCCCGCCGATGGGACGTTTTCCCGCCCATTCCTTTCTTATAAATAGGCCCTGACGCTCCTTCCTACCTACCGCTTTTAAGACCTTCCATTCCTTCTCCCCTTCCGCGACTCCCTACCCGCCTCCTCTTTGCAAGAATCGAGCGTCTCGCTTAGTTATTTGCCTGCGAGATGGGCGGCAGTGGTGGAGATGCTGAGGGGTGAAGCAAGTGTGCCTGGACCTTCTCCGACAACTCCTTCAACGCCACCACCACCGAAGCCGAATTTGTTGAAGTGGTCAGCAACTTCATCCCGCCCGGCTTTGAGGCGGGTCTCCAGCTGCCCCTTTTGCTAGAGGTCAGACATGTACTGAAGTACTTTGGGGTTGTCCCTGGCCAGAAGACTCCCAATTCGGTTGTCGCCGTGCTCGGGTTCTCTTACTACCTGCAGGAGGAGCGGATCGAGTTCAACCATGCGGTCTTCCACAAGCTGTTCTCCGTCCGGGCGAACAATGATGGCACCGCCTATTTCTCCAGAACCCATGTCAAGGTGCGCGAGACGGTGAACAAGAGCCATAATTGCCTTAGGAAGTTTGTATTCATCAAAGGTTACTTTGATAATGTTACTTTCTCGCTGGTACAACTCAACGAGGAGAGCTACTGCCCCTAGATTGGGGGCCACGAAGCCGTGATGTGCGGGTTCTTCTAAGGGAAGAACTTTGAAGTCGCGTTCCTCTACGGGAACGTGTATTGCCTCGCCCCCGTCCCTCCCGGGGGAAGTAAGCTACTCGCACTTTACCCTTTTTACTTTGCCCATTCTTTCTTATTTTCCCTAACCCTCTTTCTGCAGGTGAGCGAGACATTCCCCTGTACCCTCCTTACGATAGTGCGCGAGCTGCCTCCAGCAAGCTCGCCCATGCCGCGGCGAAGGCTTCCGCGCATCGCGAGGCCCTAGCTTCCGCGCATCGCAAGGCCCTAGCCCTCGCTACCCAAAAGCGGGCCACCCGCGAACAGCCTCTTCAGTCGCCATCGCCCAAAAAGTCGAAGACCGCTTGTGGCACACCTCCCGTAACCCGGGAGAAAGGTAAGGCTCCGGCGGTCCAACAAACTGAAGAGCCTGCCACCCAAAGTGTTTTGACCGACGGCCATTCTGGAGGGGCACGAGGATAGGTGCCCGTTGCGAAGCCCATACCGAGAGGGCACCACAACTTTGGCTATAACAAGCGGTACCTGGACGAGCTCGGCGAGCCCCTCCTCCAGTGGGACAAAGAGGAAAATCGGGCCTCTATCTCGACCCTGCTGCCAAGCTGGTTGGAGCAGGAATCCATCAACGGGGAGTCTTATGCCTTCTCCAATGGCCTCTACTCACATAAGGATGTTGCGATCTTCGATGAGGAGGCCACGCGATTTCTTGTGCATGAGAGTGCACGGGCCTAGCTCTGTGTCCTGGACCTGACACACATGGTGGGCAGTCAGTTCATGCAAGTGGAGCAGAATTCCACATCGCTCCAAAAGCTCATCGATGACAAGGAAGAGGCCTGCCATCTTGCTCAAGAGGAAGCAGAGCACCATAAGAAGCGGGCGGATGTGTCTGACGTCGTTCTCGCTGGATACCTGTGGGGGTGGTGAGTCCCATAACTTGCATGAGATGCCTTAAGATTGCTTCCACTTTTCTTATGCTCCTTTTATTTCTTATCATAGGATGCAGCGACGGTAAAGCGCCTTGGTTTCCAAAATGCCACCCTCAAGAAGGAGAACGAGGTGTTGCGGGCACGGGTGAGAGAACTGGAAGACGCAGCTCCTCCGCCTCCCTCCAGCAGTAGCTACCAGATCGCCAACTATTTCGAGTACAAGCTGGAGGAGATAATGCAAAAGAACGTCGCCAAGGCTGCGAAGTTCACGCTCCAGACTATGAAGTGGGCCGGCCTTGTCATGAGCGAAGGCGCGGGGCTTTTGGCGAGCGATGTGGTACCGAAGCTTTTCCTTCCGATATCGAAGCCGGGCGACGAGTCCTACCAACTCCCTTAGGAGGGTTCGCCGCCCGAGAGCTGGCCTCGCTGAACCCCCACGCCGCATTTCTCTTTCTTTTTGTAACATGCTCATTTATTTCAAAAATGTAAACGCGGGTTTAGTCCCCTCCTTGTAACTCTTTGTGGTTAATAATATATGTTCTTTTCTGAAATAATATTGTCTTTATTTTTCTCTTTCCTTTCTTCTTCATACTCGTGACCTGGCTCGACCCTCCAGCTCGCTGCCTCAAGGCCCGCATTTCGTTAGTGAGATCATGCGTTCCTCAATGACTTAGCTTAGGGAATGTCAGGATCTTAGGTGGCCGACCCGTGTGTGGTGATCCGCCTCCCTTATCCAAAAACTCTCCTACACCGTTCACAAGATATGGGGGGCCGACCTGACTCGACTTATTCCTGGATTGCTCGGCTTCACACGAGCCAGACACCATGAGGTGGTGGCGCGGCCTGAGTTCTCGCGACCTTGGCCACTTTGTCGGTGCTGGGCTAGATGCATGTTGGGCGGGCGCCCGAGGTGTGGAATTCAATTCGCTTGCGATTTTGGCCCTATGGAATATCTACTTCCCTTCTTTCTGAGATGAGTTGATAGATGAGCGTTAACCGATCCTTCACTTTGGCTGAACATCGGGTGCCCCCACCGGCCTTTTCAGCTAGGTGGGAGTCTGACGGCTGGTGTTGGGCTTCTACTGGGCATATGGAAGCTTCCTCTCAGAGGCACATCTGCCCTTCCGTATAGTGAGAGCCTGGCCAGCAGAACCATCTCGAAGCCCATCGTTTTAAAACTCCACCGAGTGAGATTCAGCCCTGCTAGCTAGATGAGAGCCTGCAGTGGGATCTACTCGGGGTCTGGGAGACGCTCTTGAGTGACATCCAGCCTTGCCAGCTAGTGGGTGCTTGGCAGCGGGATCTGCTTGGGGTCTGGGAGAGGCTCTCGAGTGACATCCAGCCGTGCCAGCTAGTGGGAGCCTGGTAGTGGGATCTACTTAAGTTCTGGGAGAAGCTCTCGAGTGACATCCTGCCCTGCCAGCTAGTGGGAGCCTGGAAGTGAGATCTGCTCGGAGTCTGGGACATGCTCTCAAGTGATATCCAGCCCTGCCAGCTAGTGGGAGCCTGGCAGCAGTGTCTGCTCGGGGTCTAGGAGACGCTCTCGAGTGACATCTAGCTCTACCAACTAGTGGCAGCCTAGCAGCGGGATCTGCTCGGGGTCTGGGTGTAAGACCCCCCTTTTTTTCCTTAAACCACCGGGGTCTTATGCCCAGAATCGCCGCTTTGCGGTGACACCAACACACCCATGAAGGTTGTCACTATAAAATGCCAATCCTACCGACCATATCGATCGGAGAAAAGAGTAGAAGTATAAATGAACAGTAAAATCTAAGTCCACAAGATCATATATATAGAATATAAAAAATCTTCATGAAGGGAGAGTCCACAGAAATGATAAATCAAAATACTAATAGAAAAGGGCTCCTACCCGATACATCAAATCCTCACTACATATCACTCAATCGTAGAAGAAAATTTAAAATATCTACTAATGGTCGGGACTCACTGTCCCTGCTGGCTGGACTCCCGCGCTAGACTGCCCCGTCTCCATACTCACCGACCTCTCGGGCTGCGTCTCCTGGTTCGGCTCCACATTCCCCTAAAATTATTTGGTCAACGACCGTTACTTTAAAAAACTAAGTCCTATCATCCCCCACCCCTCCCCCAATGGCTCCTAGGCACCGAGCGGGGAGGACGAAAGGGAAGGTAATGAAGGTGGAGAGTAACAAAGGTAAGCAGATGATAGCGGAACTAGTATATCATTAGTACATAAACAGGGCAAATAAATGTAAGACGTAGTAGGTAAACAGTATAAGTATACACAAGAGCGAGAGAATAAGTATAGTATGAAAAGGTAAACAAAGTAACCATGACCTATAGGAATGCCCATACAAACATATAAACCAAGGGGTCATTTTGCAAGGCCTATTGTATAAAACGTCTCATATCACTTTATACAATAGGTGTCAGGGGTTAAATGCAATGATGATGTTATGACATGCAAGTATGCCGTGATGTGAACATGCAAGTGCAACACACACACTCGACTATGTGCATATAGACCTTTAGTTCCCCCTTTCTGGACCCTAACCTCGCAGGATACCTCCGTAGTGGCAAACGAAAGAGGTGGGTTGGGCTTTGCCCACCTCTAAACCGGTATCAGCACTACCAGTCAGACATATCGTATGCCTCAATGTTGGTGCACTAAGAGGAGCTCATGTGTACTCTTGTCGGCTAGCGCACCGGACTTTATTTGGCCAAGTGCTAAACCACCCTTGCCGAGTCAACGTATTGGTGTCGGTGCGATGACTCTCTAACACCAAAGAGCCACAACCTTTATCTTATGCACATGCAATATTACCATTATTTTCCACCGAGCCAAAACTTGTCGGACTATCTCGTCTGTCACAATCATCTGTCGAGCCAAAAGCTCGTCGGACTAGTCCGTCCGTCACAACTATCTAACGAGCCATCGGCTCGTCGGGCTAACCTTCCCATCACCAGAACCACCAATCCTACCGCTCGTGTGACCAACCTAACTCCCACAACAGTGGGGATTATGAGTGTATGTGTAATCCTAGTAATACTAGTTACTCTTAAACATTGATTATTCTTACGATTTAGGTTAGCCCAGGACTGCCCAAGGTATTCCCGGTGAAGGGCTCTTACATGGCACTAGGAACTATGATGGTAGCTGAATCACATCGTTCCCTTTCGCAAGGCACTTATTATTATTGGTTAATACCCGATTCCCGATCCATTTTAATATTACTCTGGATCTAACCCTAGTGCGTTTTGACTCTCTTTCTCTCCACAGGAAAGATGATCTTTCGTCGATCCCGAGCACCTCTTAACACTTGACAACCCAACACTCTCCTCAACATGACTCCTAATGAAGCGCTCTTTTTCTTTTTTCACCTTACTAAGATCAGTAAACTAATAATCTCATCTCCATATGACCATTCCACATGTTATCACAATTTCCGCAGTTTTACTAATGTAGACCAACCTATGCTATATGATGTTTTGGATAGGAGGTACTCCAAATTTTCATCAAAATTCCCTAAGATAATTATTGTCAGTCTATCATGACACATCTAGCCTAAACCCCAAAACTTGTAATTTTCCTAACTAATTTAGCATTTATTAAATTTTCCAAAAGTTAGACCATGGATAATTCTGAACATGAAGTACTAGATTTCCTTAAGTTCTGGCCACCCAAAAATTATGAATACTATATGACAGCAAAATATCAGTGAAAACCAAATTTCACAGATTTTTATAAAGGTATAAATCTCTAAATAATTAATTCAAAGTAATTCAAATAGTTGGAGTTAAAGAAGGGGGTACCATAAATCATAGTTCAAAATTTACATAAAAATTACCAGAGCCTTATAATGATCGTAAAACTCTACTGACTAAGTTTCATGCAATTCCAAGTTAAGTAGGCTATATAGAAAAATACTTCAATTAAATCCATTAAAGTGCACTTTGTGAAGAAACATTCTTATAAACTCATCCAAATTACATGTAATAATTATCTAGGCTTTATTATGCCCTAAAAAGTTCTCTGGTAAAGTAACATAATTTTCCAGTATAATATAATATTTATTATTTATTTATCAAAATATAGTGCACTAGTTCACTTAACACATGAGATACTAAGAGGAAATGTCCAAATGATCCAAATAATTTACTGGAGCCTCTAATGATATTTAATTAACCTTGCCAGAATTTCACATCACTCTAAGTTAATCTAACCATGGTTACTTCAAAATCATCAAAAAGGGCAAGGTGGTGATTATAACTACAAGTATGAGCTACTTTTTTAATCATCCTATAATAAATTTCACAGGTCAATAGAATTATAAAATCACTTCTACCAACATTTTATAAGCATCCAAGGTCATATGACCCCTTATTTATTCTTTAAGTTGTATAGACCTAATTAATTTCCAAGTGATTAAAGTGGGGTGCATGTGTCCAAATACTACCAAAGTACATCCTAGGGTATTCCACCATCCTAAGATCACATGGACTAAACTCCAAGTCCATACAAGGATATATCACCTCATGTCCTTCACAAACCCCCTAAGTTCATCCTTAGGATTTGAACTAGGGTCCTAGGGAAAATCCACCCTAATACACACCATAATCCATAGGAGGGCATTTACTGACATAACACATCAGTGGACCAAGTATCAACCTCTGTTGAGGTGGTTTGGCCCCTTAAGCCCACAAGGGACACTTTGACCTAATTATACATTTTGGGTCAAGGCTAGAGTTTACTAAACTCCAAACAAAATCACCTCCAAATGAGTTGAAATTTTATGCAGAGACCTACATTGACCCCAGGAACCTCTCGCCAAAATTTTGGAGTATTTGGATGTAATTAGGTCCCCTAATTAAATCATTCTATGTTTATTAAATAATTACAAAAACTATAGAAAAAGTATATCCAAAAATTCCCATTTTTTGATTGGTTGTTGGCATAGATAAGAGTGACCCCAGTCCAAATTTCAGGTCATTTGGATGGCTGGATTGATGGGGGCACTCAAATCAACCTCTGCTCAACCCTATGTATAGACCTCACCAAAATGAGTGTTGAGGTCTAACCTGAACTCCAAATCGAGTCAAATCAATTTTAAAATAAATTAGACTCATAGATCTACAAATTACATATTGATAACTTTTTTGTAGGGGAACCTAGGTATTTATAATATTTAATTTACCACAGCCCAGTAAATAGGACAGAAAATACAAAAAAATCAAAATAAATAAATATGATCCAGCACAGATCATGAAGCAGATCCAACGCCTACTGGTCATCTTCTTCCTCCAGCCAAGGGCTGGGATCAACACGACCTAGAGGTTACTCAAAGGCATTTTCCCGGCCACCCGGCCACCTCCATGGCCGGCCACCACCGCCACCACCTTCGTTGAGGTGGGGGCTATCGTTGGGCGGCGGCACGGCCGCCGGAGGAGCGGTTTCCAGTGAACCCGTAAGGTTGGAAAAAACATGAAAACTGAATTTTCTCTCACCTGATCGGGCTCAATTGATCCCGATTTCTCTCCTAAAAGATTTAAAGATCTAGCTCACGAAGAGAGACCACCATATGCCTAAATTTGGCAAGGTGCCCTAACTAAGGGCAATTGTCCTCTAATGTGCCCAACCAACCCTACCCAAGTCTTCCTAGACCTTAGGAGAGGCCAATGAGTCACTTAGGTCAAATTTCCCTACCCGGGGCCGTACCCTGCGGTTGTAATAGCGCGCTGCACGCTGCTGGTAGGCCGCAGTGCGGAGGGTGGCCTCTTTGCGGATCTCAAAAATCAAATCTAGATTGTCCGGGAGAGCGTAGCCATTCGTCTGGGGGCTGAAGTTGGAGACCCGGGGGCTTGGGATGCCAATGTCGACCGGGATGATAGCCTCAGTTCCATAACAGAAATTGTACGGTGTTTCTCCTGTCGGGGTCCTTTCCATTGTCCGATACACCCACAGCAAGTTGGGGAGAGCGTCAACCCATTGCCCCGTAGCATCTTCAAGTCGCACCTTTAGTCCCTTTAGAATGGTTCGGTTGGTCACTTCCACTTGCCCATTGGACTGAGGATGTGAAACATTCGTATGCCGTAACTCGATTTTTAAATCCTCGCACAACTTGGTGAAAGATTTCCCTGTAAACTGAGTGACATTGTCGGTGATGATAATCGTTAGTATGCCAAAGCGACAGATGATGTTCTTTCACACGAACTGCTTTGCGTTCTCCTTGGTAATTTTTGAGAGAGGCTCCACCTCCACCCACTTGGTGAAGTAGTCGATGGCCATGATGATGAATTTCCTCTGTCCCCGGGCCTTTGGTAGCGGTCCGAGGTGGTCTATTCCCCATTGAGCGAATGGTCAAGCTCCTTGCAATGTGTGAAGGGCTAAGATAAGTTATTCTACCATAGACATAGCAGAATTTAAACTACCTATCAGATGCATAGCAACCTAACTATTACAGGCACAACAAGAACAAAAGAAAAAGATGGCAACCAGATAACACAAAATTTTATAGTGATTCCCCAACCTGGGTACATCCAATCTTCTACAACTCTGGTAGGAATCCACTCAGGTTTTTAATCAGGTGACTGCCACAAATGAGCTTTTGATCAGGTGCTCAAAAACCAATCCCAAGTCTTTTGGTCAGGAGACTTGCAACCAGGAATAACTTTTGAAGGGAGTTAAAGAACCCTTTTTACAGTGGGGGGATGAGAGAGTGATGTTGTCTTATCTTTCTCAAATACAACTTATAAGACTTTAGTGGATCTTAGATGTTAACAAAGCTCCCCCTGAGATATTTATTTGTTCGGGAAGGTTGAAGCTTTGCTGCAGGGTGAGTAAGTCTTCAATATTTCAGCCTTGACTAGAAGGTATCCAGGAACTTCTTGATTGATGGAATATTTGTTGTCCTTTGAAGAATCCTGGAATGAAGAAGGAAGAAGACTCTTGATTTTGAATGGATGTTCTTCTTCTTCATCATCTTGCTATTATTTCTCTGGTTTATGGCTTCTTGTTTCTTTACTGTTCGATTGCCCTGTCTGTATCTTGTTCTCTGTGTTCACTGTATTATATATGTCGTCTCTGTTCTATGTGTCTAGAGAATTGTTGTCTGTTGTAGAAGGAAGAAGAAAAATGTTTTTAATATTTTCCATCGAATCTTCCTTCTGAATTTTGAATTCCTTCAGCATTGATTACTGACGACCTGGAGAATGTCTGGATTAAATGATTTCCCCAACTGTCCCATTGAAAAGCGGTAAGTAATAATCTTGATGAAGAACATAATCAATGATTGCTTCTAACGGAAATATTTAGAGAATATTAAGCATTGATTATACAGGAATTACTGCAATGAAATAAGGGAAAGAGGGAGGAAGAGTCCATGTCTGGAACTGCACAGAAATCATTGAGTGAAGAACAGAATTCGTCGACCTGGGTCATGAGTTCGTCGAGCTGAGAAGTTATGTTCGTCGACCAGATAATTGTTGTTCGTCGAACTGAGATCCAAGATCGTCGACCTAAGAACAGATAACTACTTTCGCGAGAATCTTGCCAATTCTGTGCATCAAGATCATCGAGCTGAGATTCTAACTTCGTCGACTGGATTTCAGTGAAATGTTTCTTGGACTTTAGAATGCTAAAGTAGAGTGTCCAAAAATCGTCGACCTGAGAACTAGGTTTGTCAACCTGAGAACTAGTTTCGTCGAGATGAGAACTAGCTACTTGATAAAGCTTGCCAAGAATGTGGTCTAAGTTCGTCGAGCTGAGAAGATGGATTCGTCGACTGGAGTATGATTCTGGACTTAGAATATTTGAAGTAGAGCATCCATAAATCGTCAAACTAAGTGTTAAGTTCGTCGATCTCAGCTCAGAGAATTTTTTCTGAGTCGTTGAGTTGAGCACGACTTTTGTCGACCTGAGTTCGACGAACATCGAACTCATTTTCTGAGTCTTTGAAATTTCTCTAAGTCTTGAGTCTTTTGCAGTCTGTTGATGGCTGGTCTATGCATTGTTGACACTAAGGACATGTCCTAGACTCTAGGACACAAACATGACCCTAGCTATACATGTTGGGTCAAACATCATAGTTTAGTGAACCTAGCCTAAATCTAACTAGGGATCCAACAATCTCCCCCTATTTGGGTGAGGTCACTAATTACAGACTCACATTAATCACAAAGCAAGAGAAAATATATCTGGCAGGAATTTTAACATATGTCGCAGATATATATATACAGAGTGCTTTGTATCAAGAATATAAACAGGCAGTTTTAAAATAATAGAGAGACTAAATACAGTTCAAAATGTTCATTTCCTCTTCTTGGGATCCTTTGGCTTAACCTCCTTAGCTTTGTCACCAGACTGTGTAAACTTGATCTCCCTGTTTGGATTAGCTGCTTGTTTCTTTGTCATTATCATGTCAGCAGCTCCAATGATATTAAGGGAGGTATCCCTTGACACTACAGCTTCAAAATGAAGTTTCATATAATCATCGTCATTAAATAATTTATTAGCTTTAGCAAACCAGTTGAGTTCCTCCTTCCTGTATTTAGACATGGTTGAGTATTGAGAAGGATCCTTTCCTTCAGCTTTTCCCTTACTGATCATGGATAGGCCAACCAACTCTTGGAATCTTGCCATCCTAGCAATTCTAGCTATTTCTGGATCTTCAAAAGGTACAGGAGGGGAGGCAGGTCTCTTTGGTATTTCAGCTTTTTGATGTTTAGTGATTTGTTGCTGCTGTTGTTGATGTTACTGTTTGCCTGATGAATAATGCCTCTGCTGGCTGCTTCCTGAAGAAGATGAGGACCTACCCTGATGTCTCTGATATGTTTGATACTGGGCAGTCCTCTGAGATGAAGAACCTGAAGCACCAGCAGTAGGTGGAGGAGGAGGAGGAGGGTCCTTTCTATATCTCTGAGGAGGAGGTGAGTACTTCCTGCTTTTCTTTCTCTCTTTTTGCTGGTTCTTGGACAGCCACATCCATGCTAGCATGCCCTTGTAAGGTGTGATTTTCTGAAGTATATAATAGGAAGTATCATTTGCTAGATTTGGTTTTGGGGCAGGAGGTGGATGAGCTTTCCTTTTCCTGGATACTTTCTTCTTAGGCTCATCATCAGAGTCCTCTTCATCCTCATCCTCATCATCAGAGTCTTGAGGAGTATTATATAAAGCATCAATGGCTTTTAGTATAAATTTATCAATAGTCTTTTCAGCCTGAGTAGGAGCTAGAAGAGGAGCTGGAGGAGGAGCTAGAGCTGGAGCAGGAGAGCTATACATAACAGTGCTATTAGCAACTATTCTATTCTCTTCTTCTATGTCAGCCATGATCAATGCATCAAGATCAGGCATTGGAGAGTCATCCATAACAAAAGTTGGAGCAGGAGGGGATACAACAGTGAGGGGATCAACTCTGGGTGGAGATGAAGTAATGAGGGGAGCATCTTTTGGTGGAGATGGAATGGTTGGAGCCTCTGGAACAGCAAAACTATCCCTTAGTTACTTGGCAACCTTGGGGTTTATTGGAGAGGTGTGTGGGACTATAGCCAAAGCTGGCTTTATGCTGTCTTCTGGAAGTCCACTCAAATAAACTGTATCAGAAATGTTTAACATGTCAAAAGATCTACTGTGTGATTTATAATATAATCACCAGCAGTGTCTATCTCAGCCAAAACAGGCTAATCCATATCAGTATCGGATTCTATTAAATCTATTATATCTAAAGGATCATCTACATCTTCTGAAGAATCAGTCATAAAAGAATCAAGTTCTGCTGCTGCTGCTTCTGCTGCTGCTTTTTCTGTTGTTGCTGCTGCTATTGTTTCTGTTGTTACATTCACTAGAACTTCTTCATCATGAAGCATCTCCCCCTGACTGGCTGCAGAAGGTCCTGGAGCCAGTCCCCCAGAAGAAGGGACACGGGATAGAGCAGCAACTGTGGCAGAGAGAGTTCGGATGGAAGTAGTGAGAGGAGCTAGAGCATTGGTTAGAAGATTTTGAAGAGTGGGAGAGATGAAAGCAAGCAATTCCTTAGCAATATCAGAGAAATTTAAATAAAGGGACTCTGGAGCAGTGGTGGAGTAGGGATTGTGGTGACCACAATTTGAACAGACAGAAAATGCACTAGACATATCCTGGTGTGTGTGGTCAGGTGAAGAAGATGGTATTGTAGTTGTGGGGATGGATTCTTATCGTGGGGATGATGGGGGAATCACTATATTGAATGTGTGGGAGGTGATAAAGGTGTCAGGATCTGTGGTAGTTAAATGAGGTGGAAGAGGGGATTGATATGTGGATGGTTGAAGTGATTGAGAAGGAGAGTGTTGCATGGATTCCTAAAGGGGGGAAGAAGGGATTTCAAGTGAGGGGATTGCAGTGAGATTTATTTGAGGAGAGGATGGAGGTGGAGAATGTGCAGGTGATGTAACTAGTGTAGAAATGTGAAGTGGTTGTTGTTGTTGATGTGGAGGAGAAGAAGGAATGTTGGAGGTGGAGGGGGCCTCTTCTGGGGTTAGAGGAGCGGTTGTGACAGCCCTAGTGCTTTCAAAAGGCCTGGATAAGGAGGCAACTTTGCTGGGCTCGGTGATCCTCCTTTCCCATATGCCAAAGAGAGCAGAGGTGAGCCTCTTGGAGGCATTGATGAACACTGTTGTTGAGACCAGGTGTTCGGAAGCCCTTTCTTGTAGAAAAATCCACAGTATCCGGCCGAATCAAACTTCTTTCTTGGTGTTTTTCTTCTTAATCAAATCAAACAGTAATTGTCCCCAGTTAATTCTTTTCTTCTCCACGAACAAAACCATTACTAAGAATTGATGCCTAGTTATATAATCATGTGCTGTGTGCTTTCCTAACAGCACTTTGCCGACCACATCAGCCAGGAACTTGTATTCCGCCGACAAGTTATTTTTAAGGAGTTTGTTTGGGTTATAACCACAGTGACCCATTATATTCAACATATCATTATATTCTTCGGTATCCAATTCGAGGTCTTCTTCACCATTTAGCAGACCAAAAATATCGGTTAATATATTTGGGGAGAGAGAAGCTGAGTTATCAGAAATTGTTCCTATCATGGAATCATCCGTTATGGTAGAGGTAAAATCCCATTCTTTGACCTCAGTCATTGCAACCTTTATCCTAGTCGTCATAAGCTGTTTCAGTTATTGTGCTTCGAACAACTACAGAATCTCCACGAAAATCTTATCAGAAAACTGGAATGAGTCAAAATCAATATCAAATCCCATGTCAAACTTCATTGATGAGTAGGCAGTAGCCAGAATTACCATGGTGCACCTGTAAGAGAAAAACTAAAGATCAAGTGCAAAGGAAACTGAAAGCGCGGGACAGAGGTCAAAGAAAACTTAGATATAAGGTTTTTAGAATATGAATCGACAAACTCCGTTCCACGAAAAATAAAAAATTCTTCGATCTGAGGTCGACGAAATAATTTGGAGTTAAATAATTCATCGAGCGCAGTCTGAAGATTTGAAGACATTTTGTCGAGCTCTGTTCGACAAAAGTTTTCTGAAGCAGATTCGTCGATCTCCGTTCGATGAAAACAACTTCACTCACAGATATTCGTCGATCTCCATTCGACAAATATCTCAAGAACTTTTCTCTATTCGTCGATCTCCGTTCGATGAACTTTGGAAAATTCATCGACCGTAGACAGAAATCAAATTAAAGCTTCTCCATTTATCATTCCAAGCTGATTTATAAAGAACAAGTGATTTCTTTCATCTAGGGGTTTGGTGAAGATATCTGCTCTTTGTAAATCAGTGTAGAAATAGACAAGTCTAATTTTATTTTTGTCTACACACTCTCGAATGAAATGATGCCTAATGTCTATATGCTTAGTCCTGCTGTGATGAACTGGATTCTTTGCTATGGATATAGCACTTGTGTTATCACATAAGAGAGTTGAATTATTTAAGTTGAACCCATAGTCCAGGAGTTGGTTTTGAATCCACAATATCTTGGAACAACAACTGCCAGCTGCTATATATTCTGCTTCAGCAGTTGATGTAGACACAGATGATTGTTTCTTGCAGAACCAAGATACTAGTCTCATACCAAGGAACTGGCAAGTTCCTGTGGTACCTTTCCTGTCTACCCTGCATCCAGCAAAGTCAGCATCTAAATATCTTGTTAAATCAAATTCTGACTCAGTAGGATACCAGAGTCCTAGACTAGGACAACTCTTTATATATCTCAAATTGTTTTTTAGAAAAACTAGATGAGATTCTTTAGGGTTCACTTGGAACCTAGCACAAAGACATATGACAAACATTATGTCAGGTCTACTTGTTGTAAGGTATAATAGGGACCCAACAATGCCCCTATATAATTTCTAATCAACTGGTTTCCCATGTTCATCAGTGTCTATTACAACATTTGTGGCCATAGGTGTTTTCTTTGCCGAGGCATTAGCCATCCCAAACTTTTTAATAAGCTCTTTAGCATATTTAGTTTGGGAGATAAAGATGTCACCAGACAGCTGCTTCACTTGGAGACCAAGGAAGTAGGAGAGCTTACCCATGCTACTCATTTCAAACTTAGAATGCATGAGGTCAGAAAACCTCTTACATAGTTTGGAATCAGTTGACCCAAATATAATATCATCTACATATATTTGTACTAACAAAGTTTGATCCTTATGGTGCCTAGTGAATAATGTTTTATCTTCTATGCCTCTAGTGAATTTATGCTCTATCAAAAAGCTAGCTAAGGTCTCATACCAAGCTCTTGGAGCTTACTTTAAACCATAAAGAGCTTTATGCAATCTAAATATGTATGAGGGATGGGTTGGAGATATAAAACCTGGAGGTTGTTCAACATAAACCTCTTCTTTCAGTACTCCATTAAGGAAGGCACTCTTTATATCCATTTGATAGACTTTGAACTTCTTGTATGCAGCATAAGCAAGGAATATTCTGATTGCTTCTAACCTTGCAACTGGTGCAAAGGTTTGATCATAGTCTATGCCTTCTTCTTGCCTATAACCTTGAGCAACAAGCCTAGCCTTGTTTCTCACAATTACACCATGGGCATCTTGTTTGTTTCTACATACCCATTTGGTTATAATGACTGGGTAGTCTTTGGGTCTTGGAACTAAATCACAAACTCTACATCTCTCAAATTGGTTGAGTTCCTCTTGTATTGCAATGATCTAGTGGGGATCTTGCTCAGCATCTTTTATGGATTGAGGCTCAACTTGAGAGAGGAAACAGGCATGCATCACATCTTGGTTGAGTTGATGCCTTGTCTGCACACCTACTGTTATGTCTCCAATCACTTGGGATCTAGGGTGATCCCTTAGTGTGACAAGATCAGTGGGTGGAGTTTGTTCAGCAATAGCATTTGGAATTAATTCCTCTTGTGGAATTATGTCTGCTGTTGGATGAAGTTCAACTTCTTCCAATGGTTCTTCTTCACTCTCTTCTTTAGCTTGTGGAGTAGGAGGTGATATAACTTCTTGTGTAAGGTTCAACTAACCCATTTTCTCACACAAGTGAGGTACCTGCAAGGTGCTATTTGTAGAAATTGTTTTCTCCTTATAAGACATGTTAGCCTCATCAAAAGTTACATGAATTGATTCCTTAATTTTTAAGGAAGACTTGTTAAACACCCTATAAGCTTTGCTTACTTGGGAATATCCTAGAAAAATTCCCTCTTCAGCCTTGGCTTCAAACATTCTAATATATTTCTTGTTATTATTATGTATATAACATATACAGTCAAAGACTTTAAAATAGGTGATTTTAGGTTTCTTCCCTTTAAGCAATTCATAGGGAGTCCTATTCTTAAGCTTATGTATTAGACTTCTATTCAGTACACAGTTTACTGTACTAACAGCCTCTGCCCAAAAGGATAGGGGCATGTAAGCATCTGCAAGTAATGTGCCTACAGCTTCAATTAGGGTTTTGTTCTTCCTTTTAGCTACCCTATTTTGTTGAGGAGTTCTAGGAGCTGAGAAGTAGTGCCTTATACCTTCATTCTCACAGAACTCATACATAAGAAGAGACTCAAACTCTGTACCATGATCACTTCTGATCAATGCAACATGAGTAGAGTACTCAATCTGTATGGTCCTGAGAAAATATGTAAGAACTTTGAATGTATCTGACTTAGATCTCAGAAAGAACACCCAAGTGAATCTTGAGAAGTCATCTACAATAACTAGGGTATAGGATTTCACTCCTAGGATTTGTACAGCAATAGGTCCAAATAGGTACATGTGTAGCAAGTACAAAATCCTAGGTGAATCATTTTTATTAACTGACTTAAAGCTAGATTTAGTTTGCTTGCCTAGTTGACAAGCCCTACAGAGGCCTTCCTACTTGTATGGACCAGAAGGTAAAGCTCTCACAAGGCTGTCTTTAGATAGCCTAGCAATGTTTTTCATATTTACACGTTTTAGCATTTTATTCCATAATTCATTTTGATTGCAAACAATGTTAAGCAGACAAATATCTGAATTTACAGAATAAAAATCAACTAAGTATATGTTTCCTTGTCTATTTTCAATTAAAACATTTTGTTTTTCTTTATTAGAAATAATATAAGATTTTGAGTTGAAATGTACCTGATAACCTTCATCACATAGTTGGCTTATGGAGATGAGGTTATGCTTGAGTCCACTTACATATGTCACCTTCTTGAAAGTGACTGCTCCAATCTTTACTTCTCCAAAGCCTTCAGACTGGCCCCAATTTGAATCACCAAAGATCACCTTTGGTCCCAGCTTGGACTTGTAGTTACTTAAGTTGTCCTTATTGCCAGTCATGTGCTTGGAACATCCACTGTCCAGGTACCATTTCTGATTAACCACTGGACAACCCTTTTCCTGCAATGAAAATAGTTAGTTGTTCTTGACCCAGGTTACCTTGGGTCTTTTATATTGTTGATAAGAAAAACTAGATATTACTAAAAATTCAGGTTGTGATTTATACCCTAAGGGGTGATATCTTCTAGGAGGAATTGTCCAATCATCAAGTGGATTAAAAGGTTTCCTAGATTGAGTTGAGTTGCTGTAATAATTGTGACTTTTATCAAGTCTTTCTGGGTTCGACGAAATGTTGTGAGTTTGTCGACCAGAGTTCGACGAAATGGGATGAGATCGTCGATCTCTGCTCAAAGAATGAACATATTCATTTTCTATGCCCCAAGTTCGTCGATCTCTACTCAACAAACCATATACAGTTCGTCAATCGCAGTAAGACGAATGATTATTATATAGATTTGTGTTCAGCGTTCTTCGACTTGAGTTCGACGAACTGACCACATTTCGTCGATCTGAGTTCGACGAAATCTGCTGAACTTTGTTTTTATCTAAGGTTTTCTGATTTTGATCTTTCTTGTTTTTGTGTGTGTTTTTAGTTTGATTGGGATTGTTATTATCTATCTTTTCTTTGCTCTTTTCAGACACAAACTTTATTGGTGTGGTTAATATATTCTTCTTGAGTATAAGGGGTAAACTTAATGATGCACCTAAGTCTAGTTTGCCTTTCAATCTGGCATTGACTGTGCTTGTGACGTCCATCAGCTTAAGGCTTCTCCCATTGAGAGATTCCTCAAGTTGTTTGGCCTCACATAGTTCTGTTTTTAGAGAATATATCTGTTCATTTGCTAGAGTTAGTACTTTTAGTTTAGTGTTTTCATAAATCAAGTTTTCTTAATTAGATAATTTCTCTCTAAGTGTTTTGATTTCCTTTTCAGAGTTTATTAGATCAATACACATAGTGCTAAATTCAATTTTAAAGCTATCAGAATTATAGTCAAAAGATAAGAGTATCTGATCAACTTCAGATTCTGAAGCTCCTTCAATGTCAGATATATCCTCTTCATCTGATTGACTTTTGGAGGCATCAATAGCCATGAGGCAGACTTCCTTGGCCCTTGCCTCTTCTTCTTCTTCACTGGAACTTGAAGATGTGGATTCATCTTCAGTGTCACTCCAGCTTTCAGCAACAAAGCCCTTCTCCTTCTTTTTATATTTGCTGGAAGAAGGTCTGCTGCTTTGCTGTCTTCTGGAGTCCTTCTCTCTACTCCTTTCCTTCCTTTGATTCTCTGGATACTCTGAGATAAAGTGTCCAGGTTTCCTGCAGCCAAAGCAAGCCACTTCTTTAGTGGGGGTTTTGTCATACCTTGGCTTATCATCCTGTCTGGATGATTTTCTCCTGAAGTCTTTCCTTGCCATTTTGTAAAATCTTTTGACAAGGAGACTCATTAGCTCTTCATTTATTGTTCAAGGTTCTGTCTCTTCAGCAGCCTTGAATGCCAAATTGTGCTCTTTCCTAGCTGGTGGAGGAGTCCTTTGTTCAGCTGCTTCTCTGGACTTGATTAGCTGCTCATAGGACTTGAGCTTTCCCAAAAGAGATTCTGTAGAAATTTCATTTAAGCTCCTGGCCTCCTTGATTGGCCAGATCCTTGAATCCCATGAGCTTGGGAAGTACATGAGGATTTTATCATTCACCTCAGTGAGGATGATGTCTTTATCCATGGTCTTCAGCTCATTGATAATTGAGCTCAGTCTGTTGTACATGTTTGCCACAGATTCTGCTTCATCTTTCTTGATGTTCTCATATTGGGATATGAGGTTTGACCTTCTGTCCTTCCTTTCATCAGCAGATCCAGCCACCATTTGGTTGAGGGAGTCTCAAATGGCCTTGGCTGAGGTACATTCAACCACTTTCTGGAAAATGTCATGAGACATTGTTTGGGCCAGAATGTTCATGGCTTTAACATCAACAACCTTGGCTTTCTTTTGGGCATCAGTCCACTCAGGTGGTGGAACTGCATGAGTGTTGAAAGTTGATGTGGATGCAGCTGGTTGAGGAGGACCTGTCAAGATGGAATTGTAGATATCCTCATCAATAGAGTTCATATAGAGTTTTATTCTTGTCTTCCATATGGCAAACTTATTTAGGTTACACACTGGAGGTCTGGTGCTTGCATAGTCTTTGTTTTATGTCATGCTGTGAATATAATTCCAATAGAAATAAAAATCAGATCTAACACAGGACCTTTTGGTTCAAGGGTTAACTTGTACAACCAAAGGAACCTTGCTCTGATACCAATTGAAAGTTAGGGTTAGATCTGAAATACTCTAGATGGCGGGTGAATAGAGTATCTTAAAAACTTCAAAGCTTTTTTGCTGTAAATAAAATTCAGTCCTAAGATAAGTTATTCTACCACAGACACATCAGAATTTAAACTACCTATCACATGCACAGCAACCTAATTATCATAGGCACAGCAAGAACAAAAAAAAAAGGATGACAACCAGACAACACAAGAATTTTATAGTGGTTCCCCAACCTGGGTACATCCACTCTTCTACCACCCTGTGTTGGATCCCTAGTTGGATTTGGGTTAGTTCAGTAAGCTACGATGTTTGACCTAATCTGTATAGCCAAGGTCATGGTTGTGTCCTAGAGTCTAGGCCATGTCCTTTGAATCTGCACTGCTTGTACCAGCCATCCACAGACTGCAAAAGACTCAAGACTTAGAGAAATATCAAAGACTCAGAAAATGAGTTCGACGTCTGTCAAACTCAGGTCGACGAAAGTTGTGCTCAGCTCGACGAACTCAGAGAAAATTCTCTGAGCTGCGCTCGACGAACTTGGTACTCAGGACGACGATTTATGGACACTATATTTCAACATTCCAAGTCCAGAATTTCTTTCTCTGAACTCCAGTCGACGAACTTAGTTCTCAGGTCGACGATCTCTAGGTATTCTACTTCAACATCTTATTCCAGAAACATCTGAATATTCTAAGTCTAGAATCATACTCCAGTCGACGAACTCAAATTCTCAACTCGACGAACTTAGACCACATTTCTGGCAAGCTCTATCAAGTAGCAGTTAGAAGTTCTCAGCTCGACGAAACTAGTTCTCAGGTCGACGAACCCAGTTCTCAGGTCAACGATTTCTGGACACGTTACTCCAACATTCTTTAGTCCAAGAAACATTTCACTAAACTCCAGTCGACGAAATTAGAATCTCAGCTCGACGATCTAGATACATAGAATTAGCAAGGTTTTAGAGAAAGCAGTTATTTGTCCTTAGGTCGACAATCTTGGATCTCAGCTCGACGAATAACTGTTATTTGGTCGACTAACTTGACTTCTCAGCTCGACGAACTCTGGACTCAGGTTGACGAATTCTGTTCTCTGCTCAACGATTTCTGTGAAGTTCTAGACTTGGAGATTTTTCCTCCGTCTATCCTTAGTTTATTGCGATAATTCCTGAGTAATCAATGCTCAATATTCACTGAATATTACCGTTAGACGCAACATTGATTATGGACTTCATCAGGATTATTGCTTGTCATGTTTTCATGGGACAGTTGGGGAAATCAATCAATACAAATATTTTTCAGGCCATCAGCATTGAATGAAGGAAGAAATTCAAAATTCAAAAGGTAGATTCCTTGGAAAATATAAAAAGGATTTTTCTCCTTTTTCTGATAGACAGGAACAGGGGTTTTCTTTCTTCTTCTCAGTAGAACACGCAGAGCACAATATATTGACAGCAATCATACAGTAATAGAGAACAAGAAGCCCTAGCCCTTGACCAAAGAAAGAACAGCAAGCTGAAGAAGAAGAAGAAGAACAACCATTTAAATCAAGAGTCTTCTTTTGTCTTCATCCCAGGATTCTTCAAAGGACAACAATTACTATATTAGTCAAGAAGCTCCTGGATATATGCTGGTTAAGGCTGAAACATTGAAGGCCTACTCATCCTGAAGCAAAGCTCCATCCTTCCTGAACCAATCTATATTTAAGGGGGAGCTTTGTCAAAATCAAGATCCACTAAAGTCTTCTCAATTGTTTTTGAGAAAGAGAAGACATAATCACTCTCTCATCTCCCACTATATAAATGGTTTTTTAACTACCTTCAAAAGTTATTACTGGTTGCAAGTCACCTGATCAAAAGACTTGAGGATTGGTTTTTGAGCACCTGATCAAAAGCTCATTGGTGGCAGTCACCTGATCAAAAACCTGAGTGGATTCCTACCAGGGTGGTATAAGAGTGGATGTACCCAGGTTGGGGAACTACTATAAAATTCTTGTGTTGTCTGGTTGCACTTTTTCTTTTGCTCTTGTTGTGGATGTGCTAGATAGGTTGCTGTGTTTGTAATATTAGTTTATATTTGTTGTGCCTATGATAGATTGGTTTACTTTAGGACTAAGTTGTTTATTTACAGCAAAAAGAGTTAAAGTTTTAAAAATACTCTATTCACCCCCCCCCCCCTCTAGAGTATATAAGATCTAACCCTAACTTTCAATTGGTATCAGAGAAAGTTTTCTTTGGTTGTACAAGCTAACCCTTGAACCAAAAGATCCTGAGTTAGATATGATTTTTATTTCTATTATATATATATTTACAGCATAGCACAGAACAAAGACTATGCAAGCACCAGACCTCCAGTATGCAGCTTGAATAAGTTTGTCATCTGGAAGGCAAGAATTAAATTATATATGAATTCAATCGATGAGGACATCTACAATTCCAATTTGACAGGTCCTCCTCAACAATCAACTTCCACAACAACCTCAAGCACTAATGCAGTTCCACCACCTGAGTGGACTGAAGCCTAGAAGAAAGCAAAGGTTGTTGATGCCAAAGCCATGAATATTCTAACCCAAACAATGTCTGATGACATTCTCCAAAAAGTGGCAGAATGCACATCAGCTAAGGACATTTGGGACTCTCTCAACCAAATTGTAGCTGGATCAGCTGATGAGAGGAAAGATAGAAGATCCAATCTCATATCCCAATATGAGAACTTCAAGAAGGAGGAAGCAGAATCTATTGCAGATATGTACAACAGGCTGAGCTTAATCATCAATGAGCTGAAGACATTCGATAAGGACATCACTCTCACTGAGGTGAATGACAAAATCCTTATGTGCTTCCCAAGCTCAAGGGATTCAAGGATCTGGCCAATCAAGGAGGTCAGAAGCTTAAATGAGATTTCCACTGAATCTCTTTTAGGAAAGCTCAAGTCCTATGAGCAGCTGATTAAATCCAAAGAAGTAGCAGAGCAAAGGATACCTCCACCAGCAAGGAAGGAACACAACCTGGCATTCAAGGCTGTTGAAGTATCTGAAGCCTCAACAGTTAATGAAGAGTTGATGAGTCTCTTTGCCAAGAGATTCTATAAAATAGCAAGGAAAGATTTCAGAAGAAAGTCATCCAGGCAGGATAACAAGCCAAGGTATGACAAAACTCCTACTAAAGAGGTAGTTTGCTTTGGCTGCAGGAAGCCTGGACACTTCATCTCAGAGTGTCCAGAAAATCAAAAGAAGGAAAGGAGAAGAGAGAAGGATTCTAGGAGACAGCAAAGCAGCAGGCCTTCTTCCAGCAAATACAAGAAGAAGGAGAAAGGCTTTGTAGCTGAATCATGGAGTGAAACTGAAGATGAATCCACATCTTCCAGCTCCAGTGAAGATGAAGAAGAAGCAAGGGCCAAGGAAGTATGTTAACCCAGAAATCGGCGATCCTTCCCAAGGTAGCCAGCTGGCTAGT
Organism: Platanthera guangdongensis; assembly: GCA_039583875.1. Classification (NCBI taxonomy): domain Eukaryota; kingdom Viridiplantae; phylum Streptophyta; class Magnoliopsida; order Asparagales; family Orchidaceae; genus Platanthera; species Platanthera guangdongensis. The sequence continues at coordinate 241,426,433 of CM077153.1, forward strand.
CGCGACCTTCAGATTCTCCCTGGAGTTCGCGACAAGTCCATAGTGAAGGCGAACAGATTTCTCTGCCTACCCCTGTCGCGTAGCAACCGCGTGCCCTGCGGGACGGCGGGTTGTTCCCATAGCTCACCCTCGCAGGCCATGCGGTTAGGCCTGCTAACCATGCAGCATTCTTCCTTGCAGGAGGCAACCCACAACAACAGGGGGCGATCTGTACGATCTATCTCTTAGGTCCGCCTGGTCACCCAGCCAATGCCAACCCTGGACCAATTCAACCGTCGCGGGCTTGGCGGACTCACGCTCAGGCTCACCTTCAGAAGGTTTCCTCCCCTATAGGGGGAGGCCTCCAGCAGGCCCAAGCCGCACCCTTAGGTGGCCTCCAACAGCCAGGCCGCCCCTCCTGGGCGGCCTCCTGCAGCCAGGCTGCCCCTCCTGGGCAGCCTCTAGTCCGGGCCGCAACCCTAGTCGGCCTCCAGCAAGCCAAGGGCGCCCCTCTTGGGCGGCCTCCAAGCCCAGGTCGCCCATCCTGGGCGGCCTCCAAGCCCAGGCCACCCCTCCTGGGCGGCCTCCAAGCCCAGGCCGCCCCTCCTAGGCGGCCTCCAAGCCCATGACGCCCCTCTTGGGCGGCCTCCAAGTTCAGGCCGCCCCTCCTGGGCGGCCTACAAGCTCAGGCCGCCCCTCTTGGGCGGCCTCCAAGCCCAGGTCGCCCCTTCTGGGAGGCCTCCAAGTTCAGTCCGCCCCTCCTGGGCGGCCTCCAAGCTCAGGCCGCCCCTCCTGGGCGGTCTCGAAGCCCAGGTCGCCCCTCCTGAGCGGCCTCCAAGTTCAGGCCGCCCCTCCTGGGCGGCCTCCAAGATCAGGCCGCCCATCCTAGGCGGCCTCCAAGCCCAGGTTGCCCCTCCTGGGCGGCCTCTGAGTTCAGGCCACCCCTCCTGGGCGGCCTCCAAGCTCAGGCCGCCCCTCCTGGGCGGCCTCCAAGCCCAGGCCGCCCCTCCTGGGCGGCCTCCAAGTTCAGGCCACCCCTCCTGGGCAGCCTCCAAGCTCAGGCCGCCCCTCCTGGGCGTCCTCCAAGCTCAAGCCGCCCCTCTTAGGCGGCCTCCAAGCCCAGGCCACCCCTCCTGGGCGTCCTCCAGTCCAGGCCGCCCCATCTGCTCAATCTCTGCTCGTCGAGTCTGCGCAGGTCGTCATGATGACTTCACTGGGCCTCGCTTCTAGATAATCTTCCCCAAACCTATAAATAGCCCCCAATGCCTCTCATTTAGGGGAAGAGACAAGGCGTAGGAGCAAAACTGTAGCTTGCCAGCAAGCCCTGCGGACTCAGTTTTCCAGTCCTCCACAGCTTGCCATCAGCTTGCAAGCAAGCCCTGCGGACTCAGTTTTCTAGTCCTCCCAGTCCTCCATAGCTTGCCATCAGCTTGCCAGCAAGACCTGCGGACGCAGTTTTCCAGTCCTCCCAGTCCTCCACAGCTTGCCATCAGCTTGCCAGCAAGCCCTGCGGACTCAGTTTTCTAGTCCTCTACAGCTTGCCATCAGCTTGCCAGCAAGCTCTGCGGACTTAATTTTCCAGTCCTCCCAGTCCTCCACAGCTTGCCATCAGCTTGCCAGCAAGCCCTGCGGACTCAATTTTCCAGTCCTCCACAGCTTGCCATCAAGCCGCGCGGCCTGCCAGCAGCTTCTTATCCTTAGCCTCTGGTAACTCCCTCCTTAACTGCCAGCTTCCCCCTTTGTACCCTTTATTGCTTTTCATGTAAAGGCACTTTGAGCAAGCTATAATCTTGTTTCTTGATTAGAGAAAAAGCCCGTCGCAAGAGTGGCATTTAAGCCGCGGCGGGCGAAGTCTGTTGTTGCCGCTACTAGCGGCCCCCTCTCACCCTCTCAGTTCAATATAGCTCTCTCGGTGTCGACGTGCAAGAGCAACCGTCCAAGTAACTGTCAGCTTAAGCTTCTCTATTGACCAAGCCTCTCTGCTCAGCAAGCCTTCTCTCTGCTCACCAATCTTGCTCTCTGCTCAGCAAGCTTGCTCTCTGCTCAGCAAGCTTGCTATCTGCTCAGCAAGCCTTCTCTCTGCTCAGCAAGCTTGCTCTCTTCTCAGCAAGCTTGCTCTCTGCTCAGCAAAGCCTTTTCTCTGCTCAGCAAGCTTGCTCTCTGCTCAGCAAGCCTTCTCTCTGCTCAGCAAGCTTGATCTCTGCTCAACAAGCTTGCTCTCTGCTCAGCAAAGCCTTTTCTCTGCTCAGCAAGCTTTTTCTCTGCTAAGAAAGTTCCTCGCTGCTCATTAAGCTTCTCTGCTGGTCGATCGTCATAGTAACCGTCTGCTTGGCAGCTCCTGATCATCCTCCCCTTCTCATAAGCCTTCCCGGCTGCTCTGGGCAACCCTCTCCTCTATCCCCGCAACCCCTTTGACAAGCGCTTGCTCCACTCTCGAGCACTCAGAAGCTTCCTTCCTTCCTCTTCCCCCGCAACCTTCGTCCTCTTCCTCTCCTAGCTTGTGAGATCGAACACTCCCTCCGTGTTAGCTTCCCTGTGCCGTTTTCGTGCATCAACAGTTAACACGCAACCTTCAGATTCGAACAGGCAGTGAAAACTGACAGTTAGTCATGACAGACCACCAACCAGCTGAGAACCTTGCTCCAAGTCCCAGTGAAGATCCACTCTGGGAGGCCTTCGAGCAATCGCGCCATGAGAATACTCGGCAATTCCAAGAAATCAACCAAATTCTTGCTTCAATCACACAGCGATTAGACACTCATCCTAAGGCAGCCCCAGCTGCTCCAGCTGCTCCAATCAATCCAGCATCCGAGACTCCTCAAGATTATCCTCCGGCTTGCCCACCGTTCTATCCTCCTTACACTCCAACCTTTTCGCAAGGGCCTGCAGCCCCTTTGCGACCTCAAGATGAAGAGTTTTCAGCTCGTCAAAACTTCATCCGGGGAGCAGCCCGGGGAAGTCCTGCAATATTTCTCAACTTTCAGGGAAGTCATCCTTACCCATCAGCTCCTGTCTTTACTCCTGCAACAACTTTTCCCTTTTATTCCCCTGCTTCCTTTGCAGCTACATCTTATGCTCCCTTTAATCCTTATGATGTAGGAGAACAAGAAGAGCCGTCACCGTTTACAGAGAATATTCGTCATGAACCTACTCCAGCAAACTTCAGAGAGCCTTGACTGCCAATCTATACTGGAGAGACTGATCCAGTAAAGCACCTTCAAGCCTTTGAATCGGCTGTTTCTCTCAAGACTCTGTCAGATGCAACTAAGTGCAAGCTCCTTGTCACTACCTTTGATGGGCAAGTGAGGGACTGGTTCTATGGCCTCCGTCCTCACTCCATCACTTCTTCTACTAATCTGCGAAGGGAGTTCTTGCTCAGTTTCTCTACCTCAACCAAGAGAAAGGGCGGTCCTAAAGCCCTCTTTGAGATCAAGCAGCGTGGAAATGAAACTTGGTCTCAATTCGTTGATCGATTCTAAAGAGAAATCTTGGACATCGAGATTGTCGATCAAGAAATGTACCGAGTGGCTCTTATCCAGGGCCTCCGTGAAGGGCCTCTCAAGTTTGAAGCCAATGTCCGTGCTCCAAGAACGTACCAAGATTTGATTGCCTTAGCCAACTCATACATCTGACGCGAAAAGAGCAACCCAGGCTTCATCTCCAAGCTTATATCAGAGAAAGATCCTTCTCATAAATAGCCTCCGAGGTCTCCTCGGAAAGATTTTCCAACAAACTCAAGGAGGGAAAGAAGATTTCAGCATCATCGATACTCCTTCCAGGATCAAGACCATACTCGAGACCCACTACTACCACCAGCTCTATCTTCTCAAACTGCTGCAGTCTACCATCAGCAAGGTGATGGCTTGCATGAGTCCGAACTAGATGAGGCTATTCAAGAAGTGAGCCAAATCATGAAGGATAAAGTTAACTACAAAAGGCCTTATCGATCGGCTGATCAATGATCAAGAGACTCAGAACCATACTGCGAGTTCCATAAAGAGTCAGGCAACTTGACCGAGAACTGCCGAGCACTCCGCCAGCTTGTGCAAAGGATGCTCCGGCAAGGTAAGATGTGTGATCTGCTTCCCAAAGAAGATCGCCCTGATCCAGCAACCTCAAAAGGCAAAGAAGTTGCAGACGTTCCTTGCTCCTCAAAAGGAGTGAACCTAATTGATGAACCCCCTCTCCTCGTTGTTAACAAAACTGTCGAATGCTTCGATGCCGATGACGAGGGTGTGCTTGGAAGACTGTTCTGAACCAACAAAGGACTTCATAGTTCTCTAAATTTTTTCACAACCATGATCGGTTACTCTTACTCTTACTTTTCAAACATTTTCATTTTAAAGCACTCCTAAGTGCTGCTTCTTGCTTTTCAATAAAGCCTTTTATCAGGGATATTATACTTACATAGTTCCTTTCTTGTGATGCTTCCTCCTCTATTTTTCTCTTTGTCGTAAAGATCACTACACCAATGAGATATCGCTGAGTCTTGCTATAGGACCCCTTGAGATTGGATTCCGGCGTAAGACCACAACGACCACATATCGCGGGGAGTGTTCGCATATGTGTAGTGGGGGCTATCCAACTCTCATGCGGAGGAATACGGGACTTTGGATCCTAGCCGGCATCTAACACAGAGTGTGTGCTAGGGAGGCCCCATGTGTTAGCTCTGCTGTGCTTCGCAAAGGATACATTACAGTTACGATGATCTTTGCCTGACAAGCAATGGCGATCAAGAATAGCCTCGTCTCTTTGATCATCTCACAACTGTGATGGTCGAACACTCTCTGGTACTCTCGATCTGTGCCTTCGCGGGTTCCACAATTCCACTGATCTTTCCACAGACAAGCAATAGGCCACTTGGCTCAACTAGTCTCATTGATCAGTGATGATTATACCCGAGGCAAGAGAGCAGTGCATCTAGCGATCCTTCTCAGGATTCTCCATGCTTTTATCTTTTGTGCCCTCCTAGAGGATGCGCGGCCAGCCTGCTTCGAGTAGAACTATACTCGGGATGACAATTCTCAAGCAAGCGATGCATAAGGCCCACGGGGAACACCTGTGGCAGCATCCAGCCTTCTTTAGTCACTTCCGAGTATAGACCTCTTTTTGTCAACTGTCTTCTTTCACAGGTGAACAGGTTAATCTGACCTCTCAAAAGGAATAGCAAACATCCACTTTGCTTATGCTCATTTCATATATATTGCTTGCTCAAGCTCTATCAGATGATGATTCACAGAGCTATCCATTACTCTTATCAAAATCTAATGGCATCAAACATTGATCAAAGAATCTTACACTCCTTGATCATCAAGACATGCTATTGCAATTCAGTTAAGATTGGTCGAATTCATCAGACTTTTTCTCTGCCAATATGATCATATCTATCAACAGTCAGCGCTTGACTTATTGATCTTGACTTCATGTTAAAGATGACATCTCTAATATAACAAGAAGTTTGCTATTCTGGTTTGATATTCATTTAATTGTCAGCAGAGTTCGTCAAGCATTTCCTCTGCTATTTGGTCATGTCCACCTTATCTCATCAACAGTTAACACCTGCAAGCCTCATCCAGGTACTTACAGTTTAGTTCATTATGATATGCATGCTGCTCACTCTTTTCTCTTTGCAGTGATCAGCAGATGCTTGCAAGCTTCCTCACAGCGAATAGCAGACATTTGCAAGCTTCTTCACAGGTACTTGCAAGCTTCTTCACAGGTACTTGCAAGCTATTTTCATATCTTGTCTTCTCCTAACCCTTTTTCTTGCAGAAATCAGCAGACACTTGCAAGTTTCTTCACAGATACTTGCAAGCTACTTTTATGTCCCATTTTTTCTTCTAACATCACTTTTGCAGAGACTAGCAGACACTTGAAAGACCATTTCAGATATTTGCGAGTTATCTCCCTTCTATACTTCTCTCTCACCTTCATTTTGCAGAACTCAGTAGAAGACACATCTTCTTCGTTTTGCAAAGGCAAACTCAGGTACGCGTGAAGTGTACCTTCCATTTATGTCTTCACTAACTTTTTCTGCGCAGGAAAAAGACAGGCAGTAACAACCTTCTTAGGAGAGACATCAGGTTCTTTCTCCCCTTGTCTCCTCTTCCTTTGGGGTGCATCACCATTTTCGTGGGTCTCCAACTTTTTTGAAGTTCCCTTCGGAACTTAAAAAAGTGTGGGGATTATGTTAACCCAGAAATCGGCGATCCTTCCCAAGATAGCTGGCGGGCTAGTCGCGACCTTCAGATTCTCCCTGGAGTTCGTGACAAGTCCATAGTGAAGGCTGACAGATTTCTCTGTCCGCCCCGGTCGCGTAGCAACCGCGTGCCCTGCAGGACGGAGCGCTATTCCCATAGCTCACCCTCGCAGGCCATGCGGTTAGGCATGCTAACCGTGCAGCATTCTTCCTTGCAGGAGGCAACCCACAGCAACAGGGGGCGATCTGTACGATCTATCTCTTCGGTCTGCTAGGTCACCTAGCCAACACCAACCCTAGACCAATTCAACCGTCGCGGGCTTGGCGGACTCACGCTCCGGCTCACCTTTAGAGGGTTTCCTCCCCTATAGGGGGAGGCCTCCAGCAGGCCCAGGCCGCCCCCTTAGGCGGCCTCCAGCAGCCAGGCCGCCCCTCCTGGGCAGCCTCCAACAGCCAGGCCGCCCCTCCTGGGCGGCCTCCAGCAGCCAGGCCGCCCCTCCTGGGCGGCCTCCCAGTCCAGGCCGCCACCCTGAGCGGCCTCCATCAAGCGAAGGCCGCCCCTCCTAGGCGGCATCTAAGCCCAGGCCGCCCCTCCTAGGGGGCCTCCAGCCAGGCCGCCCCTCCTAGGCAGCCTCTAAGCCCAGGGCGCCCCTCCTGCGAGGCCTCCAAGTTCAGGACGCCCCTCCTGGACTGGAAAACTGAGGTTGCAGGGCTTGCTGGCAAGCTGATGGCAAGTTCTGGAGGACTGGGAGGACTGTAAAATTGAGTCCTTAGGGCTTGCTGGCAAGCTGATGGCAAGCTGTGGAGGACTAAGAGGACTGGAAAACTGAGTCCGCAGGTCTTTCTGGCAAGCTGTGGAGGACTGGGAGGACTGGAAAACTGAGTCCGCAGGGCTTGCTGACAAGCTGATGGCAAGCTGTGGAGGACTGAGATGACTGTAAAACTTCTGCTTGCTAGCAAGCCCTGCGGACTCAGTTTTCCAATCCTCCCAGTCCTCCACAGCTTGCCATCAACTTGTCAGCAAGCCCTGCAGACTCAGTTTTTCAGTCCTCCACAGTCCTCCACAGCTTTCCATCAGCTTGCCAGAAAGACTTGCGGACTCAGTTTTCCAGTCCTCTCAGTCCTCCACAGCTTGCCATCAGCTTGCCAACAAGCCCTGCAGACTCAATTTTTCAGTCCTCCCAGTCCTCCAGAACTTGCAATCAGCTTGCCAGCAAGCCCTGCGGACTCAGGTTTCCAGTCCTTCACAGCTTGCCATCAGCTTGCCAGCAAGCCCTACGGACTCAGTTTTCCAGTCCTCCACAGCTTGCCATCAAGCCGCGCGGCCTGCCAGCAGCTTCTTATCCTTAGCCTCTGCCAACTCCCTCCTTAACCGCCAGCTTCCCCCTTTGTACCCTTTATTGCTTTTTCATGTAAAGGCACTTTGAGCAAGCTGTAATCTTGTTTCTTGATTAGAGGAAAAGCCCGTCGTAAGAGTGGTATTTAAGTCACGGAGGGCGAAGTCTGTTGTTGCCACTGCTAGTGGCCCCCTCTCACCCTCTCAGCTCAGTATAGCTCTCTCGGTGTCGACTTGAAAGAGCAACCGTCCAAGTAACTGTCAGCTTAAGCTTCTCTGTTGATCAAGACTCTCTACTCAGCAAGCCTTCTCTCGGCTCAGCAAGCTTGCTCTCTGCTCAGCAAGCTTGCTCTCTGCACAGCAAGCTTGCTCTCTGCTCAGCAAGCCTTCTCTCTGCTCAGCAAGCTTGCTCTCTGCTCAGCAAGCTTGCTCTCTGCTCAGCAAAGCCTTTTCTCTGCTCATCAAGCTTGCTATCTGCTCAGCAAGCCATCTCTCTACTCATCAAGCTTGCTCTCTGCTCAGCGAGCTTGCTCTCTGCTCAGCAAAGCCTTTTCTCTGCTCAGCAAGCTTGTTCTCTGCTCAGCAAGCTTGCTCTCTGCTTAGCAAGCTTTTTCTTTGCTAAGCAAGTTCCTCGGTGCTCATTATGCTTCTCCGCTGGTCGATCGTCATAGTAACCGTCTGCTCGACAGCTCCTGATCATCCTCCCCTTCTCATCAACCTTCCCGGCTGCTCTGGGCAACCCTCTCCTCTATCCCTGCAACCCCTTTGACAAGTGTTTGCTCCACTCTCGAGCACTCAGAAGCTTCCTTCCTTCCTCTTCCCTCGTAACCTTCGTCCTCTTCCTCTCCTAGCTTGTGAGATCGAACACTCCCTCCGTGTTAGCTGCCCGGTGTCGTTTTTGTGCATCAACAAAGTATGCCTCATGGACATTGATGCTTCCAGGAGCCAATCAGATGAAGAAGAATCTGACAATGAAGAAGCTTCAGAAACAGAAGCTGATCAGGTACTTTTGTCCGTTGACTATAATTCTGATGCTTTCAAATTTGAATTCAAAACCATGTGTATTGATTTAATAAACTCTGAAAAGGAAATCAAAACACTTAGGGAAAGACTAGCTAATCAAGAAAATATAATTTCTGAAAACACCAGGTTAAAGGATGAACTAAATCTAGCTAATGAACAAATTATTGCTTTAAAAACTGAACTATGAGAGGCCAAACAACTTGAGGAATCTCTCAATGGGAGAAGCATTAAGCTGATGGACATCACAAGCACAGTCAATGCTAGATTGAATGGCAAACTGGGCTTGGGTGGATCATCAAGTTTACCCCTCATTCTTAAGAAGAATATTTTATCAACCCCTATTAAATTTGTTTCTACTAAGGGTAAGGAAATCATAAACAACAAACAAATCACAGAAGAATTACCCAACTTCAAGAATCACAAAAACAGAAAACAGAAAACCTTAAGTAAAAAAATAAAGTTCAACAGATTTCGTCGAAGTCAGATCGACGAAATGTGGCTAGTTCGTCGAACTCAAGTCGACGAACTCTGAACGCAAATTTATATAATAATCATTCATCTTACTGCGATCGACGAACTCTGTATGGTTCGTCGAGCAGAGATCGACGAACTTGGGGCATAGAAAATGACTATGTTCATTCTCTGAGCAGAGATCAACGATCTCATCCCATTTCGTCGAACTCTGGTCGACGAACTCACAACATTTCGTCGAACCCAGGAAGACTTAATAAAAATTATAACTATAACAGCAACCCTAATCAAACTAGGAAACCCTTTAACCCTCTTGCTGATTGGATAATACCACCTGGAAGATACCACCCCTTAGGATATAAATCACAACCAGAATTCTCTGTGATATGTAGCTTTTCTTATCAGCAAAACAATGGACCCAAGGTAACCTGGGTCAAGAACAATTAATTTTTTTTCTACAGGTGAAGAGTTGTCCAGTTGTTAATCAACTATGGTATCTGGACAGTGGATGCTCCAAGCACATGACTAACAGCAAGGACAACCTACACAATTATTAGTCCAAGCTGGGACCAAAGGTAATTTTTGGTGATTCAAAGTGTGGCCAGTCTGAAGGGTATGGAAAAGTAAGGATTGGAGCAGTCACATTCAAGAAAGTGACTTATGTAAGAGAACTCAAGCATAGCCTCATCTCAATAAGCCAATTATGTGATGAAGGTTATCAGGTACACTTTAACTCAATATCTTGTATTATTTTTAATAAAAAAACAAAATGTTTTTATTGGAAATAGACAAGGTAACATATACATAGTAGATTTTCTTTCTGCCAATTCAGACATTTGTCTACTCAATTTAGTTAGCAATCAAAATGAAATATGGCATAAAAGGCTAGGACATGTTAACATGAAAAATATTGCTAGGCTATCTAAATACAACCTTGTGAGAGGTTTGCCTTCGGGTCCATCCAAGAAGGAAGACCTCTACAAGGCTTGTCAATTAGGCAAGCAAACTAAATCTAACTTTAAGTCAGTTAATAAAAGTGATTCACTTAGGATCTTATACTTGCTACACATGGATCTCTTTGTACCCATTGTTGTACAAAGCCTAGGAGGGAAATCCTATACTCTAGTCATTATAGATGACTTCTCAAGATTCACTTGGGTGTTCTTTCTAAGATCTAAGTCAGATACCTTTAAGGTTCTTACAGATTTTCTCACGATCATACAGATTGAGTACTCTACTCATGTTGCATTGATCAGAAGTGATCATGGTACAGAGTTTGAGTCTCTTCTTATGCATGAGTTCTGTGAGAAGGAAGGTATCAAACACTGCTTCTCAGCTCCTAGAACTCCCCAACAAAATGGGGGTAGCTGAAAGGAAGAATAGAACCTTGATTGAAGTTGCAGGCACATTACTTGCAGATGCTTATACGCCACTATCCTTTTAGGCAGAGGCTGTAAGCATGTCAAATTATGTACTGAATAGAAGTTTGATACATAAACTTAAGAATAGAACCCCCTGTGAATTACTTAAAGGGAAGAAACCTAAAATCACTTACTTTAAAGTATTTGGATGTATATGTTATATATATAATAATAACAAGAATTACATTAGAAAGTTTGAAGCTAAGGCTGAAGAGGAAATTTTTCTAGGATATTCTCAAGTAAGCAAAGCTTATAGGGTATTTAATAAATCATCTTTAAAAGTTGAGGAATCTATACATGTAATTTTTGATGAAGCTAACATGTCTTGCAAGGAGAAAGAGATTTCTATCAGTAATCCTTTGCATGTAGCTCACTTGTGTGAGACTTTGGATGGACTAAGCCTCACCCAAGAGGTTCTAACACATCCCTCTCCACAAGATGATGAAGACAGTGAAGAAGAACCTTTGGAAGAAGTTGAACCTCATTCAACAACAAACATAATTCCACAAGAGGAATTAATTTCAAATGTTGTTGCTGAACCAACTCCACCCACTGATCTTATCACACTAAGGGATCACCCTAGATCTCAAGTAATTGGAGACATATCAGCAGGTGTACAGACAAGGAATCAACTCAACCAAGATGTGATGCATGCTTGTTTCCTCTCTCAAGTTGAACCTCAATCCATAAAAGATGTTGAGAAAGATCCCCACTGGATTATTGCTATGTAGGAGGAACTCAACCATTTGAGAGTTGTAGAGTTTGGGATTTAGTTCCAAGACCCAAAGACTACCCAGTCATGGGAACTAAATGAGTATATAGAAACAAACTAGATGCCCAAGGTGTAATTGTGAGAAACAAGGCTAGGTTTGTTGCTCAAGGTTATAGGCAAGAAGAAGTGATAGACTATGACCAAACATTTGCACCAGTTGCAAGGTTAGAGGCAATCAGAATTTTTCTTGCCTATGCTGCCTACAAGAAGTTTAAAGTCTTCCAAATGGATGTGAAAAGTGTCTTTCTAAATGGAGTACTAAAAGAAGAGGTTTATGTTGAACAACCTCCAGGTTTTATCTCTCCAACTCATCCCTCATATGTATTTAGATTGCATAAAGCTCTTTATGGTTTAAAGCAAACTCTAAAAGCTTGGTATGAGACCTTAGCTAGCTTTTTAATAGAGGATAAATTCACTAGAGGCATAGTAGATAAAACATTATTCACTAGACATCATAAGGATCAAACCTTGTTAGTACAAATATATGTGGATGACAATATATTTGGGTCAATTGATTCCAAACTATGCAAGAGGTTCTCTGACCTCATGCATTCAAAGTTTGAGATGAGTAGCATGGGTGAGCTCTTCTACTTCCTTGGTCTCCAAGTGAAGCATCTACCTCGTGGAATCTTCATCTCCCAGGCTAAATATGTTAAAGAGCTTATTAAGAAGTTTGGGATGGCTGATGCCTCAACAAAGAAAACACCTATGGCCACTAATGTTGTAATAGATTCTTATCCACATGGGAAACCTGTTGACCAGAAGTTATATAGGGGCATTGTTGGGTCCTTATTATATCTTACAGCTAGCAAACCTGATATATTGTTTGTCATATGCCTTTGTGCTAGGTTCCAGGTGAACCCTAAAGAATCTCACCTAGTTTTTCTAAAAAACAATTTGAGATATATAAAGAGTTGTCCTATTCTAGGCCTTTGGTATCCTACTGAGTCTGAATTTGATTTAACTGGATATTCAGATGCTGACTTTGCTGGATGCAGGGTAGAGAGAAAAAGTACATCAGTAACCTACCAGTCTCGTGGTATGAGATTAGTGTCTTGGTTTTACAAGCAGCAGTCATCTGTGTCCACATCAACTGCGGAAGCAGAATATATAGCAGCTAGCAGTTGCTGTTCCCAGATGCTGTGGATCCAAAATCAACTCCTGGACTATGGCTTCAACTTAAATAATTCAACTTTATTATGTGATAACACAAGTTCTATATCCATAACACAGAATCCAGTCCATCACAGTAGGACTAAACATATAGACATTAGGCATCATTTCATTAGAGAGTCTGTAGACAAAAACAAAATTAAACTTGTCTATATCTACACTGATTTACAAAGAGCTGACATTTTCACCAAACCCTTGGATGAAAGAAATCACTTGTTCTTTATAAATCAGCTTGGAATGATTAATGGAGAAGCCTTAGTTTAATTTTTGTCTGCACTCGACGAATTTTTCAAAGTTTGTCGAACGGAGTTCGACGAACTGGGAAATGTTCTTGAGATATTCGTCGAACGGAGAACGACGAACTCTCTGTGAGTGAAGTTGTTTTCGTCGAACGAAGATCGACGAATCTTATTCAGAAAACTTTCATCGAACAGAGCTCGACGAAATGTATTCAAATCTTCAGACTGAGCTCGACAAATTATTTAACTCCAAATTATTTTGTCAACCTCATATCGAAGAATTTTTTATTTTTTACGGAACAGAGTTTGTCGATTCATATTCTGGAAAACTTTAAATCTAGGTTTTCTTCGACCTCCATCCCGCGCTTTCAGTTCCCTTGCCCTTGATCTTCGTTTTTCGCTTGCAGGTGAACTAATGGCGATTCCAGTAGGTAGCCTCGCAGTAATGAAATTTGACACTGGATTTGATGTCGATTTTGATTCCTTCAAACACTCCGATCCCATATTCCTGGACATCCTGCAACTCCTTGAAGAACATCAGTTGAAGAATCTGCTATCCATCAGGATCAAAATAGCTGGCGCTAAGATCAAAGAGTGGGTCTACACTTCTTCCACCACCGATGAGAACATCATGACAGGGACTGTCTCGGGAAATGTAGTTTCTCTCACCCCCGCCGTTCTAACTGAAATTTTTGGATTAACCAATGGTGAAAAAGAGTTAGAAATTGATACTGAGGAATTTGTTGTGATGCTGAGTATGATGGGTTATTCTGGAGAAACCCTAAATAAATTGTTGAAGAAACACATGTCTGCTGAGTTCAAATTTCTAGCAGACATTGTGGGGAAAGTGTTGTTGGGCAAGCATACTGCCCATGATTACATAACCAGGTATCAATTCCTGGTAATGTGTGTTGTGGTAAACAAGAAGCAGGTAAACTGGTCTCAGATTCTGTTTGAGCTGATTAAGAAGAAAAAAAAAAGGAGGTTTGTTTTGGAAGAATCTTGAGAATCTTCCTTAAAGAAAAGGAGGTCAATTTGACCACTTTTGGTTGACCCCAATGGATCCTTGGTGACCCATTGGTCTCCCTTAGGGTTAGGAGTGCCATGGTGGGATCATGGAACCAAGTTAAAACCCTAAGGTTATCCCTAAGGTAGTAATTGGAATTCTACTATTTGCAGACCAAGGTGGTTCACACCCTAATTTCTATGTTCACCCAAACCCTTTAGTGCTACCTAGGGTTTTGTCATGACTAAGTCATGACAAAACCATCCTAGGGGTCTAGAAGTCTTAAGCATGTTACAAATCCCAATACATAAAATAAAAATTTCGTCCTCGAAATTCAAGTTAGGCCTACGGGGTTTCAAGTGTGAGAAGTAAAATGTAACATCCCCAGAGGTTAAATGGAATACCTTGTAACATCTCATTTCCAACTAGACCCCTAAGAATGGTTTTGTCCATGACTAGGTCATGACAAAACCCTAGGAGCCAGAAATGGGCCAAGAAATAGAAGGTCAAGATGAGGATCACCATGGTCTGCCTATGGCACAACCACATCACCCAACATAGGGTTTGACCTTAGGGCTTCACCATGACTCCATGACCCCACCACAACATCACTAACCCATTAGAGGGTCCACTAGAGCCTTAAGGGTCCATTGGAGTCAACCACAGGTGGCCAATTTGATCTAGGACCACTTTAGGCCTAAATTGGGCAATGTGCCCTAACTAAGGGTAGGAGCCCTAGTAAAGCCCAAATAACCCTACCATGGACTTCCTAGACCTAAAGTGGGGTCAATGGGTCTCTAAGGACCCAAGAAGGGCAGTCCAAGAGGTTAAGTTGACCAAAGTCAACTCTGACCCTAAATAGGTCAAACTGGTCTATATATGGTCAACTGACCTTCCCCAAGCCCACCTAACCCTATAGTGAGGTCAATGGGTCACCTAGAACCCATTGGGGTCCACCCAAGAGGCTAAGTTGACCAAAGTCAACTTTAACCCTAAATGGGTCAACCTAACCTACATTGGGTCAAACTAACATACACAAGGGCCAATTGAAGTTACCTTAGCCAAGTGGACCCCACACATACTCTCATAACCCTAGTGAGAGGCCAATGGGTCACCAAGGACCCATTGGGACCAATCAAAAAGGCTAAGTTGACCAAAGTCAACTCTAGCCCTAAAATTGTCAAGTGCCCTACCTAAGGGTCAAGTGACCTCCAAGGGGCCAAGACAACCCTACCTAGGCCTTAGGGGAGTCCAATGGGTCACCAAGGACCCATTAGGGGCAAGCTCAAAGACCAAATTGACCAAGTTCAACCCTAGCCTAAGTTTGGGTCAAGCTAGCCCAAATGGGCTAACTCAAGCTCATGCCCAATACTCTTGGGCTAACCTTGCTTGGATTGTGAAATAAACATGTGGGCTGCCTTAGGGTTAGCTAGGAGTCAAAAATTCAGATTGGTGAATGGAGAGAGAAAGTGCTTCAAAGGAAAGAGAGAGAAAGAGAAGAGAAAAAATGGAGGAAGACTTGGGCTCATCCTTCCCCTTCCCCAACCTTCCCCAACCTCCCATTCAATTCCCTAAGACCAGAGGAGTGCAACCAGCTACCCATTGACTGGTTTGAGCCACATTTTTCCCCTACCTACCATGGCCGCCAACTTGACCAAGAGCCAATAATGGCAAATGCATTTCCAGCCACCTAACACCCCTTCTCTTCATTTTAAAAGCTTCACTGGACTCCAAGAATCAATCCCACCCCTTACCCGAAGAAGCCAGAGCTGTTCACTGTGTTGTTGCAGAAATCCGACCACCACCACCACCAAAAATGGCGTCCCGGCGATCGGCAAGGATTCAAGCCACCAAAAGGTCCTCCTCTACTCCTCTCTTCGTGGGCTAGATCTTTAGATATTTTAGAGAGAAATCGCGCTCAATTGAGCCCGATTGGGAGAGATAAAATTCAGAATTTCCATGGTTTTTCAACCTTTTGGGTTCGCCGGAAACCACCACTCCGGTGGTCGTGCCGCCGCCCGGCGATAACCCCCACCTCAACGAAGGTGGTGGCGGTGGTGGCCGGCCAGGGAGGTGGCCGGGTGGCTGGGAAATGGCTTGGAAGAAGCTCTACGTTGGGCTGATCACAGCCCTTGGCTGGAGGAGGAAGATGACCAGAAATCGTCAGATTTGCTTTAAGATTCGTGCTCCATCATTTCTTTTATTTAGTTTTGATTTCTGAATTTTCTGTTCTGTTTTCTGGGCTGTATTGATTTAATTTTTAAAAATACTTACGGCCACCTGGTGGGAACACGTTCAATATAGGAGTTGTAGCCCTATGAGTCGACTTTAATTTAAAATTGATTTCAACGCATTTGGTAAGTGGTTAGACCACAGCACCCAGTTTGGTGGGCCCTATACCTAGGGCTAACCTGAGATTCAAATGGATGCCCACCCTTCATCCCTTGTCCAAATTACCTGAGATTTTGGCAGGACGTCACCCTTGACCATGTAGAGTTGTTGACCAAAAATGGGAATTTTTGGGGTCACTTGTTCTATAGTTTTGTTAATAATTTAATTTATCTATGGTAAATTAATTTAAGGGCCAAATGACCTCCAAGCTCACCCAAATTTTGGTGAGTGGTGCTTGGGGTCATTATAGTGATCTGGTTAAAATTGGATCACAATTGGATGTGTTTTGTACTATAAACATGCAAATCCTAGCCTTGCCCTAAAAGGGTATTTTGGTCAAAAAGTGCACTTTGGTGTTTTGAGTGGCCAAATCACCTCACCAGAAGATGAAATTTAGGCCACTGACTTGGTATGGCATTTAGCACCTCTCCATGGAATGTGCGGTACAGTGGAATTGATTTGCCCTAAGTTCCTATGCCAAACACTAAGGAAGGACCTTTGTGCCTTGTGAAGGGCATGAGTCCTAAAAACCTTGAATGAACTTCAAATTTTGTATGCAGGGTCCTAGGGTATATAAAACCCTCTGGTAAAAATCTTAAATAATTTAAAAAGGGTAGGGCCCACAAAACCTAACCCTAGCTTAGGTCATAAAACTTCTAGTACTAGTTTAGGTTAGCTAAACTCCTTGAAATATAATAAAATTTAGATAGTGTGGGATAAGGATATAATGAGCCTCTGGTATTTATTTGGGAATTTTTGATCAATATTTGTAGCACTTCATTTGTAACCAATATGATTGCCCTAATTAATAATTTGACTATTGAGATCTCACTGCCAATTGAAAGGTCATGAAAATTTGGCAGAGGTAGTTATAGAGCATAATGATCATATATGAATTTTAATAGATTTTTGGATTCTTGTTTACTCTCCACCTTCAAGTCCTCCCCTTTCTTCCTCTCCGCTCGGTGCCTAGGGGCCATTGGGGAAGGGGCGGAGGATGATAGGACTTAGTCTTTTAGACTAACGGTTTTTCGAACCACATCATTTTAGGGGACCTTGGAGCCCAGCATGGAGGAGCAGCCCCAGAGGTCGGCACACTTGGAGATCGGGCAGTCTAGTTCCGGAGTTCAGACGTCAAGGACTGTGAGTCCTGATCGCTACTAGTAGTTATATTAGTTTGCTTCCGTGTTGAGAGATTTGTAGTGAGGACATGATGTACTGGGCATGAGCCCAAGATCTTATATTTCTGTGTATTTGTGGACACTCCCTTTGTGGAGATTATTTACATAATATGTGATTTCTGTGGACTTGCTTTACTTTTCTGCTACAGTTGCGATCGATTTGGCCGGCAGGATCGGCGTTTTGTAGTGATGACCTTCCTGGGTGCGAAGGTGTCACCGCAAAGAGACGGTTCTGGCCTAAGACCCCGGTGTTTTAAAAAGAAAAAAAAACGGGGGTCTTACATACCTGGCGTAAAAAGCTCTGGGTACCTTTACTGCATCAAGTCTTGTGGCTCCAATGTATGCTCCTCTTGCCATGATTCCTCCACAATACCTTGACCAACGGAACCTTCTTGCGTCGCAAGACCCGTACCAGTATCGTCTATCCAGATCTGCTCCAGGTGCACCGATCGATCAGAAGCTACAGGCCCATCTATCGTCATAATCTGCTGCTCCAGCCTAAGTAGAGCTCTCCTGAGGGAGGAGACGTGGAAGACATCGTGCAAACCCGCTAGCTCTGGCGGCAGCTCTAGCCTATACGCCAAGGGACCGATCCGCTCCAGGATCCTGTAAGGTCCCATGTATCTCGGACTGAGCTTATTCCGACCACGGACCCGCGAGACTCCATACATCGGTCGTATCTTTAGAAACACCCGGTATCCTAACTGGAACTCTACCTGACGATTCCGAGCATCGTAATACTTAGCCTACCTGCTATGGGTCTCCAAGATCCTGTCATGTACCAACCGCACCTGAGCATCCGTATCCTCAATGAACTCTGAGCCAAGTTCCTTCGGATCCTCATCCTGGATCCAAGACAAAGGAGTCTTGCATCTCTGCCAATATAAAGCCTCATAAGGGGCCATGCCGATGTTGGACTGGTGGTTGTTGTTGTACGAGAACTCAATCAATGGTAGCTGCCTCTCCCATGTCTCTCCGCGGTCCAGTATACAAAGACTCTACAAATCCTCCAATGTCTGATTGGTGCGCTCTGTCTGTCCATCCGCCTGAGGGTGTAAGGCGGTACTGAATGTCAACCGGGTCCCCAAATAAGACTGGACCGACCTCGATTCCTTAGACGTAAATTACCCATCCCAATCGGACATTATCATCCTTAGCACGCCATGGTATCGTATAAACTGATCCACAAACCTCTGCACCAATTCACCCACTGAAGCATCCTTCTTGATCGGTAGAAATCTAGCCACCTTCGTCAATCTATTGACGATCATTCATATTGAGTCGTTCCCCGCATGTGACCGAGGAAGACCATGTATGAAATCCAAGGCGATGTCATCAAACTTCCATTCCAGCACCGGATGTGGCTGCAATAACTCGGCTAGACTCTTACACTCTGCCTGTACTAGATGACAAGCCTCGCAATGGGTCACAAAGTATGTGATGTCCGTCTACAAGCCCTGCCAGTACATCGTCCTCTTTAGGTCGGTCGTCATCTTGGTGATGCCCGGGTGCACCAAGTACCTGCTGTAGTGAGCCTCGGTCATAATGTCCTCCTGAATCCTGCCCCCAGCCGGTATGTACACCCGTCCTCTAAAACATATCAACCCATCTCTCTCTATATATTCCCTGGCCGTGCCCGCCTCCAAGGCCCTTAATACTGGCTCTAGCTAGTTATCCCTTCTCTGCTCAGCCCTGATACGATCTCAAATATCATTGGTACTGCTCATCACAGCCAGATACTCCACATAAATCTCTGAGCCATCCGAGCACACCAAAGTAATCTACATATCCTCCATCATTCGTAACAGCTCCACAGCCATCAACTAGGACTCTACTCCTGAAGCAGTAGCCCTCTAGCTCTGTGCGTCTGCCACCACATTCCCTTCCTCGGGTGATAGTGTATCGTATACTCATAATCAGAAAAAAAATTCCACCCATCGCCTCTAGCGGACATTCAACTCCTTCTGCGTATCAACATATTTCAGATTCTTGTGATCTGAAAATATGTCGCAGTGCACCGCATAAAGATAATGCCGCCAAATCTTCAGTGCGAACACCATTACTCCCATCTCCAAGTCATCTACAGGGTAGTTCTGCTCATGCTTCTTCAACTGGCGGGAGTCGTATGCAATCACATGTCCATGCTGCATCAGTACAACACCCATCCCCTGAAATGACGCATCAGTATACACCTGGAAGCCCTCCTTCCCAGATGGAAGAGCGAAAATATGGGCTGATGTAAGCTGACCTTTCAACTCCTGGAAGACCGCCTCACACTGCGGCGTCCAAACAAATAGAGTGTCCTTCTTTGTCAAAGAAGTAAGTGGAAGGGCTATCTGAGAGAATCCCTGCACAAACATCTGGTAGCACCCGGCCAATCCCAGAAAACATCGGAGATCCGTGGCCGTCTTCAACTGAGGCCAGTCTCGCACTGCCTAAATCTTCGGGGGATCCACCGCCAATCATGCTCCACTGATAATGTGACCTAAAAAGGCCACCTCCATCAGCCAGAACTGACATTTGCTGAACTTGATATATAACTGGTGCTCCCTGAGTTTCTCCAAAGTCAAGGCCAAATGTTGTGCATTCCTTCGTTCTCGAATAAATGAGGATGTCATCTATGAACACAATGACAAACCTGTCAAGGTATGGCTCAAACACCCGATTCATCAATCTCATGAAAGCTGATGGCATGTTCGTGAGCCCAAAGGGCATCATGATAAACTCGTATAGGCCATATCTGCTACTAAACGCCGTCTTCGGGATGTCTTCTTCCTAAATCCGTAACTGATAGTACCCCGATCTCAAATGCAGCTTTGAGAACCAATGTGCTCCCACTAGCTGATCAAATAATTCGTCGATCCTTGGCAGTGGATAGGTGTTTCAGACTGTCAACCGGTTTAGTGCACGATAGTCAATGCACAACTTGAGGGTCCCGTCCTTCTTCTTTACAAACAAAACTGGAGCTCCCCAAGGCGAGGAGCTCAGCATAATGAATCCAGCCTCCATCAGTTCCTTCAACTGACTCCTAAACTCCACCAACTCCATTGGAGCCATCCGATAGGGAGCCTTAGACACCGGCTTAGCTCCCGACACCAACTAAATATAGAAATCCTTCTCGCAGTACGGCGATAATTTTGGTAACTTCTCTGGGAACATACCCGCAAAGTCTCGCACCACCGATATATCGGCAACCTCTGTCTTGACCTTGACCATCTCGAAGAACACCTGATAGACCTCATCTCCAAGAAATTTGACTCAAACCTAGTTAAAAGTGGACAATTACATGTGATCCCCCATGTGGGCACACCACAGCTTCCGCTGCTTAGTTTGTCCCCAACTAAACTCGAGCGGGGGTGACCCAGGGTTAGTGCACTTTTACTCTTCCGATCGAGTTTTCTCTCTGATACCAGTTTGTAAGACCCCCCCCCCCCCTTTTTCTTTAAACTACCGTGGGTTTATGCCCAGAACCGCCGCTTTGCGGTGACACCACACACCCAGGAAGGTCGTCACTACAAAACGCCGATCCTGTCGGCCATACCGATCGCAGAAAAGTGTAGAAGCATAAATGAACAGTTAAATCTAAGTCCACAAGATCACATGTATATAATATAATTAATCTCCACGAAGGGAGAGTCCACATAAATGATAAATCCAAGTATTAATAGTAAAGGGCTCCTGTCTGATACATCAAATCCTCACTACATATCACTCAATCGCGAAGCAAATATATAATATCTACTAATGGTCGGGACTCACTGTCCCTACTGGCTGGACTCCCGTGCTAGACTGTCCCGTCTCCATACGCACTTACCTCTGGGACTGCGTCTCTTGGTTCGGCTCCACGATCCCCTAAAATGGTTTGGTCAATGACCGTTACTCTAAAATACTAAGTCCTATCATCCCCCACCCCTCCTCCAATGGCTCCTAGGCACCGAGCAGGGAGGAGGAAAGGGAAGGTAATGAAGGTGGAGAGTAACAAAGGTAAGCAGATGATAGCGGAACTAGTATATCATAAGTACATAAACAGAGCAAATAAATGTAAGCAGTAGTAGGTAAACAGTATAAGTATACACAAGAGCGAGAGAACAAGTATAGTACGAAAAGGTAAACAAAGTAAGTAACCATGACCTATAAGAATGCCCATACAAACCTATAGACCAAGGGGTCATTTTGCAAGGCCTATTGTATAAAGCGTCTCATATCACTTTATACAATAGGTGTCAGGGGTTATATGCAATGATGATGTTATGACATGCAAGTATGCCTTGATGTGAACACACAAGTGCAACACACACACTCAACTCTGTGCACACAGATCTTTAGTTCCCCCTTTCTAGAGCCTAACCTCCCAGGATACCTCCGTAGTGGCAAACGGAAGTGGTGGGTTGGGCCTCTCCCACCTCTAAACTGGTATCAGCACTACCAGTCTGACATATCGTACGCCTCAATGCTAGTTCATTAAGTGGATCTCCTATGCACTCTTGCCGTCTGGCGCACCAGACTTTATTTGGCCAAGTGCTAAACCACACTTGTCGAGTCAATGTATTGGTGTCGTTGCGACGACTATAAAATACCAAAGACCCAACACCTTTATCTTATGCTCATGCAATATTACCATGATTTTCCACCGAGCCAAAGCTCCCTGGACTATCTCGTCCGTCACAATCATTTGTCGAGCCAAAAGCTCCCCGGACTAGTCCGTCCGTCACAACTATCTACCGAGCCATCGGCTCTCCGAGCTAACCTGCCCATCACCAGAACCACCGAGCCTACCGCTCGTGTGACCAACCTAACTCCCATAACACTAGGGAGTGTGAATGTATGTGTAATACGATTTATACTAGTTACTCTTAAACATTGATTATTCTTACGGTTTAGGTTAGCCCAGGACTGCCCAAGGTATTCCCGGTGAAGGGCTCTCACATGGCACTAGGAACTATGATGGTAGTTGAAGCCCATCGTTCCCTTTCGCAAGACATTTACTATTATTAGTTAATACCTAATTCTAGATCCATTTTAATATTACTCTGGATCTAACCATAGTGTGTTTTGATTCTCTCTCTCCACAGGAAAGATAATCTTTCGTCGATCCCGAGCACCTCTTAACACTTGACAACCCAACACTCTCCTCATCATGACTCCTAATGAAGCCCTTTTTTCTTTTTTCACCTTACTAAGATCAGTAAACTAATATTCTCATCTCCCTATGACCATTCCACATATTATCACAATTTCCACAGTTTTACTAAATGCAGAACAACCTAAGCTATATGATGTACATGATAGGAGGTACTCCAAATTTCCATTCAAATGCCCTAATATAATTATTGTCGGTCTATCATGACATATCTAGTCTAAACCCAGAAACTTGTAATTTTCCTAACTAATTTAGCATTTATTAAATTTTCCAAAAGTTAGGTCATGGGTAATTTAGAACATGAAGTACTAGATTTCTTTATGTTCTGGCCACACAAAAATTATGAATACTATATGACAGCAAAATATCAGTGAATACCAAATTTCCCAAATTTTTATAAATGTATAAATCTCTAAATAATTAATTCAAAGTAATTCAAATAGTTGGAGTTAAAGAAGGGGGTACCGTAAATCATACTCGAAAAATTACATAAAAATTATCAGAGCCTTATAATGATCATAAAACTCTACTGACTAAGTTTCAAGCAATTCCAAGGTAAGTAGACTATATAGAAAAATACTACAAGTAAATCCATTAAAGTGTGTTTTGTGAAGAAGCATTCTCATAAACTCATCCAAATAACATGTAATAATTATCTAGACTTTATTATGCCTGAAAGAGTTCTCTGGACAAGTAACATAATTTTCTAGCAAATATAATATTTATTATCTATTTAACAAAAAAAATGGGGCACTAGTTCACTTAACACATGAGGTACTAAGAGAAAATGTCCAAATGATCCAAATAATTTAATAGAGCCTCTAAATGATATTTAATTAACCATGTCAGAGCTTCACATCATTCTAAGTTAATCTAACCATGGTTACTTCAAAATCATCAAAAAGGGGAAGGTAGAGATTATAACTACAAGTATGAGCTACTGTTTTCTAATCATCCTATAATAAATTTTAGAGGTCAATAAAATTATAAAATCGCTTCTACCAACATTTTATATGGATCCAAGGTCATATGACCCATTAATTATTCTTTAAGGTGTATAGACCTAATTAATTTCCAAGTGATTAAAGTGGGGTGCATGTGTCCAAATACTACCAATTCCATACTAGGGTATTCCACCATCCTAAAATCACATTGACTAAACTCCAAGTCCATACAAGGACATATTACCCCATGTACTTCACAAACCCCTAAGTTCATCCTTAAGGTTTGAACTAGGGTCATAGGGCAAATCCATCCTAATCCACCCCATAATCCATGGGAGGGTGTTTACTGTAAAACACATCAGTGGACCAAGCATCAACCACTATTGAGGTTGTTTGGCCCCTTAAGCCCACAAGGGACACTTTGACCTAATTACCCTTTTTGGGTCAAGGCTACGGTTTACTAAAATCCAAACCAAATCACCTTGAAATGAGATGAAATTTTGTACAAAGACCTATATTTACCATAAGAACCACTCACCAAAATTTGGGAGAATTTGGAGGTCATTAGGTCCCCTAATTAAATCATTCTATTTTATTAAATAATTACAAAAACTATAGAAAAGGTATATCCAAAAATTCCCATTTTTTGATAGGTTGTTGGTATAGATAGGAGAGATACCCAGTCAAAATCTCAGTTCATTTGGATGGATGGATTGATGGGGGAACTCAAATCAACCTCTGCTCAATCTTATGTATAGACCTCACCAAAATGAGTGTTGAGCTCTAACCTGAACCCCAAATTGAATCAAATCAATTTTAAAATAAACTAGATTCATAGATCTACAAATTTCATGTTGATAACTTTTTCTATAGGCGAACTAGTTATTTTTAATATTTAACTTACCACAGCCTAGTAAACAGGACAAAAAATACAAAAAATCAAAATTAATAAATATGATCCAGCACAGATCTTGAAGCAGAACCAACTCCTCATAGTCATCCTCTTCCTCCAGCCAAGGGCTGGGATCAACCCGACTTGGAGCTTACTCCAAGGCATTTTTCCAGCCACCCGGCCACCTCCCTGGCCGGCCACCACCGCCACCACCTTCATTGAGGTGGGGGCTATTACCGGGCGGCGGCATGTCCGCCGGAGGAGCGGTTTCCGGCAAACCCGTGAGGTTGGAAATACCATGAAAAACTGAATTTTATCTCACCCGCTTGGGCTCAATTGAGCCCGATTTCTCTCCTAAAAGATTTAAAGATCTATCCCACGAAGAGAGGAGTAGAGGAGGACCTTCAACTGTGCTTGCCAACGGGTTTGGTGGTGGTGCACCATGACCGAATTTTATGTTTAATTCAACTTAGTTGCACCCCACTAAGCCATATGGATAATAAAAATGAGGTTAGCCCAAGTGGATTTGGGTTTGAGCTTGAGTTAGCCCATTTGAGCCAACTTGACCTAACACTTGAGTAGAGTTGACCTAGGTCAATTTGACCTTTTGGGTTGACTCTAATATGCCTTTAGTGACTCATTGGCCTCTCCTAAGGTCTAGGAAGACTTGGGTAGGGTTGGTTGGGCACATTAGAGACCAATTGCCCTTAGTTAGGGCACCTTGCCCAATTTAGGCCAATGGTGGTCATAGGTCAATTTGACCACTTTGGGTTGATCCCAATGGATCCTTGGTGACCCATTGGTCTCCCTTAGGGTTAGGGGTGCCATGGTGGGATCATGAAACCAAGTTAAAACCCTAAGGTTATCCCAAAGGTAGTAATTGGAATTCTACTATTTATAGACTAAGGTGATTCACACCCTAATTTCTATGTTCACCCAAACCATTTAGTGCTTCCCAAGGTTTTGTCATGACCCAGTCATGACAAAACCTTCCTAGGGGTCTAGAAGTCTGAGGGATGTTACACTGGGAGACGCTCTAGATTGACATCCAACCCTGCCAGCTAGTGGGATCCTGGAAGTTGGATCTGTTCGGGGTTTGGGAGACTCTCTCAATTGACATCCAACCCTGACAGCGAGTGGGATCCTGTCAGCGGGATCTGATCGGGGTCGGGGATACGCTCTCGAATGACATCTAGTCTTACCAGCTAGTGGGATCCTGGCAGCGGGATCTGCTCAGGGTTTATTTTATGAACACCATCAGCCGCACAAGCTATTGCAAAATAGATCTAAAATGATGTGATATCTTATATTTATAAAAGAAGGTGTTATATACTTTGTTCATGGACAGAAATGCTTCAAGTCATCACCACTCCAAGTGTGACTGAGGGCCTCACCTTCAACATTCTGGAGGCGGTACCCCCCTGACCTCAACACCTCTCTGATAATGTACGGACCTTCCCAGTTTGGTTTGAGCTTTCCCGCGGCAGCTGATCTACCCGCAACATCTACTTTTTTCAGGACCAAGTCCCCTTACGCGAAATGTTTTATTCTGACATGCTTGTCAAAGTACTTAGTCATCCACCGCTTGATTTCTTCTTGTCAAACAGCGGCCATATCCCGTAGTTACTCCGTCAGATCCAGTGAGAGTCGCAGCTCATCCTCATTCTCGACCCTCCATTCTTCCCTACCTTCCTCTGCTGCCACCACCCGCGGTGTCCGGACCTCAAATTCTATTGGGAGCATGGCCTCACAGCCGTCGGAGAGCTTGAATGGGGTCTCCCCGATGGCTATATTTGGGGTAGTTCTAAGGGCCCACAGGACTGAGAGGAGCTGATCTACCTAGCTCCCCTTCAAGTTCTCCACCTTATTCTTCAGCAAGTTTATAATTATCTTGTTTGCCGCCTCCATTTGCCTGTTTCTCCTGGGGTGGTGGACCGAGGCAAACCTGAGATCAATCCCAAGCTGTCCACAAAAACTAATGAATTCCGCGCTTGCAAACTGAGGCCTATTGTCTGTGATAATTTCCTATTGCAACTCGTGCCTGCAAATGATCTCCCCCCATACAAAGTTTCGAATTACCTGGGAGGTCACCTTAGCTAGCGCCTTCACCTCCAACCACTTAGAAAAATAATCTATCATCACTAGCAAAAACTACTTTTGCCCACTGGCTTGAGGAAAAGGCCCTACCAGGTCCAATCCCCAGATGGTGAAGGGCTACGGCGTGGTGATACTTCTTAGCCTTTGGGCTGGCAGTAGTTGGAGCAGGGCAAACAACTGGCACTTCTAGAACTTCTTGGCAAACTCGGCGGCATCCCGACCCAGGGTTGGCCAAATGTACCCCTGCCTAACAATCCTCCCCTCCAAGGTTCTACTTCCTGAGTGGCTCCCGCACTCGCCGGAATGGATCTCCTCCAAGATCTTCTGGACCTCTCCGTCAGCCACACAATGTGCTAGGAGCCCTGAGAGGGCCTTGCGATACAACTTCCCCTCGTGCATGATGTAGTATACTGACTTGTGCTTGAATCATTTTTATATGTACCCTCCGGGAACTCCCCAGTGGATAGGAAGGCGGTGAAGGGGTCCATCCACGAATGGTGCTGAACTACCTCCATTAGCTCTCTCTTCAATGGAAGGGCAGAACAAGTCGGTGATGGTACCCCCTCACTAGGTGTCCATGCTTGGCAAACTGATCTACCTGCTCGTTCTCCTCTCGCGGCACATATCAGATGGAGAATGTTTGGAACATGTCAATAACTCCCTTTACTTCGGCTAAGTACAATTGGAGAGTAGGCTACCTGGCTTCAAACTCCCCGTTGATCTGAGAGACCATCACCGTGGAGTCCGGGAGCACCTCCACATCCTGCACACCAAGCTCCCTGGCCAGCCAAAGCCCTATGATCATTGCTTTGTACTCGGCCAGGTTGTCGGTAATGGGGAAGTGAACCACCATCATTTGCTCGATCTTTGACCCTTACGGACTCTCCATGATCACTCGTATCCCCAAGGAATGCCTCCCCGACGTGTCTTCCTCCTTCACCCTCCAAGGTTCTGGGTGAGTGAGCTCGGCCTCCGCCACTTCAACCACATAATTAGCCAGAAAGACAGCCATCGCTTGAGCCTTGATGGAGAGGCGGAGAACAAAAGATATATCAAATCCACTCAGCTCCACTGACCACTTCGCCAACCTTCCCGAATGCTCTACCCCCTCAAATATGTTGTAGAGGGGATGGTTAGTCACCACTTGGATGGAGTGTCCCTGGAAGTAGGGTCAGAGCCTCCAAGCGGAGATGACCAAAGCAAAGGCCAGCTTCTCCAGAATCGGATACCAGAGCTCCGCATTCTTCAAGACCCTGCTCACGTAGTAGTTCGGCAGTTGCTTCTTCCCCTATTCTCGGACTAGGACAAATCTTAGGGCCTCGGCCCCGACCCCCAGGTAAAGGGATATATCTTCCCCCTCTTCTGTCCCTAGAGTAGAGGGGTCTAGGTTAACAGCCTCATCAAGGCTTGGAATGCCTCCTCGCATTCCTCAAACCACTCAAACTTTTGATTTCCCCTCAGTGCTTTGAAGAAGGTGGAGCACTTCTTTCCTACCTGAGAGAGGAACCTGCCCAACCCTGCCACTTCCCGTCAGCCGCTGAACCTCCTTGGCATTCTGAGGTGATCCCATCTCCATGATGGCCCTTACTATCAGGGTAT